>ML781132.1:443629-489478 GCA_009831015.1 Picea engelmannii | reverse complement strand
CCTAGCCTCCTCATGCATCAGACCTCAACCAGATCTGACAAGTATTCCTCTCCTGATGAACATCTGAAGGAAAACAAGTGCGCCCCTCCTCTCAAGATGCGCCCTCCTCCATGCAAATGCTCCTGAACAGGAAAGGATGGCTATGGCTCCATGGATGAATTCACCATGCAAGCCACAAGCTCCAAGAGTCCCTCTCAAACTCTCAAGGGTTTTGGCTCAAACCCTCATGAAGTGCAAACCCTCTCCTCCTCAAGATGGTGCGCCCTCCTTCTCTTCCTCACAAGTCTCAAGTGAAGAATGAGTCTCCAAATGCACTTTTCCCTCCTTTTGGCCTCCTCATGCCAACCCTAAAAGATCAATGGCCTAGATTAGATCTAGCCATGTCTAATCAATGGATGAGATCAACTCAAATAATCTCACTAAGGAAACCCACTTTTCCTTAGTTGCTTTATGTCTATGAATTCACCCACATTGTGAATTAATTGTCACTTTATGACTTAAGTGACATATTTCACTTTTGACTCAAAACTCCTAAGTCAAAGTGAAATTAGAATCATAAAGTAAAGTATGAGGGTAAAAGTCTTCCCCCTTTGTGCTTAGAGACTCATAAGCACATGGGGACCACTTTCCAAGGTATCCAAATCTCAACAAATATAACTTTGATATAAAGCATATCGAAGGCAAAAAAAACAAGGTGGTTGATGCACTCAGCAAAAGGGTGCATGAGATACATGCTACATCCATTAGCATGTACTAATCAGATTTGAAAGACAAAATTTTAGAGGTTGCAAAATCAGATTAGCAATACATGGAAATAAAGGAAAATTTACAACAAGGTATTTTGCAACAGAAAACTAAATATTGTGAGCTGAGAGAAGATGGAACCCTCTTGTATAAAGGCAGAACTTACATACCTACTTCTCAAGAGCTGGGGAATATGATATTAAGAGAGATGCATAATGTGTCTTATGTTGGGCACCCGCGATACTAGAAAACAATTGTAGTTGTCCAAAGCCAATATTATTGGCCATGTATGAAGAAAGAAGTGGTTGATTATATAGTCAGATGTCTTGAATGTCAGAAGGTCAAGGTTGAGCATAGACATTCTGTCTGTTTGTTATAGCCATTTCCTATTCCTGAGTGGAAATGGGAAGTGGTGACAATTGATTTTATCACCAAGCTGCCCAAAACAATGAAGCAACATGACTCCATCATGGTGGTGGTGGATAAGCTCATTAGAGCTGCTCATTTTATTCCAATGAAGCTAACTCACAAGCTAGCTAATATTGCAGATATCTATATGAGAGAAATTGCTAGGCTTCATGGTGTGCCTAAAGCAATAGTTTCAGACAGAGATCCCAAATTTACATCAAACTTTTGGAAGGGATTATTTAAAGGATTTGGGACCCATCTGAACTTTAGCACAACATATCCCCGAGAATCTGATGGACAAACAGAGGGAATCAATGAAGTGATTGAAGATATGCTAAGAATGTATGTGATGGATAAACCATCGAAATGGTAAGACTATTTACACTTCGTCGAGTTTGTCTATAATAATGGGTATCAATCATCTTTGAAGATGAGCCCATTTGAGGCATTATATGGCAGAAAGTGCAATACCCCAGTAAGTTGTGACAACCCAACAGATAGAGCAATGGATGGGCAAGAACTGCTCAGGGAAATGGAAGATCAGATGGTGAAAGATTAAACAAAATTTAAAGGCTGCCCAAGACAGGCAAAAAAGCTATGCAGATAAGAACAGAACTCACAAAGAGTTTAAAGTGGGTGACCATGTATTTTTAAAAGTGAAAGGTAAGAGAAGCTCTTTGAAATTGGGGAGTTATTCAAAGCTTGCAGCAAGATACTGTGGATCCTTTGAAATCCTGGAGAGGATTGGTCTTATTGCATACATGCTTGCATTACCTGCATCCATGTGCATTCATAATGTATTTGATGTCTCTTTGCTTAAAAAGTATGTGCTTGATGCTAATCATATATTTGATTGGAATGTGATTCGGGTAGGACAAGAAGGAGACTTTCGAGCATAACCTGTGTGCATATTGGATTGGAAGGTAAAGCAGCTCTAGAATTGAGCCATCGAGCTAGTAAAGGTCCAATGAACCTGTCACAGTTCTGAAGATGCAACCTGAGAATACGAAGATGCCATGTGGAAAGAGTACCCACATCTTTTTGGAGCTTTTTGAAGAATTTTACTTGTACATGTGTACATAGTGCACTGAGGACAGTGCATAAATAAGGGGGAGGGGAATGTAATACCCCTAGGCCGAACCCCAAGATGTAATTGTACACGTAGGCTGGCGAGCCAAGATAATTTTGGGCCTAAGTGTCATTGTACATATGTTTGGTGGCCAGAGTGCCTATATGATTTTGAGATCTTTGTAATATATATCACACATATTATTAATAAAATATATCATTGCTACAGACCAATCAGATGAAAGAGAATGGGGAACTAAGAACTCCACTAGAGGAAAGGGGGTTATGGGTCTAAGACTAAGAGCTAAGCCAAGGGGGCTTAAGTCAAGGAAATATTATTTTAATATTCCCTAAAGTCCAAATCTTGAGATGTCATAATCTAAGTTCCAAGAGCGGGGGAATGTATACAAGTGAAGCTCAAGAAGCTTCATGAAGACAAGTGTCCAATAGGGGACATGCAGATATATTGGGAAACTTAGTGTATTTTATGATCATCTCGTCATTCTTGGGGGTTTTTACTCTTACACTCGATCGTTCTTCGATATTCATTCAAAGATCTTCTCATCATTCCCTGATCATGGTAACCTTTGTTTCTTACCATGGGTATGTTGTTATTCGATTCTCGTATCTGTACCGGGAAAGCTTGGGGAGCGGCTGCTAACAAGAATATCAGGATTTTTGTACTCTGAAGAAGCGGGTTATCAGGCCCATGGCAGTTTCTCTCTTGTGAGAGAACCGTCGAAGACTGTTTGTTGGTGCACTAGGCAATAGCTGCAGGGCTCTGAGACTTTCTGTCTGGCCTGTTGCTGAAGCCCCAGAAGGGAAGTGGGGCAGCCAAAGGATTGTTGAGCAGAGAAGGGGCACACTTCCAGGGGTGGGGCAGGCATGTGGGAAATGAGAGTCTATAGGCTAGTTGCAACAGTTGGCACCTTGACCTGAGATTAATTGTTGAGTATAGACCTTAGTTTGGCCTAGGAAGCCTTCCCTGGTGAAGTTCTAGTCTCAACTCGAGGGTGACCTGCTACTGGAAGTTTATGGGCAGCAGAGTCTATGGTTGGGAGGAACGTTTGAGGTCTGCACACAGTTGGTGATTTACATAAAAGATAAGTGTTCTTATGCGAAATTACATGTTTTTTACTGTGTATAATATATTTAATATGTTGTTGTAATTGTTTATATATTTATGCATGGTTTATATATATTGCAGAACTGCATGTGTGTTCATATGCATGGCATTTTAAGTTAATGAGATGATATCCGAGATATTTCAAACTTGTGGATGGTAGGAATTATCATCTTAAAATATCAAAGCCGTAAAGGCAGTAATTCTAAGAAAATTTGTAATTCTAATGTGACTGAAAAGAAAAGAACTAGTGTCCCGTGGCCAACCTGCGTGGCTAGGGACGTGACATTGTGGTATCAGTAACGGGGATCGTTACATATTTTGTGTAACTTCAGTCTTTCCTAAAGAAATTTACAGTGGCACTGAAAAAAGATACTCAGTGTAGTTTCTCCTCCATGTGACTAGGCAATGAGTTGTTAAATTTTAGACCCAGCACCTGGAAATTTATTTCCTAGCAAACCCTTGTTGTAATAAACTTATTAAGCAGATTTACTGAATAAAAAACACATCTGAGTTTGAATGATTTAAATAAATAAATCTACGGAAGCACAAACACATTTGCACACGTAATTTCTGGGTAAAAACCCTTGGGAAAAACCCTAATGGAAAACCAGTACTGTGATGATTTTATAATTATAAAATCTAGGCTTCCATCCTGGGATAATGGCCCACCTAAGGAAAAATACAAAACAACAAGAATAGCTTATCAAACTGTCCTTCGATCTTGCTAGCCGCTACTTCCTTTGTTGCCCCTTGCTCCCTTCCTCGGACCCTGCCCCCACAAACTTGGATGAAATTCCTTCTCCACCCAATCAATGAGATCTCATTATCTCACTATGAGTGTGTCTCCTCCTCTCACCTTAGCTGCCTCTTATAATGTTGAGTTTACCCTAAATCCAAAGCCCTAGATCTCCAAAGTGATCAATGGTTGAGATTAGATCTCACCAACACTTTAGATCAATAGCTAGGATTTAATTTAATTCACTAATGCCAAATACTTAGGCATTTAATTAAATTAAACTCGATTAATTATAAGAAGGCATTCACTTTAATAATTACTTTTATTAAAGTGAATTTCCTAAGTCTTGAGAGGCATTAAGGACGAATTCCACATGTTAGACACAAAATTGATATGGAAGTACATGTTCGATGCTACAAACATCAATACTCCCTCTTAGCGAGGAAGGTACTTCTCGAAGAGCCACCTGGAATTGGTTCTCCCTCAGACCCTTGCACAATGTTGCACACATCATCCTGCACACTGGCGTCCCTCCAACCCTATTGGTCAGTTTCTCGCTGAAGTCTCGAAATCCATGACGCTACACATTAATGCCCTGAAGTATGGACACTTCTTCGAAGGCCTGCTCTCCCTATCTGTACTTCTAGGAGCCTCTTCCTGCTCCTGAGCATTCCATCAATGTCAGCTCATACCAACTTGATCTCCTGACAGAACTGGAAGGGGCTAACTCGCTCTTCCCATCTGAAGGTTGACTCCTCTCACTGTAAGTCTATGAACTATGCTCACCCTTCAGAGCCTCTTGCTCCTCGTCCTCTGTCACTGACATCAATCCATGATCCAAGATCCCCTTGGATCCACCTACAAGCTTGCCCTGCAACATGTATACCTTTCCCTCTCTAACACCAAGAAGTCGAGCTTAGTCTATGTCAAATCCCCTTGACCGAATAAGAACCCGACCATCCTCGAAAGAGATGGCACATCCACTGTCCTCCATTGTCGATACTGAGAGTAGATTCATTTTAAGCTCTAGAACATACAACATATCTGCCACCTCCAGAGAACCTCCTGACTCCAGTTGGAACCTGACTGTCCCAACTCCCTCTACACCACACTTGGCATTGGTACCAAGCTCCACATGTAGATCTGAGTTCGTCTCTGACAAACTGGTGAACAACTCATGTGTTCCCGTCATGTTTTCTATCCGCTGAGAAAAGAAATACCGCCAACTCCTACAGCCTCGTGTGACTTCTATGGCTCAGATCTCCCTAGATCTGTCGTTGTTATCAGATATGTTTGTTGTTGCCTTGCCCACTTCTCTTCTCCTTTGGACTAAACAAATCTCTAGGTGAAGGTCTTTCTTCACCCCTTGCTAAGATCTCCTTGAGCAAAGAGTCTTTTTCTCTATCTATGAGTCACTGACTACAATAGATCTATCGTCCCCTAATCTTTGGATGAAAGTCCTTCTTCACCCATACGAGATCCCCTTAAGTCACAATCCTTCATGACTCAAGCACTTGAGCAAAAGTTCTTCTTTGCTCTAAAGTGGATGACTCAAGCACATAAGCAAAATTCCTTCTTTGCTCCTGTGTTTTCTTGTGGCCTAGATCTCTAGGTAAAAAACCTATCTGAGATCTCCATGCTGGCTACCCAAACCCCTGTTCAGAATTATGCCATTACCCAACATAAATTTTTTGTTGCTTGGACTTTGTTGCTCGTTGCCTAGACTCTGTTTCCCGTTGCCCGTTGTCGAGACCTGGTGTCCATGCCTTCTGTGGTTTTCTTGAGGCCCTTGTGGCCTGCCCGCGCTCTCTGTGGTTGCCCAGCAGTCTCTACGGCTGCCCTGCGACTCGATGGCTTCCCTCACACCTACTAGTGATTGTTGCGGCTTGGCCCACGCCTTGGTGGTTGTTCACGTCCCTATTGGCGGTGGCTCTGCTGTAACGACTCCGCTAGGTGTTGGTCTGCAATGACTGGCTCTCTACTGGCAGTCTCTACAACTGCGGCGGCTGGCTGGCTGCAGTGGCTAGCTGCTACGGTCTGCAGCCTGCAATGGTTGCCTCTCCTTTGCACCTAGCGACTACACCTATGTCGCTCCCTTGCTCACATCTACCAGCGCTCACACTTCTGCAGCTCGAGTCTCCACCATCGTCGGCCACTCCCTATCGCTGCTACTTCTGCCACTCATCCCACGTGGCCTCACCTGCAACCACTTTCTCCCTCAACACCCATGGATCCTTGCCTGTTGTTCTGCTTTTTTTTTCCAACAGCCCAACCCCTTGACAAAGAGCTCCACGAACGGCTTCTACAACACCTACGTCATACGACAACGGTTGTACGGCTTGTACGACGGGCGTACGACCTTGCCTTTTTTCTTTTTTGAATTTTTCTCACAGACTTGTGGAAAACAAAATTTTCTGCACAACAAAAGATCACAATTTTTGCACTTGGTTCTTCCTCAAAGTCTTGGCTCCAATACAATGTTAAATTTCAAACCCATCACCCAACAATTTATTTCCTAGCAAACCCTCAATGTAATAAACTTATTAAGCAGATTTACTGAATAAAAAAACACAGCTGAGTTTTAACAATTTAAATAAATAAATCAGCAAAAGCACAAACACATTTGCACATGCAATTTTTGGATAAAAACCACTAAGGGAAAACCAGTACTGTGATGATTTTATTATTATAAAATCTGGGCTCCCGTCTTGGGATAATGGCCCACCTAAGGAAAAATACAAAACAGCAAGAATAGCCTATCACACCTCAAGATTTGTCCTTCGATCTTGCTGGCCACTACTTCCTTTGCTGCCCCTTGCTCTCTTCCTCGGACCCTGCCCCTACACACTTTGATAAAAGTCCTTCTCCACCAAATCAATGAGATCTCACTCTATGCGTGTCTCCTCCTCTCACCTTAACTTCCTTTTATAATGTTGAGTTTACCCTAAATCCAAAACCCTAGGTCTCCAAAGTGATCAATGGCTGAAATTAGATCCCACCAAGACTTTAGATTAAAGGCTAGGATTTAATTTAATTCACTAATTCCAAATACTTAGGCATTTAATTAAATTAAACTCAATTAATTATAAGAAGGCATTCACTTTAATAATTACTCTATTAAAGTGAATTTCCTAAGTCTTGAGAGGCATTAAGGACGACTTCCACATGTTAGACGCAAAACCGATGTGGAAGTACCTGTCTGATGCTACAAACATCAACATGAGTGAAGCCTCAACTCAAGACTATAAGAACCTATTTGTTGATCATAAAGCCTCCTTGTCCCCCAGCGTCCCAGAATTTCGTCCTAAGGTTACTAACCTCATCAAGGAAAGCAAAAGCACAATCAAGACCCAAGAAGACAAAGTGATTGAAGGGGAGATGATATAGAATGAATAGTATACGCATGAGGAAGTCATAGGATTAACCCCAAGGGTTAGCTCAATTGGTAAGACACTCTCGTGCAAAGTCCACAGATGTCCCAACTTTCAAGAGCCGTTACCATCAGGTCCTTTGGGGTTACCAGTCGCCTCTGCAGCTGGCAGTTGATCTTCCATCCATCTGGAAATTCGGGAGAAGATGGGGAGATTCTCCATAAAGCTATTTCTTCGAAAAAAATGAGAGACATAGGATTATATGTTATATCTCTTTTGGCACTCACTATGTACTCTTTTCTTTCTTTTGCAGTTATCCCAAAGATGCTTTAGCACTCCTAATGCTCACTCATCTTTGTACTTTTTATAGTCCCATTGGCCAGTTATGGCCACTAGTAGACATTAATATTTAAATTAAAACATGCTTCACACTTGATTCATCATGGAGGTAAAAATGTAACAGTTTAGCTAATGGAAAATACAACTGCTATTTACTGCACCATCAAATGCTGTCAAATCTCAACAGACATAATAGTTCAAAGTGTCACTTCATCTAAGATGCATTCACTTTCAGAATGACACAAGAACCATGTTTAATAGAATCACTTAGTTCTGTGAAGATTTTCAGATATTAATCGTTGCTGGCAATGATTAGTACATTGTGTTTTTCTATGTAATATAAGACGGCAGATTTTTTACCAAAAAAGAAAGATAAAATATTTTAGGATGGCATGAGCAAAGACTGAATCAATTCACAACTTTCAATGCATTCACAAGTTTAGAGCACTTTTAGAGATCCTCATCACTGATATAAATTATTATATTTTTGTATTTCTGCTAAAGATGCAGTGTTCAAGGAAATTAAATAAAAACGTCCTATGCAACTTCACTATTGACAAATTGTGTACATTTACTCACCATTAACCATATCATGCCGAAGAAGCTGACGAATCATATTAGGATCAGATGAATATGGCATATAATACTTCTGTGCCCAAGGATGGGGATGGTCAGGAACATCAAATCGAGCAGAAGCACACCATGGCCGTGCAGAAGGAAGGATTGTTGCTACAAATGTCATAACCCTGAGAAGTCGACCAATAGCCATCGTAAACATATACCTGGCTCCAAGCCCCAGTCCAGGAGCTTTAACACAGTCAAACAAAACAGAGAATGCTAGCATCAGGAATAACATCAAGTAGTGGTGTAGACCAATAAGGGGAGCCCTTAACACTTGTACAATTGTCAATGGAAGCCTCTCATTCAAGGCCAAAAATAACCACTGTCCTGTGTCAGGAAGAGGAGGTGCTGTCCTGCGCAATAGAAGAATCACGATTCGTAAGTTAAAATTTAAAAGAGCTTCAGCTAATAAAAATAAACAAACTTAAAGACTAAATGATCCAGTGATGCAAGAAAAGATGGAGAAATAATAATTAAACCTTTCTCAAAGATTGTTTGCCTTCTCTAACTCTAACAGCAAATCAAGTATTAATATGCACCAGTGTACAAGAAACTTTCAGAACGTAATGATCCCAACTAGGATAGGCCAGAGTATTAGGTTACTGCCCACGAATTTTTTGTTGTTTCTTTATGGGAAATTTGTCAAACACGTTGCTTAATGCAATTAACAGCTTATTACAACAGTTTGCATTTAAAGAAATTAATATCGTCAAACATATTGCATGCATCCATTACACAGAAATTGGAGAAGATAATCCTGGCATCTTATTATGGTCTGGAAACAGCAATACAATGATTTCTAATGGCTGTAAAGACAGCTGAAAAATACCCCTAACAAACAAATCTAAGGGCTGCAAGGCAGCTGCAAGAACACTAAGCAAAACACTGCAAGAACCTGGTAATGATGCCAATGCTTTTTCAATAATGCTGGAGCTCTCCAAGCCTCCCACGATTCTCTAACTGTCAAACCGGCTGCAGACTCCACAGAACTGCTACAGGCCCTACAGCCCCTCCTCCAAACCCCTCGATCCACCAAAAAGGGTGCTCGGCTCCCTCACAAACCCCACGGCTCTGCTTGCAGGCAACTCGGCCCTTCAATTCAGCTCGGCCAATACCACAGACTGTCTACAAATGCACACGGTCTGCTGAGATTACCCATGGCCTCCTTCTGCTGCCCCTAGCGACCCTTTTCCAAGCTTCGATCTGCGAGAATGAGGATAGGCGGCTCCTTCATCTGTCTCACAAGCTCACGATTCTGCTGCTGAGTAAATCGGCCTCTCCATGGGTCCCCTTTGAACTCTCCAAGTGATGAAAAACCCCTCACAGTTTATGTTAGATCTGCTAGTGAATGAGGCGGCCTCCTCTAGAGGACTCTACGAACCCTCCAATGGTGCCACAAGTCTGCAAATAATAGGATCAGTCCCTCCCTTGGTAGATCGATATCCTCTCCAGCTGAAGTTGATTGATAAGATGAATTGCTATGGAAACCCCAGGTGGATTTCCCCAAAGGTCTAGCTCGGGTGGATATTGCACCACCACCAGATAAGAAGTGGAAGGGTTTTGCTAAACCCTAACGAAACAATAGCTCCAAGAGTGCTCAAGAATGAGAGATCAAATCATAATCCAAAGTGAGAGGCTACCCCTCTTTTTATTCATCCTATGAGCCTTCTAGATCTTTCCCTCCTTTGACCAAATCAAACCCTTGACTTATTTCCCCTTTAATTATTACTTAAACGTTAAAAAAAAAATTTAATGCTTAAGTAGGTAATAATTTTATTTAATGTCATTTTGTAATATTTCCCCACCCAAGTGACACTAAACAAACCCCCGTGACTCCCTTTTTTCATGCTGACTATATAGTATAGCCTACGGGAGTCGTATAGGCTACTAAGTCATCTTCTGTCATGATCAGTTGGGAGGGGACATTACACAAAAGCCCCTCTCATTTGAAGTAAAGGGATAAAATCAATATTAAATTATACATTTTGTGGGAAGTATGAGACGAACATGTCAATTGGGTCTAGCTCGAGTGGGAGAGGAGTGTTATCTTCCACACCCAGGTTCAAATCTCACTTGTGACATGTTCGCTCTTTGAGCCGATTGTTGACTGGGGCTCTTCATGAGATAATTGTTGATTGAGGATGGCAAGGTACCAGCAATCTCATTCTTTCCTACAGGCTCTAGGATGGGAGCATGGCAACATAGAAAAAAGAAACCATGTGAGGAATAGGAAGAAAGAGCAATTTTCTCAAGAAAGATATTTCAAATCTGCAAAATTGAGAACACATAATAAAGTTTAACAGGTATTTCCTGTAGGTACTCAAAATGAGGAAAAACACAAGCAATGTGAGTTGCATTAAGACAGCTATCGATTGCATAAGCACCAAATAGACCTAAACACTTGTGCTACTTTGTGTTCATTGTATCTGCTTTTAGCTTGTTATAATTTACAGATGTTCTTACCAGTTTGAGGATTATATATCGATTTGTAAGTGTTTAAAGTACACAAATATAGAAGTTTCAGCACTACTTACCTGCTGTATCCAATTCTGGCAAGCAGGTTATTATGACATGGGACAACGTATATTTATCAGTAGCTGGTAAGCTAACTGCCTTTGACAGATTTCTAGCTGTTGGCCATGTCTTGTATTTCTCTTGCATTTTCCCTTTGATACCAGGCTACAAAAAGTGAGATCCTTCACAGGTTCCTATAGAGAAAACAAGTAGGACGAAGAAGGGCTCCCATTAGTAGCATAGGATGTATACACTCTCACTAGAGAGAACAGGGGATTGAGTTTTGATTGATATCCAAGCGCTGTAGAAATTTCAAAAATCTGCCCAATCAGAAATTTCCACCTCACTTCAATGCAGTTATAGATTTATCACATAGAACTTTCAGCCTTCACTGAACTTAAATATTCAGAAGTACACCTACAAATATCTCAAATCTGTCCACCACTAGTCTAGGCAAGTTCAAGTAGATAAACATCAGATAATATTTCCAACACTAAATCAATGCAATAGCCCTTAGGGCATGATCTAATCAAGTATGCAGATCTGAAAATTACATTAATTAACAGCGGAAAAATAACAGCACGTTTCAGATCTAAAGTTTCAACTAAGGCATGCCAAATCACTCAACATCTCAGCCTTGCTGTCCCAATAATTCACCATATCAAAACAGCCATGAAACTTGCTCAAAATTTTAGCATAAGAGTCTATGAGACTTTCAACTATTATGCACTTGCACATGTGCCCATTCAACTGTTGCAAAGTGTCTTATGAAAGATGTTTTTCAAGCATTGCCCAAAGGAGGCCACATTTCCTAAATATTTAAGCCTTGCACTACCGTGTTGGATGGAGCATTGTCTAGAAGAGGAAAAATTAATCATCGCGATCCATTTTATTCTACATATCTTTAGGAAGGAACATAAGTAATTGGAAAGCCTGGTAGAAAAGGGAGAAATCCGATAAATAATAGCTTCAGAAATCAAACATCCAAAGGTCTAACTTCTATTTTTTTTTTCAGCCAACAAAGATCAGGGCTCAAATGTAACTTTGTGCTTATATAAAGAGAATATCTTATCATATATGCAAACTCATTACAATCTAGAAAGAACATTGCAGGTTATTTTGTTTTTACATTATGCCACCTTTAGACTCTCTTTAGAGTTCCTTGGTGTTGATGTTTTTGTAGCATCGGGAGGTATTCCCACATTGGCCTTGGTGTCGGGCATGTGGGAATTGTTGTTGGCACTCACATTGCACTTTTCATTTTGTGAAAACCCCTTGTATATTGAGTTGGGGCTTCACACCCATACGGAGGAATAAACAATTCTAATTTAATGTTGAGTTTAGAAGGGGTTCTTAAACTCACTCATTAGACTCCTATAAAAGGAGAGGCAATGTGAGGAGACACCACACATCTCAATGTGACATTATGGAGTTGGCATAAGTGAGTGACCACTTGTGCCAAGGAGATTGGGAGGCAAAAATTCGGCAAGGAAATTCTTCACTTTGGCAAATCTGGCCTAGGGTTCTTGGACATTCTTTCTCTATTTTTACCAGCCAAGGAGGAGGTCACACATGTGAAGCTACACGTGGGAGTAAGAACAGAAACAGGCCGCATAGTCCTTACCATACGTGTGACCATACAATCCATACAAGTGACGTCAGCAGTACGTACAGTCCGTATAGGTGATTTCAGCAGTCCATACAGTCCCTACAGGTGACATCAGCGGTCGTACATGTGATGTCAATAGGCCGTACAGCAGGTTTGCAAGTTGGAAGGGATTTTTCAGAATTTGCTGGAAGTTGTAATTTTGTCACGAGGACTGTTTTTGTCCTCGGAATTACTCAATCTGAAAATTTTACAGAATAGATATTTTGTGTCTCATATGTATGGATGATTTATCTCTAATCCTTGTACTCCTGCTATAATTTTGTCATAATTTCAATGTAAAATTATTCAATGATAACAACCCGAGTTTACTGTTTGAGGTCACTTGGAAGTAATTTTCAGATCTGAAATTGTATGCATTGAATGCTTAAAAATTGACATGGTATCAGAGCATAGGCTCTAGAAAGAGAGGGATTCATCTCTTGAGACACAAGTTGTTGCAGATTTTTTGTTGCTGCAGATTTGTGCTCTTGTTTGGACACGATGGTGAGCACTCTAAGAGTGGAGGAGAGGTTGGAGGGGGCCACTAATTTCCGGGCCTGGAAGGCTAGGATCCTTTTGATCTTGGAAGAGAATGATCTCAAAGAGTATATTGAGATGGTGATTCCAAATCCAAAGGATGCACAGGGATTGGCAGCCCATAAGAAGAGGAAAGTGAAGGCCAAGCGGGTGTTGTTGGATTCTGTGAAAGATCACGTGATTCCTCATATTTCCGAGAAGAAGACAGCAAATGCTATGTATGACGCTTTGGTGGGCTTGTACCAAAGTGGGAATGCAAGCCGGAAGTTGATTTTGAGGCACCAGCTCTGATCTGTTGAGATGTCCAAATCATATATAGTTGCTAGCTACCTCATGAGGATCACCCAGATTTGTAATCAGCGTGTAGCCATTAGTGAGGCAGTTGATGGCACAGAGTTTGTGAATGTGGCATTGAATGGTTTTCTCGAGTCCTGGGAACCATTTGTGCAAGGGATTTGTGCACGAGAGAAGTTGCCATCATTTGAGACTGTGGATCGATTGCATCCAGGAAGAGGCTCGGATAGAATCCAGGAATCGCAAGCAAAGAGGTAGTGATAATAAGAACCTGGCCCTAGCTGCTCATGTTAGGAAGGGTAAAAGAAATGGTTCTCCAAGGAGAGAGGCATCTCCAGAACAAAGGAAGAAGAAGGACCTTAACAAAGTCAAGTGTTTTTCTTGTCATACGCCAGGTCACTATGCTTTACAGTGTCCACAGCAGAAGAAAGGGAGAGGGAAGCAACAGGCATCATCAACGAAGGTGGATGAGGTTGCAGATGGGTTTCAGAGGGAGTTCTTATTAGTCTCCTCTCTTTCTAGTACAGTTTCCGACAGTGGGATTTGGTTGGTGGATAGTGGAGTCACATGTCATATGACAGAAGCACGGGATTTGTTCAAGAGCTTCACGGAGTCTGACTCAGATTTGTATGTGCAACTTGGTATGGATACCAAGCATGCAGTGCAAGGATCTGGAACAGTGTCATTCTGAATGGAGTCGAGAGATGTGTTGAGAGTGACGAATGTGCTATGGGTACTTGAACTCGGAAGAAGTGTACTCTCAGTCTCAAGGATTGAGACAAAGGGATTTGATGTAATGTTCCAGGATGGATAGGTGTTGATCAAGCCCAGAGGATCTAACTCAGACACAACAATTGTTCTTGGAGTTAGAGAGAGCAACTTGTACACGCTAAAGGGCCAACCTATGCGAGTTATGGCAAGCAGCAGCCAAGTGGAAAAGAACAAGAAGCAGGTAGCTTCGAAGGTTGTGCAGACTCAGAGGAAGTCAGACTTCAGAGGGAGAGTCAGTCATCCAGAAGAAGTCAACCTTCAGGTTCAAGTGGGAGAGAGGAGTCTTCCAAGACTATCAAGAAGGTGTCATGGGTTGAGATGGCCAGGCAAGATGCTCAGAAGCAAGAAACTTCTAGGACCAGGGTGTCTTCCAAGAAGGGTCCATGTCATACACGGGGATTTGCTTATGTGTCAGAGGGAGCAGTTGTAGGAGAGGATCCAATGTGGGAGGTAGAACCACTTCCAATGCGGGAGACAGATCTACTTCCAGGTTATGGTGGATGGAATACCTACCTCACTAAGAGGAGTGTTGATGTTTATGTGGCATCAGGAGGTATTCCCACATTGGCCTTAGTGTCGGGCATGTGGGAATCGTTGTTAGCACTCACATTGCATTTTTCATTTTGTGAAAACCCCTTATATATTGAGTTAGGGCTTGGTTGGAGCTTCACACCCACATGGAGGAATAAACAATTCTAATTTAATGTTGAGTTTAGAAGGGGTTCATAAACTCACTCATTAGACTCCTATAAACTGAGAGGCAATGTGAGGAGACACCACACATCTCATTGTGACATTATGGAATTGGCATAAGTGAGTGAGCACTTATGCCAAGGAGATTGGGAGGCAAAATCTCAGCAAGGAAATTCTTCACTTTGGCAAATCTAGCCTAGGGTTTCTGGACATTCTTTCTCTATTTTTTTCAGCCAAGGAGGAGTCCGTACATGTGAGGCTACACATGGGAGGAAGAGCAGAAACAGGCCGCACATGTGAGGCCATACAGTCCGTACCACACGTGCAACTGTATGGTCTGTGACTCTGTATAGTCTGTACAAGTGACATCAGCAGTCTGTACAAGTGATGTCAGCGGTCCGTACAGGTGACGTCAACAATCCATACAAGTGACATCAGCAGTCGTACAGGTGACATCAGTCAGCTATACAGCAAGTTTGCAAGTTGGAAGGGTTTTTCCAGAATTTGTTAAAAGTTGTAATTTTGCCAGGAGGACTGGTTTTGTCCTCAGAATTACTCAATCTGAAAAATTTACAGAACAGATATTTTATATCTCATGTGTATGGATGATTTCTCTCTGATCCTTGTGCTTCTTCTATAATTTTGTCATAATTTCAGTGTAAAATTATTCGGTGATAACAGCTTGAATTTACTGTTTGAGGTCACTTAGAAGTACGTTTCAGATTTGAAATTCTATGCATTGAATGCTTAAAAATTGACACTTGGAACCCCCTTTTTAATGTATAAACTCACTTGTCCACAGTGGCGCAATGCTATCAAATATCTTAATTTGAGAAACAGGACTCTTTGTCACTAAGTTGTATACAGGTCTGCAAAACCTTTCATATTCCTTTTTCTATTGGGTATTGAGTATAGCATAAGAGTGTATTAGACTTTTGTTGAATTTAATGCAGTTGCAAGAGCCATTCTCCTGGAGGACGGAATAAGACACTAGTTGTGGACTAGGGCCCCCAGCTCACTCCTGGGGTTTCTTGGTATGAGACCAAGCAGTGAGTGCCATGGCAAAAGACCCTTGTGAGGGCCCTCAGTAGATGACTAGGGTTCTTGGTCTAGGACCAAGCAGTAAAAACCGTAGATGTATTCTAGGGCCCCTGGATGTGTTCCAGGGAATCATTGCCCTGTGCTTGGATTGATCCTTGGATGTGTTCCTTGGTGGTTGATATACGTCCCTAGATGTGTCTAGGGCCCCTGGATGTGTTCCAGGGAACCCATGCTTAAAACATGGGTTGATCCTTGGTCTTATACCTTGGTGGATAAGACCCCAAATGTGTTATGGGACAACCTGGTCTTTGACCAGGTAGATCTTGGTGTAATACCAAGATGTGTTGATGTGTGATCCTCTTCCTCTCTCCCGGGATGGTCCATGGGACCTAGGAGAGCCTATGAAGATGGGCATGACCACATTGTGTGATGTACCCCCTTATGCAGTGATGATAAAGTTTATTGGTCACCTTGAGATTTATATGGACATGTTTTGCCACTAAGAAATCCCCCCTTGTCTTTCCTAACCTCGTGATTGATCTTCACCCTTGGTTTATGAGTTTGGGTGTGAGTGGGGTTTTAATTTTGTACTTTGGGGTTTTTGTAATGTTAATTTAGAAATATTAATTAATATTTAAATTGACATATTAATTTAATATTTATATTAAATAATATGTCAAAATATTAATTATTATTTTATTAACCTAAACCCTATCCTAAAACTATAAATTAGAACCTTACCCTCACTATTCCTACACACACTCACTACTACTCCTCTTCAAGATTGCGGCTACCTCGGTAATAGTCTATCTCGGTTGTGCGGCCTCCCTAACTGGACAGTCTCCCTCAGATTTGCGGCCTCCTTTGCTTCAAGTTTCAGTTCTGTTTTTTTCTTGTGCTGGAAGGTTATTTCTTGGAGCTATTTTCTTGGAGGTTACCTGCTGAAGTCTTCTCTGCTGCCAGGACTGTCCTCACCTGCAGATCAGCCTTATTCTAGGCTGTCGTCCCCTTCCTGTAGGCTGCTGTCCCTCTCCTGTAGGCTGCCGTCCCATTTCTTATGTGCAGATCTGATCTAGAAGGAGCCACAGCCATTTTCCTGGGCTCCCTCCTTAGCTGCCTTACCTCTGCTAGCTGCCAGGTGAGAGGTTCTTGTGGCTTGCTGTCCCTTTACTGAGAAAGGGGACTTGTGGACTGTGTGATCTTCTCTCTCATACATCAGATCCATCCCTGTGTGTTGTTGAATATAAAGGGTTGTTGTTCAAGTAAACTATTTGGGGTTTTTGTCACCTATTCCCTGGGGTTTTCTCTTTTGGCATAACAGTCTTATGTTCTCTTTGACAGAGATCAAACCCTAAGTGGTTGATCCATGAGCCTAAACTAGATCTGAGCATTTTACAGAGGTTTACATTCACTTGTGTGCCAAGCTCTTCTCTCATTATTCAAGAGGTAAATTTCAGAGGTAAGTTTCAGTTGCATTTGCTTCAGTTTTGATTTACTTGTTTAGATCTACTAGTTTTACTGTACATGCTCAGAAATATTTGTTGTTTCAGATCTATAATTGATTGTTTCAGATCTACTGTATTTCTTATTTGCCTCTAATCAGAAATCTTTATTTAGATCTGTTGTGTGCTTGCTGATCTAGTAAACAGAAAAATTTGAAAAGTATTATTTTTGTTATTTTCCCTATTTCTAACAACTTTCAACTATTATGCACTTGTACATGTGCCCATTTTTTAAATGTTGATAAATGTCTTAGGAAAGATGTTTTTCAAGCATTGCCTATAGAAGGACACATTTCCTAAATATTTAAGCATTGCACGACTGTGTTGGATGGAGCATTGTCTACAAAAGGAAAATTAATCATCGCAATCCATTTTAATCTACAGATCTTTAGGAAAGGATCTAAGTAATTGGAAGGCCACTTAAAAATGGAAGAAATCTGCAAAATCATTGTTTCAGAAATCAATCGTCCAAAGGCTTGATTTATTTTTATATTTTGAGCTGGCGAAGCTCAGGGATAAAATGTAACTCTGTGCAAGACACTCACGTTCTCAAAATGGCTTGGGAGATCCACACCCTCTGCAAAGGCACATAACGCTTGGACAGAAGTTTGGCTTGTAGTATGTACAATGAATTGTATTTCTGACTGATTACAAAATACCTCAGGGAGAAAATGCTAAAATCCTTTCGAGTCGGGATTCTCGCATCCTTAGTTAGGTCAAGGTGAAAATTCCTCTCACGTCTACAATATCTTGAGAATTAAGTACCAAAAGCAATTGGCCGTCCTTGCACTATGTTAAAGTTTTTTGCCAACAAGATCATCACCGTCTTCTTAGAATTTTTTAGCCACTATGCCACTAGATAAGCAGGCAGTTTACAATCTAATTTTTCTTTTCCTGAAAGTGCTTCCTTTAAATTCAATAGAAGCATTATAACTGGCCCAAAGAGGTCAGGCACCACAAGCAGCCCACTTCTGCAGGCAAAACAGGGCAAACCATTAACGCAAGCACTTCCGTTCAGCTGAACTGTCGCAACAGGGGGTACTATTAATCAAATTTAGTGAGAACTTGCAACTGGCCGCAACCACCTATTCGAGTCTCAGGGGGGCGGGGGGGTGCGGGAGGCGGTTTGGGGGGTGTTGGATTAAACCTTGGTGGGTGACCCAACATGCCATCACTGAAACACGACCCCTTTAACGTTTGCAATCTAAATTGCTTCTGAAAGATTGTAAAAACTTAGATTGGGCTCATTGAAAAACAGCCACTCGCATACTAAGCCAGCAAGAGTGGTTCTGTTCCAGGTTCTATTTGTAATTGCCAGTAGTCTTCGTGTTTGCCTTTTTGAATGGAGCAAACCCCCCTGGATACAATTGTAATGCATTGAAACAAAAGTTCTGAGCTTTTAAAAAGTAACCACTATAATCCCCGTGGGATTGACTGAGCCAGTGAGCATCAACTTTGAGTTTGGCATTGAACAATTGACCACTAACAACGGATCAGGCATTGCCTGATCTCTGATCTACTTCATGCCCAGTTTATTGCTCGCAATATAACACTTTGGAGAAAATATATTCAAATATTTGTGCAGCAAAAGAGCAGAAGTGAGAGGGCATAATAATAGAGAAATGAATGACAAGTACCTGTGCCAGTCGAGGCCAAGGACAGCAGTGACGAACTGTACAGAGATGGCCTCCAGAGCCAAGGCTAAGACCAAGAATAGCAACGATCCGACGAAGGGTAGTGCGCTCTGGAGCTCGGTTGACCAGTGGGGGTAGAAGGGTGCTCGGCAAACGGCTGCAAGTGCGAGAACAGACCACAGAATTGGTTGAAGAAAAGCGTGCCATGAAGGTGCTATTCTTCTCAAGTAGTCTACGCCCACATAACAGATTGCTGCTACTCCTAAACCTCCTCTCAATATTGAGAACCCAAGCCCAGATCTGGCCATTGACTGTCAACAAGATGTGAGGAACCCAAGTCAAGTCAAGTCAAATCAAGTCAGATGCATTTGTCCTGTGAAAATCATCAGTTGTGAGGTTTTATCGAGTAAGTGCACTTCTGACAACACTTGGAATTGCAGGAATACCAGTACCGTCCAGAATTGAAGAAATACCAGTACCATATCTATTATCGTCGCTGATGGTTACACAGAAATTTGAGCGTCCATATTTCATATATATGTATTAATTACAACATAATCTCAAATAAACCGTTATTTCCCTTTGTTTGCGTCACAAAGGGAAGACAAATAGTCTGACCTCTGTATACAGCGAAGGACCAGGATAAAATTTATTTAAAATACGCAATGGACTTTATTGGAAATCATGGTTTTGCCTCTATTATGGTTTAATCTAGGTGTGGGTGAGGGCTAAGACGATATCCCATTTTCACCAACTCAAGCCAATTAACCTCTCATGAAAAATATATAAATATTGAAAACAAATTAAAAACAAAATAGAAAAATAATAATTTTAAGAATATTCTTATTTCATACATAGAAAAATAATAATTTTAATAATATTATAAATATTCAAAACAAATTAAAAATAAAATAGAAAAATAATAATTTTAATAATATTAGTATTTCATACATAGAGCTTCTAGTATTCCCTTACTAAAATTGAAAAATTACTAATTTGAAAATCCTTAAAGTTCTTATTAGAGAGTCCTCTAGAATTGTGGAATCTAAGAAACTCAAACTTCATACAAATCTCTTCAGTACTAACGAAGTAAACTAAGCTTTCCACAACTAAGCATGAGTATAAAAGGCCAATGTTATCATGAACAACATCTAAGATATAGAAGATGGAAAGAACATGTTAAAGCTAAGAGTGATCTAATTAAGATGGTATTATTGCAAGTGCCAAAGATTAACAAGAGTGCTTCAATCAAGCAAACTATAAGACTTGCCCACATGCTCATGGGGTCAACAATTCAACAATGTTCCAAACACCACATGAAACTGTATGGTTTCCTTATCATGAAAGCATCTTTTGTGACACATGCACAAAATGAAGCAATAAATAAGTGATGCTATTAAAAAAGATCAAGAAGACACTATGACTAAAATCAATCAATCAATGGAAAGAATGGTGAGGATTGTATGGGTGTATAGTGAATGAAAATAAATGATAAGATTTTCTCGAGCTAGAGCTCAACTATCCTCATGGTCAATCATCAATTCAACCGCAAGTAGTCTTCATAGTGGGTGCCAATCTCAAATCCTAGTATCTACGCTACTTTATTGTAGAATTGTAAGAAGAACTTCTAGCATATCAATATTTGTGGGAATAAGAAAGTCAATATCTAAATAAACAGTGAGAATGTCTCTAATCACCATGATTAGGATGTTGATGATGTTGAGATGTTGAAGGTGAATTATCTAGTTTTGGATGATCAAAAGGCTTAAGATATGGTTCTTGCATATCCACAATAGTAGAAAAAGATGGTGCAAGGTCTGATTCTTGTGAATCAATATTAGTAGATGAAACATGTTGGTTTGCATCAAGCAAAACAACTTTAAAATATCCAATATCTACTCTTATGAGTCTCTTCTTAGGCTCAATAGGAATAATAATACCATGTCCATGCTTACCAATTAGACGACCCTCTAGATCCCATCTAACAAAGTAACTTGGAACCAATGTACATTTAGTATGCTTTTCAAAATCAAGAAAAGACAACTCATCAATGGGTAGCAATGAACCCTAGTGGGTTAGCTCAATCTATTCGAATGGAAATTTAAAGATAGAGTTTGCCTTGAGGTCTCTAGTTATTGTCCCATTGAGGTTCAAGTTTGGCTAAGCCTTGCTAGGTTATTATCCAGTGTTGCCACTAGTGATTGAGTTGCCCTTCATCTCGATATTCTAGGTAAGAGTGGGGGATCTTATGAGGTTTTCCTTGGAACAAAAAAAAGAAACAGGGAACGGTGCATGAGAGGAAATTACATTAGAAGTGCTCTAAATATCTTTTGATAATCCAAATACAAAAAATATCATAGTATCCTCCCAAGGCACCCTCCATATAGGCAACAATGTATTAGTTCCACTGAGGATGAACATACTTTAAGGTTTGAAACGTTGAGAGATTCAACACTAATCTCCACCATTTGGAATGTATGTATACAATCACGTGTTTTATCTCTATCCATTTTCCCCATATCAAGTTCTTAGAACTTGTTGGCCTCCTCCTTTATACTCATACAATAATATTTCTCTCTCAACAAAGTATATATATTATCATGCTAAAAATGTCATGATCTATATGCAATTCTCAGATCAAATTCTCTCACATCAAGCCTTCAAGGATAGGCAATTATGTTCCCTTGAATGAATATCCATCTTGAACAAAATAAGATAAATGTCTTGTCTTATCATGGAATGTTGGATTCCTACATATATGCATAACTTGAACAAAATCTCTAGTGTTGTTATACAAATCATTGACCTACTTAGCCTAGTTGGTTAGCTCAATTGGTTTAGATTGGTGATTTCAAGGTGGTGTTCATTGTGAGGTTTACGGTTCTAATTGAGTTGAGGTTCGAGTCTAGCTAAGTCCCACTAGGTTACCAATTGCTATTGTAGTCAATGATTGAGTTTCCTTCTGTTCAAATATCTTGGAGAAGAGGGGGGGATCCCTTGAGGTTTTCATTGGGAAAAAAAGATCATTGATCTACTTAGATACATCTTTCATCTTTCTCATGTTACCTATTAGCGTTCTTCTATTAAGAGCATCTACAACCTTGTATTCTTTTCCTCCCTTGTGATTCACAGCAAATGTGTAGCTCTACAATAACTCTAACCATCTCATGTGTCCTTAATTCAACTTCAAATGTGTCATTTCACTTTAGGATCTAATGGTGTATGTACAAAATAAATTTCTTCAACAATAAATATTGTCTCCAATTCTTATATGCATGCCCAATAACATAAAACACCAAATCATATGTGGAATACATCTTTCTTGCATAGTTCATTTTTCATTAAAATACACCATCGACCTTTCTCCATAACTCAATATTGTATCAATAATAATCATGTTTACATATAATCTACTTAAAAAACTTTACTAACCTATAACAATGTTATCAATAAACACTTGTGTTTTCACCCTATTTTACAACTTTGAAAATTGTGCATACCCAAAAGAGCTTGTAAACAATGGTGTGTCAAAGATAACTTTTTTCTTACACAATTGTGCCAACCTTTCTATTGCTACAATAATTTGCAACCATCACTCATTATAAATGAATTATATATGTAAAAGATTGATGGAATTAAGGCAAGAGACTATAGACTTAGAATCTAGAAAGATACAGACTATATATGTAAAAGATTGATGGAATTAAGGCTAGAGACTATAGACTTGGAATCTAGAAAGTTAGAGACTGTATATTCTGAGACTAAGGTCAAAGATGGTAAAAATATGGGATATAGCCAAGAGACATGGAAATTGTCTAATATGGATGACTATATTGGACTTTGTAGAGACTGTATATTCTGAGACTAAGGTCAAAGATGGTAAAAATATGGGATATAGCCAAGAGACATGGAAATTGTCTAATATGGATGACTATATTGGACTTTGTTGTACTAATCATGGTTTTTTTAAGATAATGAAAATAAAAGTAAATGTGAATCACTTTAAAACTAAAACTATGTATTGTATGTGATGAATGTTGGCTTTTATCTTTTTATATAATATTTTTTTAATTATTTATATTTATTCTTATATGATTGCTATATGAAACTTTAAAACTTTTGTGTTATGGAAAATATTAGTATTTTTGTGTTTAATGTTGATAGTTTGAATTTTAATGTATAGATAATTTGTTTTGTTATTCATATAGGTATTTTTTAACTTGGATTTTGAAAGGTGTTTTAAATAAGACTAGAAAGATTTGTTTTAATTTCTTATGGGGTGGAAAATGAAAACGTAGTTGTATATCCTAGGCTAGATGGCAGGTTATAGCTTTGCCAAAAAAACAAGGGGGGATGTGGTTTAAGACATATTCATATTTTCGAGAGTCTCTAGTTGCAAAGAGCCTTTGGAATCTCATTTCAAAGGAAATTATATGGAAATATGTAATTCTCAATAAAGATATTGCTCCTACAACACTATTGGATTGGATAAGGTCCCCATAAAAATCTGCCAAGAATTTTTCAAATCATTTGAAAGCTAAGGTGCTAACTTTTCCTGTGATTATAGGGGTGGCAGGTGCAGGGGGAGTCTTTAAGATCCTGGAGGAAATCACACAGCTTTTTATGCTTGGGGATTGGGAAATATCTCAAACAATATTGTCGAGGCTTATGCCTTGTGGGAAGGAGTCTAGATTGTGAGAGAAAAGAGAATTTCTAAGATTGTGGTACTTGGTGACTCAATGATGGTAGCTTGAGCAATAATAAAAATATCAACGATGGGTAACAATGTCTTTAATAGTATCATTTCTTGCACACCCACCCTTCTTGCAAAATTTGAAGAAATAAAGATTTTTCACAACAAACGTGAATCCAACTCTTATATTGATTATTGGGCCAAGCTAGATCAAGATTAAATGAGGGTATTGTCATAATAAATGGGTTTAGGGGGGTTCTCCCTATCCCATAAATCGAAAGGCCTCGTTCATAAATGGGCAAGGAAAAGTGGCAGAATGTTTGGGCAGGTGGTTGTGTTGTGGTGTTGCTTGCACATATGAAAGACAGGGGAGAAGTTGTGATTATTCATTGCAATTTGTACGAAGGCAAATACAAATGTGGGGTTTCCCTGGTTATGGACCTCTTTTCATTCTAGAGGTGTGGCTTGGGAGTGCTCTATGGGAGTTTAGTGGTCTCATTTCTGGGTGGTTGTGATTGAGTGTTGTTGGGCTCAAGTGGATGTGGGAGCTAGACTTCACTCAATGTTGGACTTTGATTGGATCTCGACTAGGCCTCCCTTGGTCTCTAGGTTTAATTCATATGTTTATGCTCATGAAAGAAATCTCACTTTTGTTATTTTGGGTTTTAATTATGAAGGTTATCTCCTTCTTTATGTCTTCATTAAAGCTGGAATTGGGGTTTTATTGTGTGGGTCTATGTGGTTTGGAAACCCTAGTTGTTGATTGTCTCAAATAGGGATGGAACCCATTTGGAACGATGTTAAAAAAATTCTTTGTCGACACAAAGAAACTTCTTAGACGAACTGCTCGACACTTAACCACATTTTAGCAAAATTGGTGGATATGGAGAAAGTAGTTACCAACATTAACAACCTGCTCAGGGTTCAAACTTAGTGAATTGATGGATTGGAAATAGAATGTCATTATCTCAGGTCCTTGGTCTTGCCACAACGCTCATATTTGGTTTCAATTAACCAAGATGCAGTATTGTCCCACCACAAAGATAATTCAGATGGAGAACTTGGGGGTCGTGATATAATGCCTATGAAAGTGGAAAAAAACTCTCTCCCACTTGGGAGAGAGCAAGAAGTTCAAGATAATGAATCCATGCACTAGTAAATGTTTTTTTAAATAGTTTTTTTGTTGGGACAGTTTGTTAAAGAAGTCAACAGTGAATTTGTATGGAAATATTATCTGGAGAAGTATATGTTTTGTGTTATGATAGTAGTAGGAAAATATACAGGCCTTGAGCTGAATTTTGTAACTATGTTTGACATTGTTGTTTGCTTCAACACAACCCCCTTATACTAATACAATCTTTAGTTTCAGTTAAAAAAAAACTTTTCCTGTGATTGGAAATTGTCTAACCTAGAAGGTTGGTAACGGGGAAAATGTAAGGATAGGATTGGATCCTATTATGGGGTGTGGAGATCCAAGTTAGTGTGAGAAGGTATTTTATTCACAGGTGTCAGGTAAAGAAGGTTGGCTATATGATGTTAGATATAAGCCAAGAGGGAGACTTGTAAAGTATATTGTACTAGAATAAGACTAACAAGATGATG
Source organism: Picea engelmannii (assembly GCA_009831015.1). NCBI lineage: Eukaryota > Viridiplantae > Streptophyta > Pinopsida > Pinales > Pinaceae > Picea > Picea engelmannii. The sequence continues at coordinate 464,136 of ML781132.1, read as the reverse complement.
CAAGGGACCAGATAGATGTGTGAGATGAATAAGTTGAAGATATAGACAATGATGATGTTATTGTTGATGATATTGATGATGATGTTTTTATGGCCAATCCTTTCAATGATTCTAATCCTAGCGATTTAGATATTGAATTGGATGAAGAAGAAGATTAATTATGCTAAATATGTAATAATTTTTCGAAGGTGTGGAGACCTACTTGATAAATGATATTGAATTGTTCCAAGAGAAATATATATTGAATTGTTTAATTTTGAATTCATTGGTATTTGGTCAAAATATAGACAAACTAGAATTGCATTAAATAGAGCATAAATCAAATTTTAACTTTCTTTGTGTAAAGTTTATTCAAATTGGAAAGCATGTGACCTAATTCACCTAACTTAAAAGATGAACCAAATAGTTATTAGTATTTCACACTATAGATTTCATAAAATATGATAGTGATCTATTGTTTAGCTCATGTATGGAACCTTGCATACTTCCTATATCAACCTTCCCACTGCTTAATTATGCATGATTATCACATAATCCAACCAATTATTGGCATATCACAAAAGCTAAATAATGTAGAGTTGTCTACAATCCCACTTAAGCATTCATATGAGATGTAACACAACAGATAAACATGATTAGAGTATTTTTTACAAATATTAGGTGACTAAATAATGCCATTTTATGGAATGATTAGAGCTAATAGTTACTAGGAATGATTAGATGTCTCATTTTTAATAGAGGGAAATGCTAAGCATTAACCTAAGAAAGCTTAAAATGGTAGGTACTTACCTCTATGTGGCCTTTTTTTAAAAGTGTCAATTGATTTATATTCCCTTGTATCCTCTATCTTATGCTAAGTCCAGATATCTCCCTATTTTTCTTCTTTGTGTCTTCTTTCAAGGCCACATAACTAAAAGGAATTTTGTTATCCCAGTGTTGACATGGAATTGTTAGAAATGGTGAACCCTCCAAATACGAACACCTTCGTTGATTCTTTACTACTTCATCAGTTGCGGCCTAGTCCACCATTTGGACTTTTATAATAAAATAAATGAAATACATCTACTATGTTTTTTTTTCCTTGGGAAAAAATTGTGATTTTATTATATAAAACAAAATTACATTATATAGATGCACAAGCACATTTCATATACCGTAGTGGGTGATTGCAAAAAAAATACATCCTGAAAGGATCACACACAAGGACCTAATCCACCCAGATTGTAGAAAAAAATCCAAAAAAGAAATGCATCTACTTTGCTATGTGAAATGAAAATTAAATACTATCTAAACTAATCCCATGGGATCATAATAAAGAATGAATTTGACATTAAACAAAATGGAATAGTATAGAGAGTAGGGAGAATAGTCTACCAACCACAATCAACACCAAATCTCAAGGGCATGCTCTAAGAATCGAGGGTTGCTTCCAAAACGAGTCTTAGCTTCCATAACAACTCTCGACTTTCCAAGTGACTCTTGGTTTCTCAAATGCCTTTTGGGTTTCCAAGTGATTCTTGAAATTATTTTATCTCTCCTCTCTCTTTTCTCTCATTAAATTCTTATTTTTGTTAAAATTTTGTCTTTTATGACCATAACATTCAATCAACAAGCATACTGGTCATACTAGATTTATATAATTTATGTTGAGAGTATGTTTCACTCAACATCCCACCATTCACATTATAATATTTCCCACCCTTGGCTTGAGACTAGCCAACCTAAGTTCTACATTGGTCTTCTCACTGGCTAGCTTGTCACGTACATGCCTTAGCCTCTCGACTTGCTTTGTGGGGAGTACTCTGCAACTTGCAAGGATCACTTCATTGACTTCAGGGTTCTTGTTGGCAAGGATTTTCCTCAATCTATGATTTGCATGACCTTTTCTTTGAGTTATTTGAGGGCAAGCAGTTCTTCGTCAATGTAAGGTAGCTAGAGAGGTAGTGGGGGGGTGCCAAAGGGCCCATCGTGATAATAGTGGAGGCCATTCAATGTAAGGTGGACTAGGTCCATTATATTATTAAATAAGGCCCACTATGGTAGTTAGATATAATAAATGGGTAATTAGATATAATAAATGTAAGAGGACTTCTTAGAAGGTTCTACTTCTAGAAGATTCCTCCTCTAGAATGTTCTTAGGTGATGGTAGTATTATATAAAGGGGTTCAAGCAATGTAATGGGATATGAAGATAAGTATTGTATTTGGAGCTGAAGCTCATTAGGATGATTCCCCCTCGAAAAGGCAAGTGAACAGAAGAGGATCTCTTCCATAATAGGATCCATTGTATGGTGTTTCCCTACCTCAAGGGTTTGATGGTAATAGAGGAGATTTTGCATATTGTTCTTGTATATTTATTGTGGTACTTTTGTATTCAGTCTTTGTATATCTACTCAGGTTCTTAACAAGTGGTATCAAAGCACTTTCCTTGGCAGACATTGTGGGAAAATATTTTTTATTTTTGCAGATTTGTTTTGCAGAGAAGAAAAAAGAGGGCCGCGACATTCCATAAATTTTCGGTATATTTCTATGAAAATTTTGTAGAAACAGGTTGTAAATCTAAGTTTTTCTCATAAAAACACCCAAGTTGAAAAAAAAAATTGTCCGAAACGGAGTCCGGGAAGTCAAGATATTGAAGTTTTAAAATCTGCAATTTTCAGGGTTTTTTCCACAGATGGCGACATATTATTTTTTTATTTATATAGAATTTGGAGGCCTAATTTGCCCCAAAAAATTACAGATCTGATTTCCTCTCACAATTTCACCCAATTTCAAAAAAAAATCAGTCGAAACGGAGTCCAGGAAGTGAAGTTATGAACATTTTAAATTCAACAGTTTTTCAAGGTTTTTCCAGAAAAAACCGCACTTTTCTGCGGTAACTTATTGTTCTATTTTTTGGGTTTTTTCATGACAGATGTGGGACCGAAGAGTTCATAGGGTGCTAGATGTCTATTTCCTCTCAAACCCTCAAAAAAATTCTACAAATTACTGAAGCATTCAAATCCCAATTGTATGACACATTGGATATCAAATTGGATGGTCTCACAAACTACCTCAATGATAGTTTTCATAGTATTCAAGATTCATTGGATAACATGCATGAGAGATTTCTTATGGAGGACATAAGGGATGAATATAATCAATAAATATATGCTTGGTATGATTTGGAGGCTGATTGCGATGATTGGTATATGGATAGCTGTCATTTATGGGATGACAACCACTTTCATATTTTATTTGATAACTCTAATCCACCTTCTGTAGAGAGTATCAATGTGGCAAATCGAGAGCCAATGATTATTATCAGCGTCCATCCTGCATATTCTGCAGTGATATTATTCATTCCAGATTCTACTATGACCATTTTCCACTATGTGGATGGATCTTCTTATTTGGATCCACATGACAGGTGTCAGTCTTTGGAGCATCATTTTCAGTTGGTTATTGGGTGTCGATATCTTCCATGTGGGGTTCACATGAAAAATTGGACATGGGACCCTGGTTTACAATGGTGATTGGACTACTTCAGCATGGTGGCTTCCATTTCTCAATGGGACCATGGTTCTCTAGTCTACTTCAGCATTGTGGTCCACATTTATCCATGGGACTCTGGTATATGGTTGTACATCAAGCGTTGAGGACAACGCTTTCATAAGGGGGATGGAATGTAAGGTAGCTAGAGAGGTAGTGTGGGGGGACCATAGTGATAATAGTGGAGGGCATTCAATGTAAGGTGGACTAGGTCACTATATTATTAAATAAGGCCCACTATGGTAGTTAGATATAATAAATGAGTAATTAGATATAATAAATGTAAGAGGACTTCTTAGAAAGTTCTACTTCTAGAAGATTCGTCCTCTAGAATGTTCTTAGGTGATGGTAGTACTATATAAAGGGGTTCAAGCAATGTAATGGGATATGAAGAGAAATATTGTATTTGGAGCTAAAGCTCATTAGGAGGATGCCCCCTCGAAGAGGCAAGTGAACAGGAGATGATCTCTTCCATAATAGGATCCATTGAATGATGTTTCCCTACCTCAAGTGTTTGATGGTAATAGAGGAAATTTTGCATATTGTTCTTGTATATCTATTGCGGTGCTTTTGTATTCAGTCTTTGTAGATCTATTCAGGTTCTTAACAGTCAAGGCAAGTAGATGGATACACTAGTAGACTTCTAGCAACTTGAATATTTTGCAATACACTTGTTATTCCATCCAAGAGAAAATGTTTCACCTTAAACCATTTTTTCGTTATAGTTTTCAAAATCCAATTGTGTGTGCAATTCAACAACGTTGATGGATTTTAGATTACATGAATATCACTTCGGATCAAAGAGTATTGATCCAATTGTTGAACACATTATGCTAGATGGGTTTTCCATTGTTTAACATCTACTAGTTTTTCACCAACCTAATGGTCGAACATTGTGGTTGAATCCTGCAAGAAATGAATGGCATTACGCATGGTAAAGTATTCACTCACCAAGGAAACAAGACTATCTTGAAGCGTGATAGCTTTTCTTATGATCACCATTTTTCTTTCTATATGAGCTCTATGATTCTCAATTTGTTTATGAAGCTTAACATTTTCTCTCTTCATGGCCAAGAGGTTTGTGTGCATCTTCTTCATTTTTTCTTTGTGCGTGAAAAGTGGATGTGCATCATCCACATCAATAATAAATTCTTTTATTATCTAAACTTCTTCCTCTTGCCTACTATTACACTTTCTCTTTATAGACACCCTTTTGAAATCTTGGAGCATAAAATCATACTCAAGATATCCACTTCACATTCCTCTATTGTATCTAGACCGTGATTCATCAACTCTTTCACAAACCATTATGCTAATGTCCCTACATTGTTTGCTACCACTACCATGGTGCCCCTCATCTTACTCACTTGTATTGTCCTCTATTGTACCATGTTCATCTCTTGAACTACCCTTAGGAAGCGAATACCCGAATTCCTCAAAGACTTGGGTATATTCCATGCCAATTTCCCCTATGTCACCATCTATGAAGACTTCTACTAGAAGACTAACTACTAGGATTCCCTTTACAATCATGGGGATTCCCTTTACAATCATGGGGCTTTGCTCTAGTTGATTAGAAGTTAAGACATATATTATACCAAAAGTTATGGGAGCCTCAGACAACGGCCCTAGATCTATTGGCAGTGGAGGTGGAAGCACTTCAATTTGTATTGATAAGAAGTTGTACTGACATGTGCCTTGGTAATGTGTGTAGAGCAACGTGCATTGGTAATGTGTGTAGAGCAACGGTTAGCCCATATATTCATATGTAAATGTTCTCCTCCATCAAGTAGCAGTCACCAATTTCCGTTAACACTTCAATAGACTTAGAGGTGAAGAATAAACACTTATCACCATTTAGCCTTTTGTACAATGAAGCTAGTATGAAGTCACATATCTTAGTATATTCTTGTGCATTAGTAATGACCCACAATGCTTGGATATAAGAAAGTACAAGTGTGGAGACCCTTACCCACAATGCTTGCATTCTTTTCACAATGCCTACAAGCTAATGTTTGTTCCTATGCTTCTAAATCCTCTTTTAATGATATTCAAGTAATTGGTGAAAAATCATGTAAAGGATTTATGGCTTATAGTATGCAAAGCTTAAGGTTTGATCTTATATATACTTACTAATATTTGTTTTGTTGTGATAATATTTGATTTGTTGTGGTTTTATTGATTGAAGGTGATTAAGTTAAACTATAAATTTAAAATAAATCAAGTGTCACAATTATGTAAGCTCACATCAACCTCTTCATCTGAATATGAAATTCATTAAACCAATGAATCAACATTTCTGATCAAATCATTTATTTCTGATCAAATCATTTTTAGATAGTCATCTCACTCAAACAAAATTACAAGCTCATTCAAAACTATTCAAAACTATTAAATGAGAATCTACTCAACTTCCCAAAGATTACAAAGTCAAAAACCAAAGCACATGAAACATTTGGCAATGTAAAATTTCAATCCATTTCATAATTCCTTGAGCAAAAACATTTGGCAATGTAAAATTTCAATCCATTTCATAATTCCTTGAGCACTAGTTACATGTAAGTGAGCATTTAATTAGTTTATGTGTTGAGGCATGATGTCCATAGAGTCATTCAATCGCACAAAGACTCTTTATAGCAAATTTCACCATTCAAGCATTCATATGCAAATGAAATTCAACCCTTTACCATTAAGTACATAAGCCAAATGTCAATAGAGAAATGACAATGCTTTGCTCAATAACTATTAGCAAATAATCAATTCTCTAAAAGAAATTTAAAGTAACAAGATGGAAACAAGCAACTTCTTCCTTAGAAAAAGTAATTAAATCAAGCTGTTAAAGAGTATGAGTCTAAAAATTTCTGGAGTAATTTCTCAAAGGCATATACATGGAACGAAGTCTTGTTTTCCTACCAGTGAAAAGCATATACATGGAACGAAGTCTTGTTTTCGTCCCAGTGAAAACAATTCTTGAACATAAAAATTGGAAGATCAATCATAAAAAATTCGAGAGCTCATCCTTTTTTTTTCACCAGCATAATAAGAGATATGTGTTTATAAAACTCAAGATAATTATTCTCGTGCAAATTAGTTTCCTGCAAATTCTTATCATGAATACATCCAAACATGGCGTTGAGGTGAAATTATTCACCCCATTTCCATACAACCAACTCAAAAACATCTTATTATGTATGTCTTACACAATCAATATGAAAACTACAAATTCCTCTTTCAGGAAAGCAAGCATGGCTGGAAATTACATTCTTCAAGCATGTAAACGGATGGCTGGAAATTACACTGGTTTAATTCGGGCTCATTCTTCTCCAAAACGAAGTTTGTTTTCTCTCTGGTAGTTCACTAATTTTCCTCATGCAATTCTTCATGTCTTTCTCCTTCGGTGAAATTTATTATAGCCAAATATTGAGGCATATGAATCTTGTTTTTCATAGTTTTGAATGAGGAAAATTCCAACAAAAAAGGAAGTAGAAAGCACGAAAACTGTCAATCACAAACCAATCTTGTAGGAGATGAATTCTTACCAGTACCAGAAACCTATGAGCAATGAAAAAGAATTGAAATTTAAGCAACAAACTATTGGCAAGTATGGATCCTTCAGTGTTTGCCAAACTGAAAATCACGAGTTTAACAGGTTGCTTGAAGCTCTGGTGTCTCAATCTTTGCGCATTACCTCCAAGGGGCTCTGTGCACAGCCGAGGGTGAGGAAAAATTATCTTGTTTGTTTCTATCACTCGGAAACCCTCACAAGCTTGAAAATGCATGGATGGAGGGTTTAAAGATTGAAGAAGATTCAAACCATCAATTCCCAGTTAAGGCAGCACTGAGTATTAGCTATTGAGACCATATGCTCCTTTCTCAGGCAAGAAAAACTTGTGCCTACAAGCTAAAAGCTAAAATACCTTCTGTGAGCCTGTAACCTACAAATTAATGGAAACAAAGCCACAAAACAACAGAGTAATGAAGCATGGAGCTTAACAACTTAGAATTCAACCAGTGATCCACGTCACAAGACTATCCAACTTTCAATAGCATCATGGAATCATTCGAAATAGGCCCAAAAACTATTGAAAAATGAATTAAAGAGGCCCCCACAAGAACCCCTAAGTTTTTGGTGAAATAAAGCCATAACTCTTTCACATGATGTTGGATCATGAAATTGTACCATAGAGGATATGCGACTCTTTTCGAGAGTGGTTGGACACCCTATTCCAAGATTGACATCATATGTTTTTGTAATTGGTTAAGTCTTGTTGGCCTCGTTGACAACGCAAGTCTTGCTTAAGTGCATGCCTCGCCTAAGTGTAAGCTTAGGAATACAATTTCATCAATTATGTTAGATTTTTAGACCTTGAAAACTTATACGTAGCCTCTTATAGTGAGGAAACCTCATTTTGTTTGAGCACTCATTTTATGTTGATGTTTTTGTAGCATTGGGGAGGTATTCTCACATTGGCTTTAGTGTCGAGTATGGGAGAATCTTTGTTGGCATTCACATTGCATTTTATTTTGTGAAAACCCTTTTTATGTAGTGTTGGGGCTTGACACCCACTTGGAGAAATAAACAATTCTAATTATTGTTGAGTTTAGCAGGGGCTCATAAACTCACTCTTAGACTCCTATAAAAGGAGAGGCAATGTGAGGAGGCACCACACATCTTATCTTGTCATTATGGTGTTGGAATGAGTGCGTGAGCACTCTTGCCAAGAGGATTACAGTTGCAAATTTATGCAAAAGAGATCTTCACTTTGGCAAATTTGGCCTAGGGTTTTCTATCTTTCTTTTTTGATTTTTTTCCAAGAGAGAGAGGCCACATGTGTGGTTCGCATGTGTGAGAGAAAGAGGAGAACATGCCACACGTGTGAGTCGTACAGTCTGTACGACATGTGTGAACCATACAACTGCAGGAACAGTCGCACATGCGAACTGTACAATGCAATTATTGCAAGTCATGCCACACGTGTGGGTTCGTACAACAAACACAGATTTCCCATACAGTCGTACATGTAAGGAGGGTGATGCAAGGGGGCGTACAGATGACATTAGCCAGGGTTTTTGTCAGCTATGGTTTTTGCAGATTTGTAAGTTGGAAGATTTTCTAGAGTTTTGATGAAATTGTAATTTTGCTAAAGATAATTGGTTTTGTCTTCGAGATTCTCAATCTGAAAATTTTTCTGAACAGAAATTTGTGTCTCTTGTGTATGGATGATTTCTCTCTGATGTTTGTACTTCCGCTGTAATTTTTTGTCATAATTTCAGTGATAACAACCGTAGTTTATTGTTTGAAGTCACTTGGAAGTAATTTTCAAATCTGAAATTGAATGCATTAAATGATTAAAAATTGACATGGTATCATAGCATAGGCTCTAGAGAAAAGGTCATCTTCTTGAGACATAAGTTGTTGCAGATTTATGCTCTTGTTTGGACACAATGGTGAGCACTCTTAGAGTTGAGGACAAGTTGGAAGGGGCCACAAATTTCAGGGCCTAGAAGGTTAGGATTCTTTTTCTCTTAGAAGAGAATGATCTCAAAGATTACATTGAGATGGTGATTCCAAATCCAAATGATGCAGATGAATTGGCAGCCCATAAGAAGAAGGAAGTGAAGGTCAAGTGGGTGTTGTTGGATTATGTGAATGATCACTTGATTCCTCATATTTCTGAGAAGAAGACAACAAAGGATATGTATGATGCTTTGGTGGGTTTGTACCAAAGTGGGAATACAAACCGAAAGTTGATTTTGAGGCATAAGCTCTGCTATGTTGAGATGTCCAAATCATATACAGTTGCTAGCTACCTCATGAGGATCACTCAGATTCGTGATCAGCTTGTAGCCATTGGTGAGGCAGTTGATGACACAGAGTTGGTGAATGTGGCATTGAATGGTTTTCTCGGGTCTTGGGAATCATTTGTGTAGGGGATTTGTGCACGAGAGAAGATGTCACCTTTTGACAGACTATGGATTGATTGCATCCAGGAGGAGGCTCAGATAAAGTACATAAATGGCAAGTAGGGAGGTAGTGATGAGGAGAATGAGGCCCTAGCTGCTAATGCTAGGAAGGACAAAGGAAAAGGTTCCATAGGAAGAGAGGCATCTCCAGAGTAGTGGAAGAAGAAGGACCTTATCAAGGTCAAGTGCTTTGCTTGCCACAAGCAAGGCCACTATGCTTCATAGTGTCCACAATGGAAGAAAGGGAAAGTGAAGCAACATGCATCATCAACAGAGGTGGATGAGGTTGCAAACATGCTTCAAAGTGATTTCTTATTGGTCTCTGCCCTTTCTGGTATAGTTTCCGGTAGTGAGGCTTGGTTGGTGGATAGTGGAGCTTCTTGTCATATGACATGATAACAGGAGTCACTCACCAATTTTTCGTAGGAGGACTCAGTATTGCAAGTGGAGCTTGGAGATAATGCCAAGTATGCAGTCAAAGGAGTTGGGAAAACTTTGTTTCAACTGGAGTTCAGGAAGCTCTCAGGATGAGTGATGTGTTGTATGTATCATGATTGAAGAAGAACCTACTTTCTATCTTTGTTATGGAGGACGGAGGGTATGCAATAGCATTCTCAGGTGGACAGGTTCTTGCATGGCTAAGAGGATCGAGCATTGACTCAACAAGGGTCATTGGTGTTCGTGGAGGTGGTATTTACAGGTTGACTGGACAACCAACCTTGGCCTTGGTACATGACTGAGATAGTCTATATGAGCTTTGGCATAAGATATTGGGACACTTGCATTACAGGGCTTTGCCAATGTTGAGGAGGATGGTTACAGGTCTTCCAGAGTTTGGAGCAGAGCATCAAGATGTATGCAGGGGTTGTGCACTTGGTGCAAGAATGCCAAGGATACTTTTCCGAGTAGTGATAGTAGGTCCAAAGGGATATTGGATCTAGTACATTCAGATGTCTGTGGACCGGTGTCAGTTCCATCTTTGAGTGGTTATTTGTACTATGTGAACTTCATTGATAATTGTTCCAAGAGGACATGGATCTTCTTCATGAAGACAAAGGATGAGGTCTTCAGTCAATTCAAAGAGTTCAGGGCTCAGGTGGAGAATCAAACAGAGAAGAAGATCAAGGCCTTGAGGTCAGACAATGGGGGCGAGTATACCTCCAACGACTTTCAACCCACAACAAGGGAGCTAACAATGCCTTTCAACCCACAACAAAATGGTGTTGTGGAGAGGAAGATTGGACCATATTTGAGGCTGCCAAGGCAATGTTGCATGACCATGATCTACCTATGTTGCTTTTGGCAGAGGCATGTAACATGTCAGTCTATGTTTACAATAGGAGTCCTCATAGGATCTTGGTGGACAAGACTCTCGAGGAGGCATTTACGTAAGTGAGACCAGAGATAGGGCATTTGAGGATCTTTGGTTGTCCAATTTACATCCATGTTCCTAAGGAGAAGAGGACGAAGTTAGAACCTTCTGGGAGGAAGAGCATGTTTGTGGGATATGACAATACTCTGAAGGCCTACCAAATTTACATTCCAGGACAACGACAGATTGAGGTTAGTTGAGATGTCAGGTTTGAGGAGGAGTTGGCTTTCAGAAGGTCTCGAGAGACCACAGCATAGACACATGGTGAGGAGCAGGAGGCTATGAAGGTTGAGGAGACTACATGTCCATCTAGTACAGGGATTCAACCTTCAGACCATGAGGAGGATTCTGTGGATCCGGTGGACCCTCCTAGTGATGAGGACACGACGCCTAGATGGATTCAAGATACTTTGAGAGATGCAGAGAGGCATGTGGCCCCCAGGGGCACTTTTAGGGAGAGCAGGCATTCATAGAGGTTTTCGAGCTATGTGGTGCTTATGAGTAGCATCATTGATTCCGAGCCTTCGATTTTTAAGGAGGCAATAGGACAACGGGTTTGGAAGGATGCCATGATGAAGGAGTATCATTCCATCATGAATATTGATGAAGATTGAAGAAGGCAAGTCTGTGGTGACTTCCAAGTGGATCTATAAGATCAATCATGTTGCAGATGGTAGCATCAAGAAATACAAGGCGAGGTTCATGGTGAGAGGGTTCTCCCAGAAAGAGGGAGTGGACTATGAGAAGACTTTTGGTCCAGTCACCAGGTATACTTCTATCAGGTTTGTTATTTCTCTTGCTTTAGTTATGGGGTGGAGGATACATCAGATGGATGTGAAGACAACATTATTCAATGGTGTGATTATGGAAGAGGTATACATAGAGCAACCTCAGGGATTTGAGGTACATGAGATGGAGTCCCATGTTTGCAGGTTGAAGAAAGATTTGTACGGACTCAAGCAAGCACCTAGGGCATTGTACTCGAGGATCAATGGGTATTTGCAGAGCATGGGTTTCACCAAGAGTGAAGTGGATCCCAACCTATATCTCATACAAGTTGGTGACGATCCTCTTATATTGGTGTTGTATGTTGATGATTTGTTCCTCACATGAGCATAGAAGCTCATTGCCAGTTGCAAGATGGATTTGGATTCGAAGTTCAAGATGAAGGATATTCTCGCCAAACCCCTTGTGAAGGGGAAGTTTGTCTACTTTAGAGACAAGCTAGGAGTGGTAGAGAATACCTCCCTCGCTATGAGGGAGTATCGATGTTTTTGTAGCATTGGGGAGGTATTCTCACATTGGCCTTGGTGTTGTTCATGTGGGAATGTTTGTTGGCACTCACATTGCATTTTTATTTTGTGAAAACCCCTTTTATGTAGACCTAGGGCTTGGAATTGTTATTGTTGGGGCTTGGCGCCCACTTGAAGGAATAAACAATTCTAATTTAATGTTAAGTTTAGAAGGGGCTCCTAAACTCACTCTTAGACTCCTATAAAAGGAGAGGCAATGTGAGGAGAAACCACACATCTTATCTTGTCATTATGGTGTTGGCATGAGTGAGTGAGCACTCTTGCCAAGAGGATTGCAGTTGCAAATTTTTGCAAAGGAGATCTTCACTTTGGAAAATATGGCCTAGGGTTTTCTATTTTTCTTTTTTTATTATTTTCCAAGAGAGAGAGGTTGCACGTGTGAGAGAGAAAGAGGAGAACATGCCACATGTGTGAGCTGTACAGTCCGTACGACATGTGTGAACCATATAGTCACATGAACAACTGCACGTGTGAACCATATAGTCACAGGAACAACTGCATGTGCGAACTATACGATGTAATTATTGTAGGAGGTACAACACGTGCAGGTCCGTACAATAGTCATAGATCGTCTATACAACCGTACATGTGAGGAGGGTGACGCAGGGGGTCATATAGGCGACATCAACTAGGGTTTTTGCATATTTGTAAGTTGGAAGATTTTCCAGAATTTCTGAAGTTGTAATTTTGCTAAAGAGGACTGGTTTTGTCTCCAGGATTCTCAATCTGAAAATTTTACTGAACATAAATTTGTGTCTCTTGTGCATGGATGATTTCTCTCTGATCTTTGTGTTTCCGCTATAAGTTTCTATCATAATTTCAATGTAAAATTATTCAGTGATAACAACCCTAGTTTAATGTTTGAGGTCACTTCGAAGTAATTTTCAAATCTGAAATTGCATGCATTAAATGCTTAAAATTTGACATTTTACATGCAAAAGCCAGTTTTTGTTGAAAGTTCGGGTCTTGTTCGAGACGATGCTTTGCTGAAATTGATTTATGTCTTCTTTTTTTCATCCTTGTTATATATGCTTTTAATCTGATGATTTGCATTAGCAAGATATCCTAGCATGTGACTAATTTTAATCAATGAAAATGGTCTATTGGCATCCAATGCACTAAGGGGGAAAGAAGCCCAAATTTGTGAAATCATCATGAACCTTATTGGAATGCATAACAATGATAAGGAATGATTGTATTGACTACGGATGAATTTAGAAAACATACTTAGACCTTCAACCACCATTATCCTTTCATTTGCCCATATTGTTACATTAGCCCATAGGGGTCTGAGCACTAGATAATGCAACCATCCCATGCAACTTTGTGGGTAGTGTTAGTATAGATTTGCAATATTGGATGTTTGATGCCTGAAATTGAATTTGAGCATAATAGTTGAAAATAACCTTGTAGGGTTCTCAAGGGGAAAAAATGGGGAAGGAAATCCATGTTTTGCTCAAAGCCCTAAACCTGCTAACTACATGATTAACTTTATTAGTTAAGCAAGTTAGTGGAGTCTTCACCTTAAGGGTACTAATCCTCTAATTGTGTTCATGTAAATTTTAAATGTGCCTTATTTTAGTAATTGATTTCCCTAAATGCTTACTTAGAATGCAAGCCTAGTTCTAAAATGACTATGTAAATTAAATTCTAATGCAAAATTTTTATTAAGGACTACGAAAAAAAATCAATAACAATAGTCAATTTGTTTGGGCTACAACATTAACAATCTGAATTAAGATGCTACAAGAAAATGCAAAATTAGATTGCAGATATAGTGTGTAATGCATAATAAATTTTAAATGCAAAAGTGAACTTGAGTTAACTTCTGAACAAAAGTGAAATTGTACAATTGATCATTAGCATCAACCTTTTATGAATGTGGGCCAATTAATAATACTCATCTAATATAACATGCATATACACAAGAATTAGAAAAGGACAAAAGTGAAAAGGTGCTTTCAAGCTTACATAAACAAAAGTAGTTAAGAAAATAAAATACACAAAGAGATTTTTTTTTCCACGGGAGAAAGTTTCACTTTTATATTCATAAGTATATAAATTTTTTACGAAGTAGCATATATATGCCTGCAAACCGTGACCTGTGACCACTGTGGGTGGCACGCACAGTCACACAAAACAGTCAGATAAAAATCATACAAGATAGCATATCAATGCCTGCAAACCGTGGCCCGTGTCTATTGTGGGCAGCACACACTGTCACACAAAACAGTAAAAAAAAGCCAGCAAGTGATCTGGATGTTCATCAAGCAGAATGCAGAGTGCATCACTCGACCTCTCATGAAATGCGTGGAAGACAACCTTTCTTATAACAGATCCAAGATTTCTCTAACGAAATACTGGAGGGTCGAGTGTTCTGTAACTAATACAGTGACCCATATGCCAGTGGAACATGGAGCCTGTGTGATCTGTAACCAAAACAGTGATCCTATTGCCAGAGTGTTTTTGTGTTCTGAAACTAATACAGTGACTCTTGTGCCAGTGGAAACTTGATCCTGTATGAACTGTACCCAAAAACAGTGATCCTGTTGCCAGAGTGTTTTTTCTGTGGCCTGTTCCTGCCTCGTCAAAGCTTGAGTTGAATAAGGGGGCCCTCGTTGCCATCCTCCCATTGGGCAAAAGTTATCAGTCCAGGAGGCCAGGTTAGAGCCTGTTTTGATAGCTGATCCGCAGTCTTATTTTCTTCCCTGAATATGTGTATGGCTGTGAGGCTCTTGAAATGCCTTTTTGCTATGGTGGTTCTCTCTTTCCAACACTCCAGTGCTGCTGATCGGAGCTCGACTTTGTCATTTATCCAGTCGATAATGACCTTGGAATCTCCGAGAAGTAGCAAATCTTCTATATTTAGCCTTCGAGCCAGGATGAGGGAAGCCCAAGCCCCCAGTAATTCATCTTTTGTGTTGGTTCCTTGTCCTCCGTTGAGCGTCCATCTGTAGGAGGTATGAGAGCTGATGTAAAAGTGGCCTCCTGCCCCGCAAAGTGTTCCATCAGATTGAGCAGCTCCATTGAACCAGACGATGGATTTTTCAATGGGAAGTGTGGTGGTTGATCTGCAGATGTTCTGGGCAGTAGAGGGGAGGGTAGGACGGTTGATAGAAGATAGAATGAGATGTGTCACATAATTTGCCGAGGGGGAAATATCATCAAATATTGTTGCATTCCTTGTCAACCAGATATTCCAACTGATGGTGGCTGGCAGCGAGGAATAGAGCTTTTGTCTTGAGCACCAGGAGTTAAAGCAGGAGAGTGTCGAGGGTCCATGCCACTGTACGGTTAAATTTAGTGTCGCTGTGACTTGATGCCAGACTTGTTGAGTAAAGGTGCAACTCACGAAGAGATGGTGCGAGGTTTCACTATGTTCCTTGCACAGAATGCACCGGTTTGGACCTGACCAACCCTTATTTTGGAGGATATCCCAGACTAGTAGTTTATTCTCCGTCAAAAGCCAAGTAAACAATTTGAGCTTCAGCGGGCATTTCCACTTCCACGACCGTGTGCGCCAGGTCTGATCACTAGTGGGCCAGATTTCCTCTGTCAATGCTTTGTATATATTTCGGACAGATATGATTCCAGATTTGTCGTCGCCCGTCCAAATGAGGTTGTCACTTCTCTCCTGAAGGCTAATGCCTGCCTCATTTACCAGATTTGTCGCCGCCCGTCCAAATGAGGTTGTCACTTCTCTCCAAATACACAAAGAGATATGATTGTAGGTATGCCCAAGAGTTATTTTTCATAAATAAGGTTTTTTGTACTACCAAGAGTACCCAAATGGTTCCAACAATCAACGTGGATTCTAATAAACATGATGTTTACAAGACCATATGTTGTTCACACCAATTTAAAGTCAAGTGGGATGTGTTGATGTTTTTCTAGTTAGTAACATCGGGCAAACATTCTATTATATTTATATTATATTATAAATATATAAATAATGTATTTATAATATAATGTATAAATATAAATAATCAATAATCAATAATTAATAGTTAATTAATTAATGAAAAGACAATAATGGAAAATACATGTCCATTAATGAAAGGGCACTCAACCAAAGTATATATGTCGGGGCCCTCAATTGTAAATATCATCTCATATCATCTCATCTCATACAATATTTACTTACAATTGAGGTTTTTAGTGTGTAATTATTCTATGATAACAATAATCACAAGGCAATAATTATCAGATCTGAAAATCAAAAAATTCAACATGGTATTAGAGCTTTCAGAGTCTTTTCCGAAGCTAGTTAAAAGCTATCAGTGTCGGATCTGATAGATCTGTTTCAGATCTTTTATTTTTTGCAATTGTACGATCATGGTCATGAGCGTCCTGTGCACACATAACGACCACAGTCATGGTCACGAGTGGCATGTGCACACAAAACGACCATAGTCGTGGTCGCGAGCGGCCTGTGAACACAAGGCGACCACAGTCGTGGTCGTGAGCGGTCTGTGCACACAGAGCGACTACAATCATGATCATGAACGACATGTGCACACAAGGCGACCACATTCCCTTTGGTTGTGATTTTCCTATTTATAGGGCGTGACCGCCTTAAGGATGTGAGGTCCAGTGAGTCTCACATTGAGATCGATAGCGAGGAGCAAGAGGTTCCAAAGGATAAGGGTACAAATATCTCTTGCCCAATTGTTCATCCTTCAAACTATCATGAGGAGTCAGTAGAGCCAACAGAGCAGTGGATCTACCCAGAATGATGTTGCAGTAATTAGGAAGAGGCCAACATGGCTTCGTAACACTTTGCAGGATGCAAAGGGGCATGCAATTTCCAATGGTACTTTCAGGGAGAGAAAACAACCTCAGAGGTTCTTGAGTTATATGGCATCAATGAGTCACATCATTGATTCTGAAACTTCCAGTTATGAGGAGGCAATAAGCCAAAAGGTTTGGAAGGATGTTATGATGGAAGAGTATCAGTCCATTATGAAGAATGTTGTGTGGGAGGTTGTGCCAAGACCTGAGGGGAAGTTAGTGGTGACTTCCAAATGGATCTACAAGATCAAGATGCAACATTGGGTAGACATTCTCCCATATTGGTCATGTTGATTTGACCAAGGGAAAATGATACATTCACTCATGGGGCTTTGCTAGTGGTGAATGGCCCAGGTGTAGTCTTTCTCCTTAGTCATGTTGATTTGACTAGGAGTGATAAAGAATAGTGATACAAAATGTCTCCCTCGTTGAGAGAGAGTGTTGATGTTTTTCCAGTTAGTAACATCGGGCAGACATTCTCCCAGACTGGTCATGTTGATTTGACCAAGGGAAAATGATACATTCAGTCACAGGGATTTGTTAGTGGTGAATGGCCCAAGTGTAGTATTTCTCCCGACGAGGAGTGGATAGACTCGAGGTGCTCTCACATTGCTTGCTCCATGATGGAGTGATCTATATTAATTAGACATGCATGTGAGGAAATGCTCTAGGATGGAGTGATCTATATTAATTAGACATGCATGTGAGGAAATGATCATCAACATAAATATAATATATAAATATATAAATCTATATATATTTACATTACAGTATAAATGTATAAATAATATATTTATAATATAATGTATAAACAAATAATCATTAAATAATAATAATTAATACATCATAATGAAAATACATGTCTTATCCAAAATACATGTCTATTAATGAAAGGGCACCCCTGTGTCGGTATATATGGCCCTCATTGTCATTGTAATCAATATTATCTCATACCATCTCATATCATCTTATATAATATTTACTTACTGTTTTTCAGTTGAGGTTTTCAATGTGTAATTATTCTATGATAACGATAATCATAAGGCAATAATTATCAGATCTGAAAATAAAAAAATTCAACATGGTATCAAAGCTTTTAGAGTATTTTTCGAAGCTAGTTAAAATCTTTTAGTGCCAAATCTGATAGATCTGCTTTGGATATTTTATTTTTTTCAATTGTATGGTCATGGTCATGATCGACGTGTGCACACAGAGCGACCACAGTCATGGTCGCAAGCGGCGTGTGCACACAAGGTGACCACATTCCCTTTGGTCGTGATTTTCCTAATTACAAGGCGTGACCACCTTAACGATGTGAGGTCCAAAGAGTCTCACATGGGGATCGATAGTGAGGAGCATGAAGCTTCGAAGGATAAGGGTACATATCTCTCTTTCCCAATTGTCCATCCTTTAGACTATCAGGAGGAGTTAGTAGAGCCAACAGAGCCAGTGGATCTACCTAGAGATGTTGCAGTGACTAGGAAGAGGCCAACGTGACTTCGTGACACTTTGCAGGATGTGGAGAGGCATGTAGCTCCCAGTGGTACTTTCAAGGAGATAAAACAACCTCGGAGGTTCTCGATTTATATGGCATTGATGAGTCACATCATCAATTATGAACTTTCCAGTTATGAAGAGGCAACATGCCAACAGGTTTGGAAGGATGCCATGATGGAAGAGTATCAGTCCATCATGAAGAATGATGTGTGGGAGATTGTGCTGAGAGCTGAGGGGAAGTCAATGGTGACTTCCAAATGGATCTACAAGATCAAGATGCAACATCAGGAAGACATTCTCCCAGATTGATCATGCCAATTTGACCAACGGAAAATGATACATTCACTCACGAGGCTTTGCTAGTGGTGAATGGCCCAGGTGTAGTCTTTCTCCTTATTCATGTTGATTTGACTAGGAGTGATAAAGACTCGAGATGCTAGATGCTAGTTGATGTTTTAGCATCAGGTAGGCATTCTCCCAGATTGGTCATGTTGATGTGACCAAGGGAAAATGATACATTCACTCATGGGGCTTTGCTAGTGGTGAGTAGCCCGGGTGTAGTCTTTCTCCTTAGT
The DNA here is from genome assembly GCA_009831015.1 of Picea engelmannii. Classification (NCBI taxonomy): domain Eukaryota; kingdom Viridiplantae; phylum Streptophyta; class Pinopsida; order Pinales; family Pinaceae; genus Picea; species Picea engelmannii. Next base: position 445,094 of record ML781132.1, on the reverse strand, counting down.
CATGTTGATTTGACTAGGAGTGATAAAGACTCGAGATGCTAGATGCTAGTTGATGTTTCAGCATCGGGCAAACAGTCTCCCAGATTGGTCATGTTGATTTGACCAAGGGAAAATGATACATTCACTCATGGGGCTTTGCTAGTGGTGAATGGCCCAGGCGTAGTCTTTCTCCTTGGTCGTGTTGATTTGACTAGGAGTAATAAACACTTGAGATTCTAGATGCTATCACATGCAGACCCAAATTGAGCCTGATCTTAGAGAGAGTCATTTGGCTCAAAGGGAGAGCCATAGAGGGAGTTCCCCCTCAAATTCAGGTGGGAGAGAGACATCTCCCAGGATTGACAGACATGTGTCATGAGTCTAGGGCGAAGTTTGTATACTTCAAAGACAAGCTTGGAATGATGCAAAATGTCTCCCTCGCTAAGAGGGAGTGTTGATGTTTTTCCAGTTAGCAACATCAGGCATACATTATATATATATATATATATATATAATAATAATAATAATAATAATAATAATAATAATATATTTATAATACAATGTATAAATATAAATAATCAATAATTAATAATCAATAATAAACTAATTAATGAAAAGACAATAATGGAAAAGACATGTCCATTAATGAAAGAGCACTCAGCCCAAGTATACATGTCGGGGCCCTCAATTGTAAATATCATCTCATATAATCTCATATATCATATCATCTCATACAATATTTACTTACAGTTGAGGCTTTCAATGTGTAATTATTCTATGATAACAATAATCATAAGGCAATAATTATCAGATCTGAAAATCAAAAAATTCAACAGGATGAAACCCCAGACATCATAGAGCCTTTACCAATCCTACACTTATATTGTCTGAAGGGTATCTGCATTCATGGAAGTGTTAGTCATATAGACTTTAGCAGAAAAAATGCATTCATGAATCAAATAAATAAAATTTACCTCCAAAGAGAAGCATCTCTAATTTCACCTTAATGTTGGACGTTAGATTGTAGTTGCTTTCCATTGCTAGCATTGTTAGGCTATTGAAAACTGGGATAATGATCTTAGATATAATGTACTAGCAGAACAAATCTATACGTGCTCTCTATTTCTTGTCCCTTTGAGATATATCCTCCTCCTCTTTACAGAAGGCTGAGTAGGCAGGTGATTAGTCACCTATGCCTCTTGGTTTTCCTCCATAAATTAATTTTTGGAGTATTTAAATCTAAAATTTAGAAAGAAGGATTTGCAAGGGACAACTAGGTCAAAGAAACCTAGGCCCCTAGACTGATTAAGGGTTCAAATCACTAGTGTGCACTTTTTCTTAAGTCTATGGTTATAGGAAAAATAATTTCAACCATCATTAACAAGCCTACTTTCTTCATTTTGAAATTGGAAACCATGAACATATAAATACCATTTGCACCTCATATTTTTATATAAGTATCTCTCTCTCTCTCTCTCTCTCTCTC
>ML781132.1:413688-425892 GCA_009831015.1 Picea engelmannii | reverse complement strand
GGACCAACTGTGATGACAGGAAACATGGGAGCTGGATGTGCCCTCATCTTCCGTGAGAAGATTTGGCACGGATGGCACTTCTTGACCGACTCGATACAATCTTTCATAAGTGTGGGCCAGAAGTAACCTGCTCGTAAAATCTTTTGGGCTGTTGCCAACACGGACAAGTGACCGCCACAGGCTCCTGTATGACAATCGTTGAGCACTATGACGACCTCCTCATGAGTGAGACATCGGCGCAAGATGCAGTCTACACCTCTCTGATACAACATATCATTGAGTATGAGATAGTTCTTGGCCTGATGGCGTATCAGCCGACGCTCATCACGAGAAGCAGAGGTGGGACACTTCAAAGTCTGGAGATAGATCAGTATATCTCCGTACCAGGGGTCTGAAGATTCAATCAAAAAAATATCCCCCCGGATAGGCGATTCCTCAGGCACAACGTCACCTTACTCAATCGGAAGCTCCGAGATAAGTTCTGCGAAGACCAATGACTTTTTGGACTTGGCTGAAACAAAGTCTACCTCAAATTCTTGGAGGATTACCATCCATCTACTGATTTTTCCGCCGATAACTCGTCGTGTCAACATGTACTGGAATGGATTCACGACGACAATGACGGTGGTCTTGCGAAACAGAACATAGTGACGGAACCGTTGGACATCATGAACTGCTGCGAACGCAAGTTTTTCGAGATGGGTATAATTAAGTTCCGGTCCTACGAGGCCTCGGCTCAGGTAATAGATCACGTATTCGAAAAATGAATCATCCTCCTTAACTAAAACCATGCCTATGGTTGACTCTGCGGCAGCCAGATATAATAAGAAATCTTTGTTATAATTAGGTGGTCGTAGCAGAGCTGCGGTAGTGAGGGCGTGTTTTAATGTGTCGAAAGAGCGTTGAGCGGATTCGTCCTAGAAAAAGGGAACATCTTTCTTCAGTAAACGCATAAATCCCTTGGTGATTTCGGCATAGTCGGCGATGAAGCGTCGTAAGAAGTTTGCCTTGCCTTGAAGACTTTGAAGTTGTAAGATTGTGCGTGGGGGGGGCAACTGGATTATCTTCTCCACCTTAAGAGGATCGACCATGATCCTTGTTGTTGATACGATGAAACCTAACAAACGTCCTGACATGACGCAAAAGCTGCACTTGTTGGGATTCAAGCGAATCCTGAAGTAGCGACAACGCTCGAAGATTAGTCGGAGGTGCATAGGATGGTCCTTTCGCTTGCGAGAGCGTGATGCTAAATCATCCAGATAGGCCTCGACTATATGTTTTAGGTCGTGAAACGCAAAAGACATGGCCCACTGGAAAGTGGCTCCAACATTATTGATACCAAAATGCATCTTGCGATAGGCGAATGTACCCCACGGACAAATGAATGTCGTTTTGTGTTGGTCCTCAGGTTTGATTTGGATTTGGTTATATCCTGAAAAACCATCCATGAACGAAAAGGCTTCACAACCGGCGCATTCATCAATGATCTGATCGATGAATGGGGTTGGATAATTATCTTTTGGACATGCCTTATTCAAATCACGGAAATTGGTACATACACGAATCGTGCCTTGTTTTTCATCGACCGGCACGGGGTTTGACACCCACTGAGTCAAATGAATCGGGTAAATGAACCCTGCCTTGAGCAATTTCTCAACCTCACTCTTGATGGCTGCTGCTTTCCTAGGATTGACTGGACGAAGTTTCTGTCGAACAAGCTTAGCATCAGGATACGTTGTGATTTCATGTTCAACTATTTTCGGATCGATGCCTGGCATTTCCTCATAAGACTAGGCAAAAACGTCGCGGAATTCTTTGAAAAGATCCGTGTAAATTTGAACCTCTTCGGGAGAGCAATCCGCTCTGACGAAGACATTCTCCACGACGCCAGGGTTTCGGGAGATGTTGATAGGTATAGTGGCAGCGATAGTCGCCATATTTCCCTCAGCATAAATTTCTTGTGTAGCTAAGAGGTTAATGGGACATGGCTGATCTCCCGTCATGGTGATAGTGAACTCTCCTGCCTCGATTCAGATTAACTCTGGGAGGAAATATGATCTGTGATGAAGATCTTCCCAAGGTTTGTCTGGACTAGTCATTGCTTCGATTACTGCTTCATCCGAAGGCAAGAATAAATATAACGAATCGGTGTTGGCAAGAGAACCCTAAGCCCAGATAGGCTCTATAGGTGGATCCAACTCTTGTGCGGGAGTCAAATCAGGAGTAGCTGAAGCTTGCTGGACTAAAGAGTACGCTACTTCAGCGGCCGACAAGGGCATGGACATGCCAGCGTGCCCTGTCTCATCCATCGTGGCTGATGGGGAAGGAAGAATCCACGGATCCTGAAAGTAAGTCGTGCGGAATGATGAGACGTGAAAAATCTCAGCCTTGTGGTGAGTCGATATAAACTTGACATCGCCATGAGGAGGTGGGTAATTGAAAGTACCCATCAAAGATGGGCACAAACCAACTCCTATGTTAATGACATTGGCTTGAGGATTATCAATCATGGGAACTGTGGATGCCCCCAAAGCTGGGTCAGGTCTAGAGAAGGACAATTGATCGATGGTCACTATCCGGCCTTCTTGCGAAAATAATAAGACTCGAAAAATTGTAGCAACCACAGCTTGCATAGCATAAGTCCAACTACGACCTAACAAGAGATTGTAGTCAAGGGGGGCATCGACTACCTCTACTTCGACGGACACGGTCTTCCCTCCTAACTGCACAAGGAAAGAAGGAATGATGCCATGTGGTCGGAATGAACAACCGTCGAACGCAGTGAGGAGAGTAGGTGATGGAGACAACTCGAGCTGACCAATGGCTTTCCAGCATGCTAACGACATTACGCAAGTCGAAGCGCCCTTGTCGACCACCGTGCGGAAGATATTCCATGTAAAAGTTTTCGTGGGATGAGCCACTACTATCTGAAACGCGACGTGGTAAGGCAAACGAGGTTTCAAGTCAGTCGTATCTAACATGATGGTACCCGGGTTACAAGTCTCAATAGAGCCTAAAGCAATCAACAAGGCTTTCCTCTAAGCAGGGCAACTTTGGAGGACCTCCAAAGCGGACATAGCACAAGGGGTTTGGGATAAATCTTCCACCACAGAATAATTCTGGGTGGCCCTTGCATTTCGGTTATGAGAAGCTTTCTTAAACGCACCCTTTGGAATGTGTGTCATCGTTTCTCCCAACGTCTTCTCAATATGTAGAGGAAGAGATGGGATTTCATCTTCTTTTCCCTTTTCAGAGACGCTTGGTTTACTATAGTCGTGTGCTCTAGTCGTTATTAAAGCATCACCCCTAACCATATATACATTCGCGGATGAGGAGTTGTTTGGAGGAGGGCAGGTTTCCTGGCTGCCCCCTTCGACACTTTTAGAGGCTTGAGTTAAATTTTGCCCATGCTGAAATGGATTAGTCAACATGGCTTGTTGTTGCTGCGTGACAAACTTTTGGGCCTCTGCAAGTCGAGGACACATATGGGTTGGGTGGTCTTCCGCACACAAGTTGCACGGATACCTCGCCTTCCACTTTTCCATGGTGCCCTCGCCAGCATTATCAGTGGGTTTTTTCTCCCCCTTACCCTTCTTTCATTGTTTTTTCTTCCCTTAAGGCTGTTGGTTGGCCTTTGGGTTAGTCGTCTGCACGGAGTGTACTTCCGACGTTTGGGTAGGAGGAGCATCCAAAGCAGTAGTCTGGCTGGCCGCTGAGTGTTGTATAGATAACTGTTGCAATTTTTTTGTCAATTGCTCAGTGGGCTTGGTTTGTGCCGAACCAACTATACCGTCGGCATGTGGTCCGACTCTCTATCTAGTTTTATCCAGTATTGTCCGTGGCGCATTCGACAGGATGTTGTACAATAAACCAGACTGAGAATAGATAAGCTCAAACTGTTGAGCCCTCATGATGGCATCTTCTTCGGAGAAAACTCCAGAAGTTGCGACGTCTTTGGATAATTGTGGGATTAAAGACTTAAGGAACCACTCAAGCAGGAATGCCAGTGGAACTGGTACTTTGATTAGACTCTTTCGACGTCGCCACTCTCGGATATGATCAGAGATGTGGTCTGCTGTCGTCTGTTCGAAATTGGCTAGCAACTCTGTGCCAGCATCGTATCTCACAGGTAACTGGAAATGGTTAAGGAAGGCCATCGCCAGTTCGCCAAAAGAAGAGTATCGTGAGCGATCAAGCTCTATGTACCATTTCGCGGCACTCCCGATAAGAGTGTGTTGAAACAATCACAACTGGACGGAGTCATCTTTCAATGAGTTAGATGAACACCAAAGATGGAAAGTAGTCACGTGATCACCTGGATCTTCGTTAGGCTTGGCCTCGAACTTTGGAATGTCCGAAGGCAACTTCGTTGGCATAGGAGGCCAACGCGGATCGTGACAGATAGGATCATTTAACAACCTTGTCAAATCTGGCAAGTGTAACATCGCTAGGAAGGGTAGTTTGGGTTGCTGCTGATAGCCTGGGAAAAAGGGTCCTGGAGTTTGACTGGCACCAGGTTGCCAGGAAAAGTTTGTCTGCTGGCCCGGATTCTGGTAGAAACCATGGCCCTGACCAACGTAAGGGTTTTGCATATGTGGAGACATCATTGGCTGATTCCCCATAAAGGACATAGGATGTTGGGCATTCATCGTGTTTGACAGACTTTGGGAATGATTACCCCATGTCGGTCCTGATGGGAGAGGCATAGAAGTCTGTCAGGGGTTCCATTGACTGTGGAGAGAATTACCCCAGAACGACATTCCAGAGGAAGGAACGAATCCTTGTCCTGAGTTCCAAGGTCCTGGTATATGTGCCCCCGGCGCAGGAATAGTACCCTGCGCCGGAGTAGACTGTCCAAAAATGGGAGTGCCCCCAGATGGGAAGGCAGTGGATGCGGAAGTGTTGTTACCAAACGTCTCGATCCAACCAAACGGTGACGAACCTACCGATAGAGTTTGCGCAGGTGTTCCTTGACTCCCAGTTCCAAATGAACTCGCGTGTGCAGGCTACCCGGCGGACTACTGATGCAGACCACCAAGCGAAGGGGATGAAGGAGAGATATGACCTCCAGTGTATGGAAAAGCATTGAAAGGGACAGGAATGCCCCCAAGTTGACCTTGCAGAGGAGCGTTAGAGCTCCCTGCCCCCAGACCCAAAGTCTGTAAAGTGGAGTGAGTGAGTGCAGGACTTGTGCCCGAACTAAGCATACCGTATGAGAACGGAGGGCCTGTCGCACTAGGTGTGAAGGGAGGTGTGGCCGCTGTGATAGATGGGGTCGGTTCACTGTGCAACGTAGTTGCGGTCGAGACCGTGGTGGCTTGGACCGACGACGACAAGTTAGGAGATGCTTCTCCTGTGGTAGCAACGGTGGTGGGAATGGAAGAATTCCCAGAGGAAGTAACAACGTTTGTTGCCATAGTTGTGTGAGGCACTGACAGGCGTTCGTAAAATTGAATTGGCACAATAACCTGCGGCCAAGTATCAGTGGTTGGGGTTTCAACCAAACCAAGATTGGTGGTTGAATCCTCCGGGAGTTGTTCAGGCTCAATGGTTTGTAACGTGGTTGCTTCGAAAGACCCTTGCTGGTCTAGCTTCCGCCTCAATGGTGGCGGGGGTGGCTCCAATATAACCGGCGGCAGGCCCAGAAGCCTTCGTGACCGATGGAGCTCTGAATCCTCCACTGTGTGAGAAGATCCACGACACGCTAAGGTATTCTACACGTTCAAACAGTAACACACACTAAAAAGAAGCCCTTATGAGATAAGACAAGCAATCACTAACTATTTTGAAGAACAATTACAACAACCAACACTAGAGCAACTTACCGGTGCAAGTGCAACTCGAAAACGGAAGCACCCTCCGGGTATACTCTGCAAAGCATGGCCTGATGTCTATCCTAGGTATCGCGGTATACCCCGACAGTCACCTGTGTATGTCCCTAAAAATATTGGCAACTAGTTTGCCAGCACGTGAACAGTCACCAGGCGGGTACAGTCGATAGTCGGGTAGACCACAATGAGCAGGGTATCAAGCCCAAAACCTGTCAAGGGTATCGAGAGAAAATGGTCCGGAAGACAACTAAGGACCTTGAACGGATTCGAGACCCATGAAGCCCTGTGGAAAATGCAAACGATGGAATCCCTTAACAAATCCTCGATATGTGTTCTCCACTACGCTTGGTCCAACTTTGGAGGGGTTATATCCGCTACCTTTCCTTACACGACCTCGTGTTTAGCCCCTGTGTTAGAGGGGGGTCCCGGATAACTTTCACGTAACTGGACTTCTACCCTCCCTATGACAGACTCCAATGTTTGGTTTGAGTGGCCTTGGAGAATTTACTGTCCAACCTATTCCAAGGCCCTAGTCTTGAGCTAGTGTATGAACCCTACAAACAAAAGAGTCTAATAGATTTTAAATTAGCGTTGCTTTTATGGGATTTTTTACGTCACAAGGTATGAAGGTGAAACTGATGGTGTGTACAGACTCAAAGCAAAATGAATAAGAAATGCTTGGAAATAAAAAACTTTTACAAAAAATGCAAAAACCAACAACTTTTCACCAAGAAAGATTTATTTTTCTTTTCAACTTTTCTAAGATTTCATGCAACAAACATAAAGGAATTTCGCTCAATCTGCGAGCTACTTATGCTCTAATTGCACTGCAAAAACTTATGAACAAAAAGACTTCTTCCTAGCTATTGATGCAGCAACACAATCTTCAAACAAAGAAGCAAATGAAAAAAGAGATGAATTTTTATTTTATTTAAGTGCTAAATGAAGCAACAAAGGGAAAATGCCGACAAACACAAAACCAAGAAAACAAAATAAAATTCTGGCTTAAAGCGCAGATCGCAAAGAACCAGAGCAAAGACGCACAATGGCAATCAAGAAAGCACCGACTCTTACTCTTGTCTAAAAACCATAAAACAAAATTTTTCTTTTTTATCTTTTCTATCAACAATCAACTAAGAAAGAACAGGCTAAGGGTATGAGGCCCTAACCTACTAACTGTGCCACCCTAGACTCAAACTCCTGAGAGGAGCACTTCTCACCACAGGATGGGATGACTGCCCCACCCTGATTGAAAAGGATCCAATCAAGCCCGCTACTGTCACTGAAACAACATGCATCCAAACACGTGCTGAGCTATAACAGGGCGTGGGTACCCGCGGGCTGCATTTGCACAGGCCGCGTGTATATATGAATGCTAAGTCAAAACTAAACACAGGCAACCCAGACCTGAAAAAGGCCTCTGGTATTGACAACCAGGGTCTCTTAAAGGCTTGGATGCTTCTTCTTTAACAACAAAGAAAAATAATTACAAAGAATAACAAAACGCAATAAAGCAAACTGAGACAAGACTGTGAACCAACAAGACTCAGACAAGATCTAGAAAGCCCCCTGAGAATGTATAATTCTGACAGGGAAGAGAAGATTGCCTCTTAAGCTCTCTGACTCCTACACGCTACTGAAACCTCTACAACGAGCGTTCAAACGTGGGCTACAAGAGGTTAGGGTGTGGGTTACATGCGTGCAGGCCTTCTACAGGCCGCGTGTACCTCTGTGTGTCCCGATAATTACCGTCAAGCACAGTCATGGAAAAACTGGTATAAAGAATCAGGTTCCCTGCCAGCTCTGACCTAACAGAAAACAAACATGCAAAGAAACAAAAAATCTAATTCTTTAAACCACCCAAAAAACCTCAACTAAATCCGGAACACCCTAAAGAGTATTTCCCTAGTGGAGCCACCAATTCAGTTGTTGGGAAATAATACCCTACGGACTAGCAAGCTAGGGTTAGACTTGCATGCAGATCATGACCTTAAAGAAATCACCTTTAACCTATCACCCCAAAACTTAAAACCCCTTTTCACATACAAACATGGAAAGGACCTACTAACCTTTTTACTGAAGTTTGGTGTAGATCCTCCGTTGCGCTTTGTCCGCTCGCTTGCGCTACTCCTTCCAAAGACAAACCTGCAATCAAGACAAAACACTACGCATGCATGCTATTTTTCTATTTGAGGGTTAGATATTAAGCATAAATTGAATAAATCATATATAACTCATGCATTGGGACGGGAAAAAGTATTCTTTATTATTTTCAAGATGAATCAACTTACAATCAATGTTGAGACCAACCACCGTTCCTTGATCCTGAACCTGGGCTCCTCCTCTTCTTTGTCCTCCAAATGCTTTGCTTTAATTCTCCTTAAGCTTGAGGAAAGGCTAAAGGGTTGGGACAAATGGATTTGGCAATTGGGCAGAGTTTCTTCGCTATGATTTTCCTCCTCCAAATAGTACCCCTACCCCTTCTTTTATAGGCTAGAAGGAGCTAGGGTTTTGGACGAACTCTCGGCCATGAATGGTTGGGAGTTTCAGTTAACTGACCCATAGCCTTTTGTCCCGTCAACAACTTTCCTGTTTTTGTGCTTTGTTAGGTAAACGCGGGCTGTAGTAGGCCTGCTAGTGTTCCAACGCGTGCAGTAGTAGGCCTGCCAGCATTCCAATGCGTGTAGTAGTGAGTTAGGGCGCGTTTGACTTAACTCAAAAGGATTTTCAAGAGTTTGTTCAACATGGTTTTGGCAAGGAAGGGATATGAGTTGGCCTGATGCCAAGTAAGCATGTGTGGTGAAATTTAGGGTTATAACACTCACCATTAAAGACAAATTTCCCATTCCTGTCATTGATGACCTCTTGGATGAATTGAGTGGCACCCAATTCTTTACTAAACTTCATATTCGTTCTGGCTACCACCAGATACGTATGAAAGAGGCATACATTCCTAAGACTACCTTTAGAACTCATGAGGGCCACTACGAGTTTTTGGTCATGCTCTTTGGATTGTGTAATGCCCCCTCCACCTTCCAAAGCCTTATGAATCATGTCTTCCATCCTTTTCTCCATCATTTTGTCTTAGTTTTCTTTGATGATATCCTCATCTATAGCAAAAACTGGATAGACCATCTTGCTCATGTGGATCGAGTTATCCATCTAATCTCTCAACACCAACTTTTCCTGAAACAGTCTAAATGTGCTTTTGGCGCCTCAAAATTCGAGTACTTGGGTCATCTTGTTGGCAAGGATGACGTCAGGGTGGATCCTAAAATATTGAAGCTATGCAAGACTAGCCTCACCCAAAGAATCTCAAAAGATTGCATGGATTTATGGGCTTAACAAGTTATTATCGCAAGTTTGTTAAGAATTATGGAAAGATTGCGGCACCTCTCACTGCACTCCTTAAAAAAGAATTCTTTCACTTGGACTCCAACAACTGCTCAGGCTTTTCAAAGCTTGAAGATGGACATTTTCACCACTCTAGTCTTGGCCCTTCCTGATTTCACAAAGACCTTTGTCCTGGACTGTGATGCTTCAAAGAAAGGAATTGGCGTTTTCCTCATGCAAGAGGGTCGGCCTTTGGCCTTTACCAACAAACAACTGTCTGAATGAAATTTGGGCAAATCAATCTATGAAAAGGAAATGTTAGATATTCTGCATGCTATTGATATATGGTGCCCTTATCTATTGGGGCAACGCTTCCAAATTAAGACAGATCATCAAATCCTCAAGTATTTTCTAGAACAATGCATTTCCTCCCCAGAGCAAAAAAAAATGGGTGACTAAGCTCTTTGGATATGATTATGAGATCATTTACAAGAAATGGAAAGACAATGTGGTTGCGGATGCAATTTCCCAACAATATGAAGATGAAGGATCCCTTTTTTCTCTCTCCTTCATTGTACCATATTGGCTCCAAGCCGTTCGCCAAGAATGGCTACACGATCCCAAAAGTTCGCATCTGATACAACATTTGTAGTCCAATTCTCCAGTTTCCCCAGGGTACTCTTGGCTCCATGATGAGATTCGATACAAAGGCCATTTGTATTTAAGTAAACAGTCAAAAATTAAATCCACGATACTTTCTGAGCTTCATGCTACACTGACAACTGGGCACTCCACGTTTACCAAAACCTATGACATGGTCAAATGTTCTTTTTTCGGGGATGGTATGAAACAAGACGTTCATAATTTTATAGATGAATGTGATGTGTGTCAATGCAACAAGGGTGAAATAGTCAAATCTCCTGGCACACAACAACCACTTCCGATTCCACCTGCTATTTGGAGGGATATCTCTACAGATTTTATTACAGGATTACCTAAATCGAGAAATAAATCAGTCATCATGGTGGTAGTGGATCGCCTTTCCAAGTATTCTCATTTCTGTGCTCTTCAACACCCATTTACAACATCCAATGTGGCTCAAATTTTCATCGATCAGGTCTTCAAGATTCATGGCATGCCACATTCTATTGTTTTTTTATCGCGACCCAACTTTCACCAACAATTTTTGGCAAGAACTGTTCAAGCTACAAGGCACCCAATTGCATCTCAGCACAACTTATCATCCCCAGAATGATGGTCAAACTGAAGTTGTCAACAAGTGTTTGGAAACATATTTGAGGTGTTTTGCATCAGAAAATCAAAATCAGTGGGCTCAATGGTTACCCCTAGTTGAATGGTGGTACAACACTTCATACCATACAAATTCACGCATGATTCCTTTTGAAGCAATATATGGACACAATCCACCTTCAGTTCTCTCATATTTACCATGTGTCTCGAAGGTCCAGGCGGTTGACCAAACGATTACAGTTCGAGAGGCTATTCTCTATACCCTCAAAGAGAATTTGGTCATGGCCCAAAATCACATGAAGCAACAAGAAGATCAAGGTCGCTCTAAATGTCAATTTGTAGAAGGGGATCAGGTGTTTCTTTGACTGCAACCTTACAAGCAAAATTCCCTCAAGGCTGACCACTATCAAAAGCCGGTGCCCATATTTTATGGTCCTTATACCGTTCTCAAGCATGTGGGACACGTGGCCAATCAATTAGCTTTGCCCAGTCAGTCTAAGCTACATCCTTTTTTTCATGTTTCATGCTTAAAGAAGGTGATTGGAACTAAGTGCCAAACTCAAACCAACCTTCCTGAGTTGGACAAAGAAGGATCCATTTGGCTAAAACCACAAGCATTTTTGGACCAACATGAGCGTCACCTGCATCAACGAACCATCAAGGAAGTGTTAGTCCAGTGGAAAGATACAACTCCAATAGATGCCACTTGGGAACCAATGACCATTTTGCAACAATTTCCACATCTCAAGACTTGAGGACAAGGTTGTTTTTAAGGGGGAGGACATGTTAGGGACCTAACCCCTCAAATAGATAGAACAATATATTCATATGTAATAAAGGCCAATATTAATAAGGCCTTGCAATAAGGTAGAATAAGTCGAATGTAAGAAGACCTAATAAAAGCTTCCACTTCTAGAAGGATCTTCCTCTAGATGGTTCTTTTGATAGACATATTTAGTATAAATAGGATTCGAGGGTATGAGAACCCTAGCTTGGATATTATTGTAATAGAGCTCTGCTCAACTAGAGGTTGCCCCCTCGAAGAGGCAAGTGAACATTGCTCTCAGAATCAAAGTGTTCTTTCTGGTGTTATTCTGATATCATTTTAGTGTTATTGTGGTGTTGTTCTGGTTATATTGTTGTTTATCTGCCATTTCTAGCATTTTATTTCTGTTCTGCATACTTTTTATATCTAGAATATTACATGCTCATTTAGCTTTCTTGACTCGTAACAAATCACTTGTCGTTATTACATAAGAACTATGCCATTTTCTTCTTTGCAATCATTAGTGCAAACCAAAAGGTCTTTTTTCAGGGTCTGCAATATTCAAAACAAGGGCATTAGTCAAAAGATGCTTCAGCTGCTGAAAGCTAGCCTCACATTCTAGTGACCATACAAATTTCTTCCGCTTCCTTTGTCATGACGTAATGGGATTACTGATCTTGGAAAATCCCTTTATAAACCTTCTATAATACCTTGTCAGTATGATGAAAGACCTTACCTATGTTATATTTCTAGGGGCAGACCAATCCACGATTTCCTTGATATTTTCAGGATCTACTGCCACTCCTTCTGCTGAAATTATGTGGCCTAAATACTGGATTTCTTTTTGAAAGAAATCACACTTGTTGAACTTAGCATATAGTTGGTGTTCTTGAAACACCACTCTAAGGTGTTCTTCATGCTCTTCTATAGTCTTGGAATACACCAAAATATCATCCACAAACAGTAAGACATGTTGAAATAATGTAATTGCGAAGAGCATTCTTATTATCATTTTATTCATCA
>ML781132.1:402587-412762 GCA_009831015.1 Picea engelmannii | reverse complement strand
CTCACTTCAAACACACAACTCACTTGCTCATTTCTCTTATGAGGCAAGCTGCAATTACTAGAGAGAGGAGAAGAAGAGTGGCACATCTCTTGGGGAGGACTTTCTATATTGGTTTGAGTTATCTCTTGAACATTGTATAAGCTATTTATGATAAGGAAGTTTTTGCTGTGTTTTCTTCCCCTAGAGGGTTTCCCAGGATAAATGTTGTGTCTCTTGTAAATGTGTATTTCTCAGTGATCTTGTTCTTATTATGCTCTTATCTATTGAAATGCAAAGAACTATAATAATGGCATAAACATTAACAAGACAAACTTGTCTAAATACTTGTTGAGCACGCTATTCATTAAGCACATGAAGGTAGCTACTACATTGGTAAGCCCAAATGACACCACTACAAACTCATAGTGTCCATGCCTCATTATAAAACTTGTCTTGTGGATGTACTCATCCTTACTCCTAACTTGGTGATATCCACACCTTAAATCAATCTTTGAAAAGATTGCAACTCCCTTGAGTTGATCAAAGAGATCATCAATCTTGGGTAATGGATACTTGTTGTTGATGGTCATCTTGTTCAACTGCTTGTAGTCAATACATAGTCTCAATGTACCATCCTTCTTCTTTACAAACAAGGATGGTGCTCCCCATGGGGATACACTCAGCCTGATGTAACCTTTGTCTAACATTTCCTTTAGTTGTACCTTTATCTCCACCAGTTTTGGTGTGCTCATTCTGTAGGGCACTTTTGATGATGGCACTGATCCAGGTACAATATCTATTCAGAAATCTAGATATCTTTTTGGAGGTAGTCTGGTACTTCCTTTGGAAACACGTCATTAAAATCCCATAATATAGGGTGATCTTCAACCTTCAACTCCTCGCTTTTTGTTGAGTTAAGCACTTGTATAGCATATAAGGGACACCCTTTCTGACTGAACTTCTTAAGTTGTAACGTCGATATTTTCCTAACTTAAATTGTCTTCTGAATGCCTTTCCAAACTTTTGCATTTCCTTCCTCATCTTCACATTCCAAAGTTTTCTCATAACAATCTAAGTTTTCCTCACAGACAACTAGTTAATCCATTCTTAGCAGCACATCATACGATCCTAAAGGTAGCATATTCGAGGTTGCTCATGTACACAATTCATTTATCTCAAATGGGCAAGTTTCTATGACCTAAGCCACCTTTATCTTAGTCCATGTGGCTAATTGGACCAGCCATACCTTTGCACGTTTCTTCCTCTGTAATGCACATTCTTCAACAACTTGAGGTGAGACATAGCTAAGATTAGATCCAAGGTCAATTAAAATAGGGATGGGTTATTTTGCGATTATACCTTCCAACTCCACTATTGAATCCTAGTGGTATGCTTGCAGATTCTCCACAACTACATATATCCTTGGCACACTTTTGACCACATCATTGACTGTGGTTGCTTCCTGCACATGATAAAATTTCTTTTTATCATGCTATCTATGAGGACAATCCCTCAACAAGTGTGGTTCTCCACAACCCCAACATTGTAGAGGTCCTTTCTTTGGTTCCTCTACTTTTTCTCTTTCCTGCTCTGCTAGCATGTTTCTACTGTGAGATGGAAAATTATGTTGATGCACACTCCTACTTGGCTGACCAAAATGTGCACCCTTCTTTGAGTTCATGTATGAAAATGATCTAAATCCATTTTTCTGAGACCCACTCTTATCCCTTCTTTTCCATTCCTTAGAAATCTCCTGCTTATGCTTAGACTGGTCATAGCAACACTTGGCCTTCCTTATAGTGTCCTCCAATGTCTTCGGCTTATCAAATTCAATTCTGTCCCGGTAGGACTATGGAAATCTATTGAGAAAACATTGCATTCTCGCTTTCTTATCCTTGAGGTAAGGAACTTACCTCAACAACATAAATATTTTGGTGTAGGCATCCATGGTAAGTTGTCCCAACTTATGCTCATGGAATTCCTTGATTTTGTCATCATATTACTTCTCTGATAAGTATGCCTTTCAGAAATATTTGTCAAACTACTTTAGGCGAATTTGATTTCCTTCAATCCTTTGAATTCCTTGATATCTTACCACCATATGGAAGCTCCTCCATTAAGGTTGAAGATGGAAATTCTTGCCTTTGTGTTTTAAGAATATTTGTGTACTCGAAAGTAATTCTTCAATCCCAATTGCCAACCCTCAACTTCTTCTCCCTTCTTAATTTCTCCATCAAAGGTAGGCAGTTTAGCCTTCTTAAATTCTTCAGTCAAAGAACTCCGTGAATATCTCTTCCTTTTCCTCAGAATGATCGATCCAATGTCACTATTGGACAACTCTCCGGGAGAAATCTTCTTGCTAGATGACTTCATGGAAACACTTCCACCAGACTTATTTTTCTTAACATTCTGATGCCTTTTCTTGGAAGAAATATTTCCCACATTGCTATGGGTGAATCCATGATTTTGGGCATCTTAAGGGGTTTCAACCTCTCTGATTACTGCAACTTTGCATTACTATGGCCTTGCTGTAGATGCTTCTGAATCTTAGACAATCTTTGCAGTAGCACTGCATTCAACTATGCATGTTCAGCCTGAGCTCCCATGAGCCTCTCATTATCTGCCTTTAGGCTTTTAACAATGGCCATTAGATCTGGAAGGGTTTCTCTATCCCTCCGATCATCAAATTCCTCATCTCTGAAGTGTGATGTTTCTTCCATGCTATGTTGTACCACTCACTTCCACTGACCTACGTGCTGAAATAGTAAAACACGGTTATCCATTACATGAATCATCATCACAACATGCATTCCTGGCAATGTAAAAGATTTCTTAAACAATTTTAAGCGACCTTGGTGACCCATTCAAGCCTAGATTTTTAACTCTTCTATGATACCACTTTGTAACAAAATTGACCCCCCCTATCATCACTTAGGTTGGAGGGGTGTTTGATTTTTCCTCTCTTAACACTCATAATGAGTATTCAAGTTCGTCAATGCCTATGTAAGGACTTATCTTATCACAAATTATACTATATTAATTCTTAGAGAAGTTTCTCAAAAGGGTTTATTGAGGTGATCAGGTGTCTAAATTCCCTCAATCGAACTATCAAATTTATTTCTCGCCCTTAGATCCACGATCTGTGGGTGTTCATATTCATTCATGTTAGATTTCCAAGTCACCTAGGTCAATATCCTCTCCGACGGTGATATCCTGACATATAATCCTCTGGGATCCAATGGTCCTTGGAACCAGGGTTCCAATGACTATGATTATGTTGGAGTCTCCACCCACTCGATGGTTACTCTCCAGTTAAGAACCCATTCCACATATTAATGAATGGGGCCTACAAGATTTTATGACTGAGATTAATTCTCTCCCACACACTAATCAACGATACTCCTTCGTCTTTGGAGTCCCTCCCCATTAGAGCGTCTCCATTATGTCTCCACAGACTACTTTGATTATCTTAGTTCGATATTGCACACTTCTATAGATTGAACGATCCTTGATAATCTAATCCGACGAACACTCTGATATTCAGAGTTTACAACTATTCTCCAGTGTAGGTGCCTAAACTCTTCCTCCTCTGAGAAATTATTACTAGATCCAATGACTAAGACCTCACGGGGCACCTCTCGATGGATCTATGGTCCTAGAATTTTCTGTCGTCAGACTCTTGTATCAATTCTCCTTCCAGACCTTCGACGACTCCTCTTCTGACAACCTCATTATTGGATCCATTGGTCCAAAATCACCTTGGTCACCCTCCGATAGATCGACGATATTCATCGATTCAGAGCTTCCCCATCAGGGTCCTAACACAATATCTCACAAGGTCACTCCGATGGTGGTACCATCCGACCAACTAATCCGGATTATTTTCAGAACAAAATGAAAGAAGAGATATTACAATGAAATACACATGGAAATTGATAGAAACAGAGAAATACAACAATACATGATTTCTATTAATGAAAGAAATGTATAAAGACCGTAAAAATACAAAGTGAAAGACTCGCTAGAATGGTGGCATCTTTATCTCTGAGAAGAGATGTGATGGCTACACTCATTCGCTAGAAGAAGATTACAATGAGGCTCTGAAGGCCTTTTTATGATAAACCTGAGTGCCAAAACCCTAGACATCCAAAAACCTAACCCTAGGAGATGAAGCACCAAAAGTCATGTGGGCCCCGTTTGGGTAAGTTAGTACATTAACTTCCCGGGGTCGTAACTTTTGCATACGATCTCCGTTTTAGGCGTGTGATAGCCCATCGGAAATGTATTTTCGAGAACTACACACTATACCATCAAACGCTGACTTCGTCTATAGTTTGAATGTGGCAAGACAAAAAAAAACTATTTAGAGCCCCAAAAGTTAAAACGACCCTAGAAGTACAAAAAAGATGTACTGACATGAAAAATTGAAAAAAAGGCTAATTGGAATAGGTGGGAAGCCACCAATATCCAAATAGATGCTGTGTGGGGCTTCAGGATAGCCCTGTAAGTGCAGAACCCACAATTACAAAGAAATGTACCCATTACAGAGAAACGTGCTAAACAAAAAACTGTCTAGATGAGATAGTTGGAATATGGAACAGGTGGGTGGCCGCCAATATTGATCCAGGTGGATATCAGTGGCCACCCACCTTTTCCGACTGGCTCAAAACAATTTTCTGGCAAATTTGACAATTTACTATTTTTAGCAGTTTTTAACTTTTGGGGCCATTTTGAGGGCCCAAATGAAGGTTTTTTGAGATCAAGGTTCTCAATGATATCCAAAAGAAGAATTGAGCCCCCAAATTGAATCTCCTCGACGATACCTTTCCAACGAGCTATCATACGCCTAAAACAAAGATCGTATGCAAAAGTTACGACCCTGGAAAGTTGATGTACTAACTTACCCAAACGGGGCCCACATGACTTTTGGCACTTCATCTCCTAGGGTTAGGTTTTGGATGTATACGACTTTTGGCATTCCTATTTATTGTAAAAAGGCCTTCAGAGTCTCATTGTAATCATCTTGTTGCGAATGCGAGTAGCCGTCACATTTCTTCTCAGAGATAAGCTGCCACCATTCTAGCGAGTCTTTCACTCTGTAATTTTACAGTCTCTGTACATTTCTTTCATTAATAGAAATTGTGTATTACTGTATATCTATGTTTATGGTTGCATCTCTGATACATTTCAGTTATATTATTAAATATCTGCGATATCTTTGTGCATTTCTTTATTATATCTCCGATCTCATTTCGTGCCGAAAATAATCCAGATTAGTGGTATCAGAGCAGGTTGTTCTTGGTCATTTTTTCTAGTGCATGTCCCCGACGAGGTCTGAGTATAGCAAGTTGGGTATTGAGTTTGTCTCTCTTGAGGAAAATCTCTCTCACACACCCAAGAAACCCTCAATGGTGGAAGAAAAGAAAAACGATGGAGCAGACGATCCTATCAATCTGTTGCTTGAGCAAGCTCTCACACAACAAAGGGACGAAATGATGGAGAATTTTTCCCACATCCTTCAACACCTACCGATAGAAACATGCACATCTTCATCAAGCGACCACTTTGGAGGCACATCGCCTTTCAAGGTACAATTTAATTTCGATATTCCTGTATTTGAAGGACAGATAGATGCATAAGCCCTAGACAAACGGTTAAATCTGCTAGAAGGTTATTTCTCTGTTCACAATTTTTTCAACAAAGAAAAGATCACCTTCGCACTCCTTAAAGCTCTCTCCCATGTCAAACATTGGTGGGAAACTTATTGGGAACAGAGTTCCACAGAGGAGTCTGAAATATATGGGGTCGATCCCACTTGGGATTTTTTTGTGGATGCGGTAAAGGATCAATATTACCCTATTGGCAACTATGAGGACCAGTACATGAGATGGACCACACTGCGGCAAGAGAGGGGCCAAGCAGTTCCAGAGTTCACCGATACCTTCCATACCTTGTGCACCAAGATGGGTATCAAAGACTCCAAACGACATTTGGTTATGAAATACCCTGGGGCTCTACACATATACATCCAAATTGAAATGGATTTTCTGGACATCTCATCACTCGGTGTTGCCTATCGATATGATGTTAAAATCGAGCAGAAATTTAAGCACCAGAACACATGAGATTTTGGTTCTGCAAATCCCCAACAACCAAAGTATGACAAATATGTCCCTAACAAACAATCTCTCAAAAACTAGTCCAAGCCACATGAAAAGAAGGGTCACGGGAAGACAAAGCAGGACACAGGAAAATGGTGTGATTTCCACAAAAGCCCCTGGCACAACACCGATGAATGTCACTCAAAACAATCATTAGTGGTCGAGATCAAAGACAAGGAGCCGAACCTTGATTCAGAATCTGATTTTGAAAATACTGGCAAAGGACAGATCATTGACGCAGACCCCATTGCTATTGTCGCGACCACAACAATTCAACTAGAAGAACCAATAGATCCTGAAGAGGGGGAGCGCCTTTTTTATTCACAGATGTGGGTGAAGGGTACCTTGCTGCATTTTATTGTTGATAGCGGAAGTCAGAAGAACCTCATCTCAGCAGAGGTCATCAAACAGTTGGGATTGTCGACAACACCACACCCGCAACCATACAACATCGGGTGGCTTTGCCAAGGACGAGATCTTCGTGTCATCCAACAATGTCGATTGTCATATGGCATCCAACCCTTCAAGGATGAGGTATTATGTGATGTTTCCCCACTAGATGTCTATGATGTTTTCTTGGGCCAACCATATATGTGGAAGCGCCACGCTGTTTGAGTCTCGACCCCACAGTGTCATTGTTTCTCTAGGGGGTCATCTCTACAGAATACTAGAGGTAGTTCTGACTACTGTTCCACCTAAAAAGTGTTGCAAGATAGTATCTCATACTACAAAATTCAGCTTCTTCACAATCTGTTCAAAATGGGAACAGAAGGACACTACAACCACTACAACTTTGCCCCAAGCACCTTCTATCCAACAGAAGCAGGTCAACAAGGTTGCAGCAAAGCGAAAAGATTCCTTCTGCACACCATCCTCTCATGAATCCCATCTTGTTGAACAACTTCATCCTCAACAGGTTCGTGATAGACATCCACAAACTGAGCAGTGCGACGTCTCCAGAAAGGCAAGCAACTCACCAAGATGCAGATTCAACAAATGCTTTTCCATCTCCCTCAGGAACTCAACGAAATGGAGACCATTGCTTCCTAAGGAGGGAGGATTGATCCATGTGGATATTGGTGGCCACCCACCTTTTCCGACTGGCTAAAAACATTTTTCTGGCAAATTTGTCAATTTACTATTTTTAGCAGTTTTTAATTTTCGGGGCCATTTTGAGGGCCCAAATGAAGGTCTTTTGAGATCGAGGTTCTTAATGATAGCCAAAGGCATCATTAAACCCCCAAAATGAATCTCCTCGACGATACCTTTCTAACGAGCTATCATACACCTAAAACAGAGATCGTATGCAAAAGTTACGACCCCAGGAAGTTGATGTACTAACTTACCCAAACAACACCCACATGACTTTTGGCACTTCATCTCCTAGGGTTAGATTTTTGGATGTCTAGGACTTTTGGCATTCCTATTTATTGTAAAAAGGCCTTCAGATCCTCATTGTAATCGTCTTCTTGCGAATGCGAGTAGCCGTCACATCTCTTCTCAGAGATAAGCTGCCACCATTCTAGCGAGTCTTTCACTTTGTATTTTTACAGTCTCTGTACATTTCTTTCATTAATAGAAATTGTGTATTACTATATATCTGTGTTTATGGTTTCATCTCTGATATATTTCTGTTATATTATTGAATATCTGCGATATCTCTATGCATTTCTTTATTATATCTCCGATCTCATTTCATGCCGAAAATAATCCGGATCAGTGGTATCAGAGCACGCTGTTCTTGGTCATTTTTTTCAGTGCATTTCCCCGACGAAGTTTGAGTATAGCAAGTTGGGTCTCAAGCTTGTCTCTCTTGAGGACAATCGCTCTCACACACCTAAGAAACCCTCAATGGCGGAAGAAAAGAAAAACGATGGAGTAGACGATCCTATTAGTCTGTTGCTTGAGCAAGCTCTCACGCGACAAAGGGACGAAATGATGGAGAATTTTTCCCACATCCTTCAACGCTTGCCGATAGAAACAAGCACATCTTCATCAAGTGACCACTTTGGAGGCACCTCGCCTTTCAAGGTACAAGTTAATTTTGATATTCCTGTGTTTGAAGGATAGATAGATGCAGAAGCCCTAGACAAATGGTTAAATCTGCTAGAAGCTTATTTCTCTATTCACAAATTTTTCGACAGAAAAGATCACCTTCGCACTCCTTAAAGCTCTCCCCCATGTCAAACATTGGTGGGAAACTTATTGGGAGCAAAGTTCCACAAAGGATTCTGAAATATATGGGGTCGATCCCACTTGGGATTTTTGTGTGGATATGGTAAAGGAACAGTATTACCCTATTGACAACTATGAGGACCAGTACATGAGATGGACCACACTGCGGCAAGAGAGGGGCCAAGCAATTCTGGAGTTCACCAATACCTTCCATACCTTGCGCACCAAGCTGGGATCAAAGACTCTGAATGACATTTGGTTCTAAAATACCGTGGGGCTCTACACAGATACATCCAAACTGAAATAGATTTTATGGACATCTCATCACTCAATGCTACCTATCGATATGTTGTTAAAATCGAGCAGAAATTTAAGCACCAGAACAAATGAGATTTTGGTTCTGCAAATCTGCAACAACTAAAGTATGACAAAGACATCCCTAAAAAACAGTCTCCCGAAAACCAGTCCAAGCCACATGAAAAGAAGGCTCACGGGAAGACAAATAAGGACACCAGAAAATGGTGCGATTTCCACAAAAGTCCCTGGCACAACTCCCATGAATGTTGCTCAAAATAGTCATTGGTGGCTGAGATCAAAGACAAGGAGCTGAACCCTAATTCAGAATATGATTCTGAAAATACTGGTAAAGGACAGATCATTGACGCAGACCCCACTGCTATTGTCACGACCACAATAATTCAGCCAGAAGAACCAACAGACCCTGAAGAGGGGGAGCACCATTTTCATTCACGGATGTGGGTGAAGGGGGCCCCACTGCATTTTATTGTTGATAGCGGAATCCAGAAGAACCTCATCTCAGCAGAGGTAGTCAAACAGTTGGGATTGTCGACAACACCACACCCGCAACCATACAACATCGGGTGGCTTCACCAAGGACGAGATATTCGTGTCAGCCAGTAATGTCGATTGTCATATGGCATCCAACCCTTCAAGGATGAGGTATTATGTGATGTTTCCCCACTAGATGTCTGTGATGTTCTCTTGGGCCAACCATATATGTGGAAGCACCACGCTGTTTATGAGTCTCGACCCCACAGTGTCATTGTTTCTCTAGGGGGTCATCTCTACAGAATACCAGAGGTAGTTCCAACTACTGTTCCACCTAAAAAGTGCCGAAAGGTAGTATCTCATACTGCAAAATTTAGCTTCTTCACAATTTGTTCAAAATGGGAACATAAGGACACTGCAACCACTACAGCTTCACCCCAAGCACCTTCTATCCAACAGAAGCAGGTCGACAAGGTTGCAGCAAAGCGAAAAAATTCCTTCTGCACACCGTCCTCTCATGTAGCCTGACTTGTTGAACATCCTCAACCTCAACAAGTTCGTCACAGATTTCCACAAACTGAGCAACGCGACGTCTTCAGAAAGACAAGCAACTCACCAAGATGCATATTTAGCAAACACTTTTCCCTCTCCCCCAGGAACTCAACACAATGGAGACCATTGCTTCCTAAGGAGGGAGGATTGATCCAGGTGGATATCGGTGTCCACCCACCTTTTCCGACTGGCTCAAAACAATTTTTTGGCAAATTTGACAATTTACTATTTTTAGCAATTTTTAACTTCTGGGGCTATTTTGAGGGCCCAAATGAAGGTTTTTTGAGATCAAGGTTCTCAATGATAGTCAAAAAAATTATTCAACCCCCGAAATGAATCTCCTCGACGATACCTTTCCAACGAGCTATCATACGCCTAAAACAGAGATCGTATGCAAAAGTTACGACCCCGGGAAGTTGATGTACTAACTTACCCAAACAGGACCCACATGACTTTTGGCGCTTATTCTCCTAGGGTTAGGTTTTTGGATGTCTAGGACTTTTGGTATTCCTGTTTATT
>ML781132.1:374138-401015 GCA_009831015.1 Picea engelmannii | reverse complement strand
ATCTTGAAGAGGGGGAGTGCCTTTTTCATTCACAGATGTGGGTGAAGGGGACCCCGCTACATTTTATTGTTGATAGAGGAATCTAGAAGAACCTCATCTCAGCATAGGTCGTCAAACAGTTGGGATTGTTGACAACACCACACCCGGAACCATACAACATTGGGTGGCTTCGCCAAGGACGAGATCTTCGTGTTAGCCAACAATGTTGATTGTCATATGGCATCCAACCCTTCAAGGACGAGGTATTATGTGATGTTTCCCCACTAGATGTCTGTGATGTTCTCTTGGGCCAACCATATATGTGGAAGCGCCACGCTGTTTATGAGTCTCGACCCCGCAGTGTCATTGTTTCTCTAGGGGGTCATATCTACAAAATACCAGAGGTAGTTC
The DNA here is from genome assembly GCA_009831015.1 of Picea engelmannii. Classification (NCBI taxonomy): domain Eukaryota; kingdom Viridiplantae; phylum Streptophyta; class Pinopsida; order Pinales; family Pinaceae; genus Picea; species Picea engelmannii. Next base: position 400,625 of record ML781132.1, on the reverse strand, counting down.
TGACTACTGTTCCACTTAAAAAGTGTCGCAAGGTAGTATCTCATACTGCAAAATTCAGCTTCTTCACAATCTGTTCAAAATGGGAACAGAAGGACACTGCAACCACTACAACTTCTCCCCAAGCACCTTCTATCGAACAAAAGCAGGTTGACAAGGTTGCAGCAAAATGAAAATATTCCTTCTGCACATCGTCCTCTCGACTTGTTGAACAACCTCAGCCTCAATAGGTTCATGACAGACTTCCACAAACTGAGCAGCGCGAGGTCTCTAGAAAGGCAAGCAACTCACCAAGATGCAGATTCAACAAACACTTTTCTCTCTCCCCCGATAACTCAATGCAATGGAGACCATTGCTTCCTAAGGAGGGAGGATTGATCCAGATGGATATCAGTGGCCACCCACCTTTTCCGACTGGCTCAAAACAATTTTCTGGAAAATTTGGCAATTTACTATTTTAAGCAGTTTTTAACTTCCGGGGCCATTTTGAGGGCCCAAATGAAGGTTTTTAGAGATCGAGGTTCTCAATGATAGCCAAAGGCATGATTGAGCCCCCAAAATGAATCTCCTCTATGATACCTTTCCAACAACTGTCATACGCCTAAGACTTTTGGCATTCCTGTTTATTGTAAAAAGGCCTTCAGAGCCTCATTGTAATCATATTCTTGCGAATGCAAGTAGCCGTCACATCTCTTCTTAGAGATAAGCTGCCACCATTCTAGCGAGTCTTTCACTCTGTATTTTTATAGTCTCTGTACATTTCTTTCATTAATAGAAATTATGTATTACTGTATATCTGTGTTTATGGTGTCATCTCTGATACATTTCTGTTATATTATTGAATATCTGCGATATCTCTGTGCATTTCTTTATTATATCTCCGATCTCATTTCGTGCCGAAAATAATCCGGATCAAATATCTACCTGGATCAATCCTCCCACCTTAGGGATAAATGGTCTCCATTCAGTTGAGTGCCCAGGAAAGAGGGGAAAGTGTTTTCTGAATTTGAATCTTGGTGAACTGCGTGCCTTGTTGGAGAAGTTGCGTTGCTTGGTTTGTGGAAGGATCTCACAAAACTGTTGCTAGTGGGGTTGAATCTGTTCCACCAATCTATTTTCTTTGGGCTTGACAGGGCATTGTGTAGGTGAAGAAACAATATCTACTTTCTCTTCTACAATCTGCTTCTGCTGGATAGAAAGTGTTGATGTTGCAGTGGTTGTAGTGGTCTTATGTACATCCTTTGAATAGACTATGAAGAGGATGAATTTTGCAGTATGAGAGATTACCTTGCGACACTATTTTGGTGGAAGAATAGTTGGAACTACCTCTGGTATCTTGTAGAGTTGACCCCCCCAGAGTAATAATGACACTATGGGGTTGAGACTCATAAACAACATGATATTTCCACATATATGGTTGGCCCAAAACAACATCACAGACATCAAGAGGGGCACCATCACACACTACCTCATCCTTAAAGGGATTGATGCCATAGGACAAGCAACATTGCTGACTAACATAGAGATCTCTTCCTTTGTGAAGCCACTCATTGTTGTATGGTTGTGAGTGTGGTGTTGTCGAAAAACCCAACTGTTTGACGAACTAAACTGAGATGAGGTTATTCTGGTTGCCGCTATCAATAATGAAATGAAATGGGGTCCCCTTCACCCACATCTGTGAATGGAAGAGGTGCTCCCCCTCTTCAAGATATACTGGTTCTTCTCGTTGAATTGTTGCGGTCGTGACAGTAGAAGTGGGGTCTGCATCGATGATCTGTCTATTTTCAATATTTTTTGGATCAGATTCTGAATCAAGGTTGGGCTCATTGTCTTTGACCTCAACCATCAATGACTATTTCGAGTGACATTCATCGGTGTTGTGCTAGGGGATTTTGTGGAAGTCGCACCACTTCCCAGTGTCATTATTCATCTTTCCTTTACCTTTATTTTCCCATGTCTTTGACTGGTTGTCGAGAGGATTTTGGTTAGGGACATCTTGACCATGCTTTGGTTTTTGCAGATTTGCACACCCGAACTCCCATTTGTTTTGGTGCCTAAATTACTGCTCGATTTTGACAACATATCGATAGGCAACTCCCAATAATGATATGTTTAGGAAATCCATTTCGGTTTGGATGTACCTATGCAGAGCCCCACGATATTTCAGAACCAGATGTCGCTCGAAGTCTTTGATACCCAAATTGGTGTACAATGTATGGAAAGCATTTGTGAACTCTTGCACTATTTGGCTCTTCTCTTGCCGTAGTGTGGTCCATCTGATGTACTGGTCTTCATAGTTATCAATAGGGTAGTATTGTTCCTTGACCGCATCCATAAAAAAAAGCCAATTGGGATTGACCCCATATATTCCAAATTCCTCTGTGGAACTTTACTCCCAGTAAGTTTCCCACCAATGTTTGACATGGGGGAGATCCTAGAGGAGTGCGAAGGTGATCTTTTTCCTATCGGAAAAATTGTGAACAAAGAAATAACTTTCTAGCAAATTTAACCATTTTTCTAAGGCATCTGCATTTATCCGACCTTCAAATATGGGAATATAAAAATTAAATTGTACCTTGAAGAGAGAGGTTCTTCTAAAGTGGTCGCTTGATGAAGATGCCCCTGTTACTATCGAGATGTGTTGAAGGATGTGGGAAAAATTCTCCATCATTTCATCCCTTTGTCGCGCGAGATATTTCTCAAGCAGTAGGTTAATAGAATCTTCTACTCCATTGTTTTTCTTTTATGCCACCATCTAAGGTTTCTTGGGTGTGCGAGAGTGATTTTCCTCAAGTGAGAAAAGCTCGAGACCCAACTGGCTATACTCGGACCTCGTCGGGGACATGCATTGAAAAACGATCAAGAACAGCCTGCTTTGATACCACTGATCCAAATTATTTTTGAAACGAAATGAAAGCAAAGATATTACAATGAAATACACATAGAAATTGCCAGAAACATAGAAATACAACAATACATTATTTCTATTAATGAAAGAAATGTACACAGAGTACAAGATTCGCTAGAATGGTGGCAGGTTTATCTTTGAGAAGAGATGTGATGGCTAAACTCATTCGCCAGAAGATGATTACAATGAGGCTCTAAAGGAATTTTTATGAAAAACCTGAATGCCAAAATCCTAGACATCCAAAAACCTAACCCTAGTAGATGAAGCACTGAAAGTCATGTGGGCCCCATTTAGGTAAGTTAGTACATTAACTTCCCGGGGTCGTAACTTTTGCATACTATCTCCATTTTAGGCATGTGATAGCCCGCTGGAAAGGTATTTTCAAGAACTATGCATTATGCTATCAAACTCAGACTTCATTTATAGTTTCATTGTGGAAAGCCAAGAAAACACAGTTTAGAGCCCTAAAACAGACCTGGAAGTACAGAAAGATGTACTGACATGAAAAATTAAAAAATAAGCCAGTTGTAATAGGTGGGCGGCCACCAATATCCATCTGGATGTTGTGTAGGGCTTCGGGACAATCTCCTAAGTGTAGAACCCACAATTACAAAGAAATTTTCCCATTACAAAGAAACATGTTGAACTGAAAACTGTTCAGATGAGCTAGTTGGAATATGGAACAGGAGGGTGGCCACCGATATCCACCTGGATCACCAACAATCTAGATCTGCTCGCTTAACCGAATCAACGGTTGCAAACCCACACATCTTAAAACATTGGTTTCCTCCAGGGTTGCAGTTTAAATCTAGACTTCAACCTTTCAAGGTTTCTTCTAGGTCTTTTCTAAGGTTTTGCCAACTCTCAATAGTCTAAAATTTGACTCTTAAATGGACTAAACATAATCCCTTCACATGGATGAAAGATTTACATATCTTGCAAGATTTACACCTAATACAAGTGACTTTTCAAAGGGCTTAAGGCTCTCAAACCCTTACAAGGACTTTCTAGATACCAGGGTACTCTTGTCCCCTCCCAAATGAAGATTTTTTTTCCATATCTTGCAAACTTTCTTCTCAAGACTTGCAGGATATTTGGGTTACATGCCATTCATTCCTTACCTAATATTATGAATTATTATGTCAACAATGAGAATATATAAGCATATTCCATTTTTACTCAGGAATTCAACCATTCCTTCACATATTCATAGTTTCAAATTAAACCACAAAACCACAAAACCACAAAACAACAAGTTTACATTGCTAAATTTTCATTACACATACATTGGGATGAAATACTTATCTATCCAGTAAATATCAACAACCAACTGATTGAGAGAGGAGACCTTTCCTCCCAAATTTTGTCCATAATGTAGAGTGCCTTTCTATAATACGCCACCCCTATTCCAAGCCATGATATCACAAGGGAATGATTCAACTAGTTTCCAAATTAGAATGATCCTGTAAGGTTACTCTCCTTCCGGCACTGACAACAACAAAAGTTTCCCCCTTCCTACTGATCTTGGAGCTTCCACAAGTTTATCATGTACCTTTCCAACTGGGTTTCCTCTACACAAGGGAGCTCCTTCTCTGCTAAAAAGTCCCTCGATGACCTCCCCTTACCAGTGTTGGTTTCTACCCAGTAAGTACCAAGTTGCACCCCTCTATCACTCTAGTTTGGATTCAGGTCTTCTTTGTTTCAGGGTGATCTTCAATAATTTAGACGAGCTTCCTATTTTCTTAAAGGAAATATCTTCAATTTCTTCCCTTTCTTAGATCTGTGCAACTAGACTCCTCTATTCATCACACCATCTGTCTGTGAGTCTGCAACTCACCAACTTCCAAGATTTTCACTGCTCATTCACTTCTGCAACTATTCCTTGCTTTCCCATTCTCCTTTATGCATATTCTTTTTCTCCTATAGATGTTCCTTGTGTGTGTGTGTCACGTGTCTCTCCTCTTCTTCTACCCCTTGGGTGATGTTTTTCCACCTTTTGTCTCTTCCTCCTCTAATCCTTTGGATTCCTATGGCTTATGTCAGAAGTGACCTCCAGTCAAGGATCCAAATTTTTGAAGGGGAAATCCAAGGGATGTACTTCTGTCAGGTTTTTCAGTCGACCCTTGGCTCTTCAAGAGAACATATTTGTCAGCAGTATTAACTTCCTCAACCACCAATCCTGTCTTCCATAATTGATCACATGGCTCCATGCAGGTTCAAGTATGCTGACATGTGTGCGCTTATGTTTTGCAATTATAAGTTGGCTTCCTAAGAAAGCTTCCTATTTTCTTCACTGAAACATCTCAGCTCCACCTCACTTGTCCACTTCATTGATTCCACATGTGATATCATGGCTAGTACTCTCAAGCCTTTTCCCTCTCAGTCAATTGCCTGGTGTATTCATTAATCAAAACGTAATTACAAGCTTCATAAACACAATCATATGAAGTCTTCACATAATTACAATTATGGGGGAAAGCATGGTGTTACATTAGGGTTTCTTTGGACTGTTGTTCAATCATTTCTACACAAGTTAGAATAGGAAAATTTGACAGTCATTTACCTCAAAAATAATATTGGGAATCAAACAAAGTAATGGGTCAAAGGATAATATCTCTTAGCCCTAAAATGTGGTCACCCAAGACAAGTACAAATTGAGTTAAGAGAGGAATGAAGGTAGATTTATATGCAAGATAAAAATTGATGGGAGCTTTAATAAGATTTTCATGCATGCTCATGAAAAACCAAAACCATTGTCACTAAAGAAACACATAGAAATGAAGGCAACTTAATATTGTTTTAATGGATCAAGGGTTACCTCTTTCCCATTTTTCTTTGAAGTTGATAGTTGAGCTTTGTCTATTTTGGCCTTCACCTTCCACATTTTTCCTTTTGAACCACAAATTTCTTCCAACAAATCATGCCTTCTCACACAACCACCAAAGTGAATGCAAGCTCAAATTAAATGTTAAAACTTAGCTCCTTTTCAACCTTTATAGCTACAAAGATAAGATTGACCATATAACTTGAACCTTGCATTCCCTCTCCACAACAATTGAATGCACTGGGAATATCAAAATTAATCATCGTTGCATGCAAACAAAGATGAAAAGTACTAGCTCGAATGTCACCGAATCAACCTCTTGCAATATTCACCACATAAGGGTAAGTAGACACATGGAATGAGGAATGGAAGGAAGATTGATATACAAAGTTTTTTTTCCATTTACAATTCCACTATTGGATGTGTGACAATGGTCATGATCCAATCCAACCTTTCAACCTCATTTATTAATGTATTGCGATTGTCATGTTGTCGTCGAATTGATCCATGAAAATGTTTACGACCTTGCAATGCATTGACCAATTATAAGGTTTGAGTGATAATCTTTTGTGTGTAATGCTTATAGGATTGGTTTCCAATGAGTTCCTTTACACATAGCTTCCATATCATAATTTTATGAGAGAGTGGACCTTTGAGGTATGAAACCATTTGTAAACATACTATCATGCTAATCCATTTGTAGGTAATCAAGCATAAATGAGCACACATGCAGATGCATATCAACAAATATTACAAACATATATCATTGCAATATGCTTGTAAGTATCATGGTTGCATATCATCATCATAAGGAATAGATACAAAACTTCTATGTCAACTATATAGACCAACATAATCATCCATGTAACATGAAATCATGAATCAAATAATATATATCACATGTAAAACAACAATCACTAGTAACCACCTAAATCCCAACACGAAAGTATAGGTATCATAGGCTCATTAGGGAAACAATGCATTAATATACTTTAACTAATCTTAGTGCACATTAGGAGGGTATCCTATAGCCTAATGGGTGATTTATGCTAAATATTTGTAAACCAGGTGACATTAAACTTAGGGATTTAAAGGCACATTAGAAAGTTTGTATAGGTACTCTTCATTGCAAAACTTCACAATCATATGTGTCTTGACCATTTTTACGGTCAACATCCAACCACCAAACAAGTAGGTCTTCCAACAACATATGGACCTTTCAATATCTGGTTTTCTGACATATCAATTTCTATGTGTTCCAAAATAGTCGATTCTTATTGTTTGATAATATGTGCTTCATGCATAGTGCAATTACTCTGTTTCATTGAAATTTGCATTGGCATTGACATTGGTGTAATGTTTAAGCAAACCAATCCTCTTTTTTTGGCTATATTACTCGATCAAATGGTAGAATGAAATATTTTTGGGGTGTATCATATATGCCAAAGAAAATTTATATCTGCTTATTATTTTTATTTTTCAAGGGTAGGTTAAATTGGTCAAGGGCTATTTCAAAAACTATATAGATAAAAAAGAATCAAAGTTAAATAGAAACAAAAAATAAGGTATGCTGTTTTGAGATTGTATTTTTCTTTTTATTTTTTTCGGTTGCTAAGTGCTATAGACATAGCTTAAGCATCATCTAAATGACATAAAATGAAACATGGAAGATACAATAGATGTTGAAAACTACAAAATCAAGGAGTAGTGCATTGTGCATGGAAATATTGACCATGTACTACATAGAAATGATCTTTTTAGATTGGATGCATTTTCAAATAGTCTTGGGGATTGTTTGTTTGATGCATTGCACATCCTCTTGCATTTCCACTACTCTTCCATTGAATTGCAAAATGGATTAATAGATCATTTCCTGATTTTTTTGGACAATGGAGATATAGAGGCAATGTAATCATATGAGCTTGCGCTAGGATCCAATTTCTTGTACGAATTGCAAGGGATTCATGACATTAACTTATATCTGTAAAAAATGTGGTTGTCTGCATCTTCAAATATAAATGAAAATGAGAGAAGGCTATGGGGAGATACATTTTGCATACGATGGCTAGAAAAATGGTTAAATATATCGATCGCAGTATGGTCACTAAAAAGAAAAAAAAAAGTATTTTCATATCCATATCACACCTTGTTTCATGATGCAAATCATATTACTGGTCATTGCAAACCATTGCTTTACAAAAACTAGATAGATGCAATCTTGAACAATATAATACTTATTTTTCATCGAAGTGAAAAAACCTTGAATAATATTGGAAATGCAATATGGATAAGATGCATTCTTATGGATTGAGAAAAGCAATACCTGTTGTATCTAATTGCGGTGATGGTTTGTTCCGAGCAATTTTCTATTTGATAGCCACACACTTTGATGTGAAATCCTTGAGACTTTATATTGTCCAATCCTTTTGCAATGTAATGAAAAGTAGTGACTAGAATGCATTGCATTGCTTGCATGAATATATGGGACATGGTGCTATACACAATACAACAATTATTGTGAACTTGCAAGAGTATGTTGTAAATATGGCAATGCCATATGAAAAACGAAAGATAGAGGGCGGGGGATTCTTTTTGCAATGGATATCATTCATGTCAATGTAAATATTCAAGTGTGGTCCCTCCATGGATGCAATATTGTCCACTTTTATTGCGCCAACTTGAATTGTAATAGAACAATTGATGTGTTGTCATTTGAAACAAATACAATTTATGTTCACTATGAGCCATTGCTAAGAGAGAGGTACAATGACATATGTGATGATCATTGTGATAAACTAACAATGGGTTTAGTCAATACATGTGGAAGAAACTACGATAGAGATACAATACTACCATCGAGAAAAAGTATGGGTGGAAATGTATTAGTTCTTGAACATGTACGGGAAAATGCCAACATAGATGCCACGCACATTGTAGGGATAAAATTACATTAGAAAATAACAATGCATCCTATGAAATGGCTTGTCATAAAGTAAAGAGAGGTGTAGTTGAGAATAATAGACTTAGTTATACAGACTAGAAAAGATGATAAGTGAAAAAAATAAATGCAATCATGCCTTCCCCATTGGGCATGAGATGAAAAGGCATGCACATGAACAAGATGTAAATTCAATCAATGCAACAACATGTGGTAGTAAAAGAGAAAGAGTGGCATATATGAAATTAAAACAAATATAGTCTAGTGCCAAAATTGGACAAAAAATAAAAAGTAGATGTTCAGTAGTGAGCATATCGATGTAAAAAAGAAACAATCACGACGACTCTATGTGAAACCGATCCAAGACACAACTAGGAATGAATGTGCAATTTGTGAACAATTGCATTTTTCAAAGAACATTAAATGCTTCAACAAAGAATTTAAGAAATAATATATGAGCTTGATAACATGTGGCAAAACTTTCTCTTCTAATAAGATACATTTTAGTTGCAAAATAACACTTGAAAATGGGAAACTGCCATAGTTTGCAACACCAGATGAGATAAGATGCAACATGCCATTACCAATTGCAAGTACACTCTCAGAAATTGAAGAGAGACTCATGTCACTCAGAATTGCATTTTCACAAATTAGACAATGGGGCTACAAACAATCGCATATGGGCTTGATAGGGTCCATCATAAACATGCCTGTTCATATGAATATTGTCCAAAAAGCATTGCCACAGTCCATGGATGAAATAATGACAATTGCAATTGCATTGAAAAGATGACTGCAATACAAATATGCATATCATACCAGAAGAGTATGTGTAAACATTGTCACGAGAGCATTAAAAGAATTATGTTCTAGAGATCTATAGAAGGATGAAAAGATCACTGTAAACAAAGAATGGACTGATGTTTTCGACTTTCAATCTGAAATGCATGTAAATCAGAGTAAACATTGACATATTGTATTACATGGAAATTGAAATGCATATTGACATATTTCCATATGTTTTTTACATATTCACAAATTTTTATTTCCTTCCTGCTGAACCAAAGCATGTTTTCATATTCTTGTTCCATATTTAGAAACTTATTGTTTCTGTGTTGGATCAAGAAATTGTGTTGGACATGCCAAGTAGCTGGTATAACATAGATTCTGATTGCAGAGAAAGTAAAATATCAACAATTTGCATTGCGTTTGCATCTCACTTACATCCATTTGCATCACAATTTGCATTGTTCGATGTACAATACATTGAAACAATCACCAATAATTAAAAAGAAAACAGGGAAAAAAAGAAACATGGAACAAGAATTGGAAAGGTATATGTTGGAGCCACCTTTGTTTTTCAGCCCCTTTTTCAAAATTTTATATCTTAACGCTTGAAATCGAAAGCTAGTTTTGGTATTTTCCTTTATTTTCCCCAAAATCTCAGAAGTCTCATCGCGCAAGCAACGACGGTTATCATACTCTTAAGGCAAGATTTATTTATTTTTATCGTTTAAACGAATCTCTCCTTTTTTACCTTGGGATGTCGCATGTCAGAAGTTATAGATCACATAGTTTACAAGTCCCGAGGGGCGAAACGGTGAAATAGTTTTAAAAAGTTTACCCAGATCACTACCGAGAGTAAAAGTACTCTAAACCACGGTTAAGCATCATCGGGATTTCGCATCTTGGCATTGGCTAGCCCCAAAAGTCTTACCGTCATAACCTCGACAGCCAAAACCGCGAGATTCTTGTTTTAGTAACCCAGGTTAATGTTAAAGGTAAAAAGCTTAACCATGGTTAAGCTCTGTCGGGAATTCGCGACTTGGCATACGAGCCTCCCAAAAGATATACCTTCGAGGCCCCGAGTCGCAAAGTCGCGATATAAATGAAAACGTAATTAATTGAACACTTAATCCGGTTTTATCTTCCATTTTAATTAGATCATATCATCGCGATCTCACGATTTCGCAGCTCGGCATATGAGCCTCCCGGAAGCTATACCTTCTAAACCCTGAGTCGCGAAGTCGTGATATAAATAAAAATGTAATTTATTAAACGCTTAATCCTGGTTACGTTTTTTACTAACCAAAACTAATTATTGCAATCTTGGGTTTTAGAGGTTCAAAGGGTTAAAGCCAAAGCTCCCGATGAGGTGAATTTCGAAAGATTAATTAACATTTAAAAAAGGCCTGATTAATTAAGCTAAGCCAGCATTTCCAGTGTTTTAATACGAAAATTAATATGCACAGTCTCCGAGGAAATTTTAAACTTTCCTTGCGCCAACTTGCATTACGAACTGTCAAAATCTAGGACATTAATTGGAAATGAGGCGAATCGACAAGTAAGGATTTGGTTTTTATTGCTAAATTTATATTTAAGAACGATTTGACCGTTCTACTCCTAAGGACGACCTAGTTTTAAATGGTCGAAGGCATGGATCTTTTATTTGTTGTCACAAATTTCATTTTTATTCTACGCAGAGCAAACCTTTCTCGAGCGAAATAATTTCTATATGTATACATATTGTTATCGCAGGAGAGCTAAACTAGAATCCCCCACCATGGCCCCACGAAAAGCGTCTAAAGCCACTGTTGAGGTTTCAAGACAAGGTTCAGACAATGTTTCTGATACTTCACCTCGAAGTGTCAACTCTGTCAAGACCTGGTCGTATATTTATGAGGTTCTACAGTCTGAATTGGTAGATGTTTCGGATGATTCCAGTGACAATGAAAAAGACGACCTGATCACCAAATATAAGATTGTTGTCCAAGCTCAAATGAATAAAGTAGCGGCTAGGCCACGTCTACTCCCTTACTACGACATGGTTCGGTGGGCATTAGACCATGTAGATATACCAACCAGAACCATCGTCAACGAGAAGAGGGTCACCATTGGAACTTTCAGACCCAAACAATTGCAGGCTATGTACAAGTTGCCAACTGTGTCATACCTTACATACAATGCTGAATTCTTGAAGAATTTTAAACATAAGGAATGTGTGCAATACGACAAGAGTATGTCTGGTTTAATAAAAGATTGGGTTTCACACCCTGCGAAGTTCAGGGCAGACAGTAATGGTATATATTCAATATCTTCTCTGGAACCATAGTTCAAATATGTGGCTATGATGACCTGCAAATTATATGGGAGAGAGGACACCACACATTTTTTCCTTCAGTGGGTGCCTCTAATTCTTTCGATCGCCGAAGGTTGTTCCTTCAACTGGGCTAAACTACTATCCGATAGTTTAACCAGTCAGGTTACAGAGTATCGAGTGCAGAAGGAGAGAAGAAATATCACTTAATTTTTTATGTCCGCATATATCATGGACGCCATGTGTTTTCTGACGCCTTTTCCCTTAATGAGTTGGAGCTGGACTCCATCGGAGGCTGAGCCCATCCACGTCTACCATTCAAAGCTGTGGGAAGACAAAGCTTCAGATTTTGTGTATGAAATCTTTAACTGGGTAATGGTACCGTTGCATGTCACTATCTTTGGCCACCCACCACCCAGGATCTCAGACAATATCGCGGTAAATCTGAGCAGTATAGCCGATTGGTACGTGGAAGCAGAATTTTCATATCTCAGGGTTTTCGGTGCTTCTGTTCCTCCGAATGCCTTACCACTATTCATACCCGATAGGCTGGCTTGTCGTGAGATTGCCAGGCAAACCGTAATCGGTGGCGTAAGAAAGGAACTTAAGGGATATTCTAAGAAGGTATGGCCACCTTTTCCTATTCATTTAAATTCCTATTCTTTGTTATATTTCGGGCATGCTAAAGCTGAGGCAGCAGCCCTGGAAGACCTGAAATTGGTTCATGTCGAATTCAAGAAGCACGATCCACATAGGGTCGTAAGTAACCACTTAGCCAATTACGGTCTTAAAAGGTTTGAGCACGAAAATTCTCCCTCGGATGACATTTTTCGAGGCACGAGATCTTATGCCGAGGTTTTGGCTCGGATACAAGCCCTGACGCCTGAAGAAAGGGCCGATGTTTTAAAATTCCAAGAACATCGGCGAAGTTGTCTTCCCCCAGTATTGTAGGGTGAGAATCTAATAACAATAAAGGTGCATCAAAAAGAAGTTGAAGGCTCAAAAGATTCAACACCTAGACAAGAAGAACACCAGGACAAGGAGGAGCAAACTAGGAGTCCGAAACTAGAAATGAAAACTCCTGATCCACCGAAAAAGAAGACTCCAGTTGCCACTCCAGGCCAATCAACTAAGAAAATCGAAGATCCCATCGCCTCCATTACTCCCTTATAGTCAACTCAAGGGAACATAGACGCAGGTTGGATTTTTAATGAATAATTGAGACCTATTAGGATGGAAGAGCTCCCTCCAAATGAGTTGTTTTTTGATAAAAAGAGAAAAGATGTGGTAAAAAGAGAATTCTATCAAGAAGCAGGATCAACGGCCAATAAATTTAAGGTGTTGACCGACGGGAAAGATATGAAGAAAGAAGAGTTTGTGACAGAAATAGACGGAACATTAGGGACGTTTGCTACGACAAAACAATTTTCAGTCAGGGCTTTGAAAAATCAGCTGAAGCGAAAAAATCACCTCATCAAAACCTTAGAAGCCAAACTAGCCACAACAGAGGAAGCTGCCAAGGACCAGGCGAACACATGAATAGAACAAGCAAGAGTGGCCAATAAAAAGGAAATCGAGCTACTCAAAGATAAGCTCGAACAAGCAGAATTGGTAGCTCATACCAGTCAAATACAGGTAGGCCAACAAAGAGACTTGATAGGGCAACTACATGTTAGATTAGATTTCGCCGAAAGCCAAGTTATAAATATCAGGATATTCTAGTCCCAGGCTATGGATATTCGGAGCAGAGTTTCTGCAGCCCAACGAGGTTTACTTGCCAAGGTAGAGACGATTCGAGACAACTGCCTGCTTGTTGATCGAGTATTGGAAAAATTATCTGTCAGAGAGAGAGAAGCTGGAGCAACTCGGGTCGCATTTCAAGAGGCTGTAATAGCTACAACAAACAGGGAATCGACAAATAGTTCCGAGTTTTCCATTTCGGAAAAAACCCGAGGTAATATTTTGTTGAAAGAATGGGAACGTAGCATATCAGAAGGCAAATTGCAAGCCAATAAGGTAAGGAAATCCTGTGAAGAGGCTTTCGGTTCTATAGATGGGAATCTGTTAGGCACTGATAGCGAGAGCAATGATGAGACACTGAGCCAAATGAATATGGCGAAACTTTCGCTTGATATAAATGAGAAAGAAGAAAGAGATTCAGCCGAAGTCTCACAAGTAACTCAAGCAGACATAGTTCAAATAGATAAATGGATTATTAAACCAAGTGTGCGATTGTGCACCATCGACACCCTAGACCGACAAATGGAAGAAAGGTTACCACAATTAGTTAGAGATTGTTATATTTGTGAGGCCAATTGTCAAGCATAACCTTCTAGGTTGATATCTCAGCTAGTGGAGAAATGTGTCACTTGTATCGAGCATGCGAAGGGGCAGGCTTCTGGTACTAAATAAAGACAGAGATAAAGAAATGAAACGATTGATCTCCTTCTTGTTGTAACTAAAAATCCTGGAACGAATGAGATTCCATCATATGTAAATATGTATAAATATACAATAGAAGGAAGGAACAAAGGGCTGGACCTTTTTGGGTCGATTGTAATAGAGATTTTCCCCCTCGAGAGTTAATACAAAGCAAATCCGAAGATTCTCGATTCCGTCACAGCTGTGTTATGAGTTTGTTTCCTTGTATTCCATATCTAATTTCATTTCATATATGTATCTGATGAATGTTTCACTATAATTTAGTACAACCTCTACTATAGTGAATTAATTTTAGTTTTCTATATCATTTACTGTTTTTCCTCTGTACCAACTATCAGCAGGTATAAGACCAGTGAACACTTTAGATTTCTATATATATTTTATGCTTCATCAAGTTATTTTCTTTATCTTTTTCTTCCTCTGTTTATGAGTGAGATTCTCCCTTGATAGGAGCCTTACATGATAGACAACTTAATGTTTTTCTTACACCTCATACACATTGATTAAAATATAACTCAGTTACGGGAAAGGGCCTTTGGTTTGCACCTTGTTTTCACTATCAGAACTATAAAATCTCCTTTATACGACCGAAATCGAGACAACATCTAAAATTTCCTTTGAGATTTTCTTATCATTCTGTTCCTCTATGTCTGTCCCTGTGACAAGAAAACCTAATATTGAACCCGGACTATCAGATCAAACACATATTTCCTTGAATCTTTTTGATACTATTCTTAAAACAACCACTACCCGGGTAGAACTTGAACATTCGTGGGAAGCGATTGAAAGGGATGTGAACATCCAGGAACAGTTGGAAGCTAGACAACAACATAGAAATCATCCCTAGCTTCCCTTGCCGAAGGTTGACATTTCTTCCTTCTCTACCCCTTACTCACTTTTGGATGCCTAGACACTGTACTTCTAAGCCTTAAGTACAGACTATGGAACAACAATATATATTTCTAATTTTATTTGTATACTATTCATTTTCTTTTCATTTGTTATTTGTTAATATTGTATATTTCATGTTGTTTTGACATAAGGGTTTATTTGCCTGTTCATTGCATTTTGTGCACTACTTTCACATCAAAATTTAATAGAAAAAATGTAGGAGAGAAAGAAGTTACATGCAATACAAGAGAAGAAACTCATGAACAATGTCTGAAGAGGAGGTATGCCCATACCAATAACACAACGAACACATTTGTTTTTGGTAAATTATATACATATGTAGCAATATATATTCATGGTACATAGTAGTGTGTATAATCCAAAGTGCATATTGCACCTGTGGGTATCCTATCCACGGTGGGTTGAAAATCTAGGGTTAGTCAAGATTTGATCTACAAAAATCCAAGGCGTCTGCATATTCAATGTTTAGTGGTGCACTAAACAAGTTATCGCCTGAGACAACCTGAGAATCACATAGACCACTTAGCCTTCTGTCAGATGTGAATGGAAAATGTATTCAAGCAAAATTCTTAGACTTGTACTAATTTGGTGATAATCCATTAACGCAGTAATAAACATAGATCATTAAAATAGATATCCATTGAATTGAGAAAAGACACATTAGATTGAAAAAAGAAACAACACTTTTTATTATTTTCATTTGATACAAACGATACATACAAAGGAAGACTAATACATTTCATAGAACTGTATTGTGTACTCTACTTATTTCAATAATGGTTGCATTGCTCCGCGCCATGGACTCTGTCTTGTTAATACGTGGTCATCCTATCGTTTGATGCTTATTTGTCAAACCATAATAATATTTGCGAACAAGATGATCTAATTTATTTATATTTGGTGATCCTATCGCTTGATGCAACGGCTGGTATAGAGGACCAAGAAGAGAAAGTGAGGATAGTATTGATATCTTGTCCATGATGGTTTATTTTTCCACACATATTGCACCTTGTTATAGACTTCTAACACTAAAATTCAATGCTTAACACGCCTCCAACACTATTATCTTGGTTGTCCTCGACTCAACTTGTATTGTGACATCAAAAAAATTCTATCTTGAATTGTGAGAGTTCTGAATGTGACTAGGTTGGATACCCACACATTTATTGAGTAAGTGCAAATCATCTATCTAGACTGTGGTTGCATCTTGACACAACTTTTCAAATGATTAGAGTAGTCCCAGAGGTGATAGATATATTTGGTGTATATTTGTCTGGGATCTTGAACTCTCTCTGCTTGGGATTTCTCTGGACTGGCGAAGGGTAGACGTACATCATCCTCCAACCCAAAAATACAAGCAATGACTAGGCCAAGTCCTACAACTAGAATTTTTCCCATTTACTTGGGAACTTGAAAATGGTTAACACTGAGAAATTGCTTAAATGGCTAGGACCATCGTCATCCTCGTTTCTGGTTCAACTTGGTCGATAATAAGGGAGGCATGGAAAAATACAATTGATAGAGGGGGAAGTCCACAAAATGGGCTCATCGGGTTCAACAAAGTTGTTGATTTATGATGGAAGGCACAACAGATGTTGGCTCAGAGAGATGGCGTACTGTGGGATATTTGAAGCATAGTTCAAGCAATTGTATGTCAATGCTAGGCATATTTCTCATGAACTATAAGCCGGGTCCCCTTCCCAACAATTGCGTTCTCTGTGTCAACTGACATGAGAATGAAACCTTGGGACTGGAAGTTGTCTGCATGGATTGCAGATTGTACAAAATTGCATGCCTTCTAGGAGAAGCCATGGATGCGGGGACTTTGCATTGGAAACTAGAATTCCTAGGATAAATGGACCTGATGATTGAATGGCTAGTGGAACTGCTCAATTGACAACTAGAATTAGCTCTATTTGTGGAGAAATGGAGGTTGGCTCTATATACTATGGTCCTAGCAAGTTGAATAAATAGCTGGGAAGATGACCAGAAATTGGTTTTGTGATGTTCCCATTTTCCTGCTGGCTCCATGCACCGGTGTTCCTGAACTGATACATTGCAATTAAAATCTAGGTTCCTTTAATGATGTGTTTAGTGACAACAATTTTTCGTACTGTTAATGGTCCTTACACGACGCGATGTCTTAATTTTCCACGTCCACCATACCTATGTGATCTATCTGGATCCAATTGCTTGACACTTTGGTGTTGCAAAACACCGTGTAGCCCTTGGGTCGCCCATGTGAGTGTGTCATCATGTCCAATTTCCTAGCTGTTGTCCATAACTTCACCTGTTGGGTGATATCTTCCAAATCTGTCGACCTGTCAACTTGTCTTGTTCTCTAGTGTGACTGGAACATGTCATGCCCTACTAATGGATGTGCAATTATACCTATTCTGTTCTTGGCTATCTGCTTCATGTTCTAAGCTGGTGGTATGCTACACTAGCTCATGCAATGCTTTGATACTTCACAATGAATTTGACACGTGTGCGTCATGATAGGCATTTTGTGTTCTTCCATCTATAAGTCCTTTGAGTCGCTGACACTTAATTATTGTCGACTTTGCTGACGTGTATTGAGTGAAATGGAGCTAGTGGATGCATCGACAACTTCCTGGGGTGTTTGAGGAATTTGCTTCCATATAACAACGTCGAATATCCTTCTTGTAAAATCTTGTGTTGAATGTTAGGATCCTGCTATGTTTTTTGTGTTTGCTTCTCAACCACTTAAATGTATTTTGCCATGGTCCGATACTTTTACAAGTTTGTAAGATCATCCAATGGCCGTGGCACTGATTGTTTATTGCTTATGCATTTTAATTACAAGATCTGGTTCTAAGTGTTGTGCGAATGCATATAGAGATTACAACATAAGGTACACGTTTGTTGTAATCGACACTGCTAAAGACTCATGGTTGGTTATGATGTCTGTTACAGTTCACAAATCTTTTTCATTTGTAGGCATTTTCACAATTTGATCTTGTACATATAATTAACACTTTTGCACTATTATGTATTGTGTGCAATGTGCTTTTGTGTATTGCATAGTTAATATGCATTTGGAAAAAAAAAGGAAGAAAAAAAGAAGAAGGGCATATGTCAATGTAAACATAATATAGAATATATCGTATGTGCTTAGCATTCACATATTTGGTGTTCCGAGTAGGAGAAGTTGAATGAGCCAGGGAAGTATTAGTATTGGTGCATCACAAACATCCTCCTAGCAACAGATTCGAGGTAAATTTCCATAAGCTATTTTTCGTCTAGACAAAGTGATAATAACCAAGACATAGGAAGATATTTATAAACTCTCTCTTTTAGACATGACAAACAAATAGCGTCAGGTGCTTATGCAATTTGAAAATTGCTATGTTCAGTTCAAGAGAAATAGGAATACCTAGAATTGAAGCAATCAATGTTGAAGAGTCAAGTGTAACAAGAGCATGCATAGGTGAAGGAACTATCCATGTACAATAGGAAAAATTGGAAAGGTATGTATATACAAATATAAATTGTGTAGCTGGGAAAAAAATATATGGAAATTGTTCTTCATATTGCTTATTTCCTATAATTTCTATATGATGATGCAACTCTGCAACTCAAAATATTGTCTCAATAGAGGACTTGAACAGTCACAGAACCGAAGAAGTATTCATTAGAGACGTGATGGTTGTTTACAACAAATAATTGGATAAAGTGAATAGATCACGCAAAATTTTGCGTGCTAATATGATAGATGAAAATGTCATTATGACAATTACATTGACTGTTCCTGTAAACTTCATTGAAAGACATGATAAAAAGATTGCTCCCGATGCTAGAATATCTATTAAAAAATTCAAAATTCTACCAAAAATTGGCTATGAACTTGGTGATTGCGATCGTGTTATATCACGACTTGAATCAAGTGTCATAGAGACAATGCCTCCAACTTGTAAAGAATACAATTTCATACCAGACACAACAATCAAACAATTTGCAAATAATACAAACATGCATCCAATTAGCACTATTGGAGTTGTCGTCACCTTCACTAGAAAAGTTGGATCACAATATAGTTTGCATATAAAAGATGGAAACACAAACGAGGACAAAGCCAAAATATGCTTTTCCATGGTCAAGGGTTTATCGTTTATATGCTAATGTATCTTAAGTCAAGTCATATAACAATTATAGTATTTTATATATAAGTTTCACCTATTTGAGACATATGGATATTTCTTTGCTTCATCGGAGCAACAATTGCATATAGGGAAATTTCCCATTTTACTATTTAAAAATATAACTAGGAGGAGAGATGCAAAAGAAAAGGTGTTCTACACAACACAATTGACATTTAAAATAGAACTCACAACATAAGCAGTCAAAGATATGAAAAAAAACTAATTGGCTCAACAAATGTTGTAAGTATAGATTGACAACTCTATCTACAAATCTCATATACAAGATTATTTAAACATGCACACACATAATTTAAATTATTGAGTTTGTTTTATCATTTGTGAAAACATAAGACCCGTTTCTAACTATATATCTTTCTTTCTTCCAGGTCTTTCTTCTATTTAATGGTCCACTGGAGCCCCAATCCCAATTTATTTGGACAAACACCTTTACTTTTTATAGACATGATTTAAAATACAATTGTATACTTTTTGAGCTTGTTGAAGAATTGTTTTGGCATACATGGCTAGTGATTTTCGAAACTTTGAGTTTCAAATTGAATTTTCAAGTGTGTGTTCACTCTTTATGATTTTTCAATGAAATATCATGTTAAGTTCTCTACATACGTGGCAATTCACTTTCATTCTTCTGAATGATATTTTGACCTTTATGATATGATTTATGTTTTTTGTATCATATTGTGAATACTCAATAGAATAATGCCTGGTCCTTTCTCAGGACTTTCTTTCCTTGTGAATGTTTACTTAACAGACTTGCTCCATTGTCAGGTTTTGTTTTAATTCTATGTATGATGAGAATTTATCCTGCTCCATTTAATTATTTAAAAAAATGCAACATGATTTATCCTACTTGAGTTTTTTTGAAACTCAAACATACTTAGAGATGAACAATACTGATTGAACATTGTCCAATAGACCAACCCTTTCGTGTACACTATCTTCTTTTCCATTCTTCTCATTTACAAAAACAATTTTCCTACTAAGCTAGAAGTTTGAGAATTACTTTTCTTTTGCACCGTCTTTCATCTCTTTAGTTCTCTACAGATTGTCTTCTCTAAGCTTTGGTTAAAGAAGCAATGATACCAATGACCATTTTGTGATATGCTATTGTCAATTTCAACGTTGTGCACAAGGAAAATTTGTTGTGCGGGGAAATTTACCCTATTTTTTTTCCACAAAACCTAACCGATGCACACTTTACATTGTTTCCCGCACATCCTAGCCTCCACACACTTTATATTGCTTCCGACACATCCTAACCTCCACACACTTTACATTGCTTCCATCACATCTTCACCTCCACATACTTGTTTTTACTAAGATCTATGCTAGATGTTTTTACTTGTTTTTATATATCTCTATGGTAAATGTGATCTCTTGTGTGGATAACTTTGCCCCATTTGCTTCTTGCACATCCTAACCTTCACACACTCTTTTTTACTGGCTTTTATGTGCGAAGCTTCGACAACTTCAGATTATCCTATTTCTCTGCACACATTCATTTCCACGCAATACACATACTTAATCCAAACATTTAGTTATTCCATCATTGATTTTCCAAACCTTTATTCCCCTCACCCTGCTTTGGAATGTTGCGATGAATATTCTATGATCTTAGTATAATTTTTCAAATTCATAGTCAACCACTTAAATACAAATCAACAGAACATTTCCTCTTAGTAAGTGAAGCATCCATTACATTTAGTTTCCCTCTTCTTTCCATTATAGACATGATTTAAAAGACAATTGTATATGTTTTCACGTTGCTGAAGAGTTGTTTTAGCATACATGGCTAGTGATTTTCCAGACTTCCAGTCTCAAACTGAACTTTCAAGTCTGTGTTCACTCTTTGTGATTTTTCAATGAAATATAACGTTAAGTTCTCTGCATATGTCGCCATTTACTTTCACTCTTCCAAATGCTATTTTGACCTTTATGCTATGATTTGTCAATTTTGTATCATATTTTGAATACTCAATAGAATAGAGCTTGGTCCTTTCCCAGTCCTTTCTTTCCTTGCGAATGTTTACTTAACAAACCTGCTCCATTCTCAAATTTTGTTTTAATTTTGTGTATGATGAAAATTTATCATGGTCCATTTAATTTCTTAAAAAAATGCAGGAGGATTTATCCTACTCGCATTGTTTCCAAGACTTAAACACCCTTAGAGATCAACAATACTAATTGAACATTGTCCAATAGACTAACACATCCCTTTACACTGTCTTCTTTTCCATTCTTCTCATTAAAAAAACATTTTTTCTATTAAGTTGGAAGTTTGAGAATTTCTACATTGTGAATTTCAATAATGTGCACAAGGAACATTAGTTGTGCATGGGACTCTACCCCATTTGCTTCCCAAAAAACCTAACCTGCACATAATTTACATTGTTTCCCGCACATCCTAACATGCACACACTTTACATTGCTTCTAGGGCATCCTAACCTCCACACACTTTACATTGCTTCCTGGTTATTGTGCATCTGACAATAAATATGCCATGATCTTAATATTATTTTCAAATGCATAGTCAACCACTTAAAAATAAATCAACTACAAACACAAAGCATCAACTCAATCATAGACCATGATATTGGGCATCGACTATTTTTCAGATTAAACTTTGTAATCTATATTTTAGACTTATTTCAGACTTTTGTGATTGCTACTCAATATCCACTTCTACGACATATACAACCAAAAATGTGAAAGGTTTAATTGTAAAATTAAACACACACACACATAGGAAAACAAGGGTATTGTGTTGTACAATAAATTTCAAAACTTACAAATTTTAAGTGTATAAAACAATTTTTTAATTTATTATATGATATATGTAATATGGTTTCAAAATTTATACTTGGTCATAGATAAAGTTGACGAACATTAACATAGATAAAATTCTATACTTACTCATCTCCAAGGTTTTGCGCAAACATCATTTCTTATGTGGATAACTCTACCCACTTTGCCTCCTACAATTCTATCGTGTAGACACTTTGCACTGGTTCCTGCACATCCTAGCCTCCGCACACTTTACACTGATTCTCGTATAAGCTAAATTTCATCTCTTGTGCCAATAACTCTACCCACTTTGCTTCCCACATATGCTAACCTTAATTAGTGCAAACACTTTGCATTGGTTCCCACCCATCCTAACCTCCAAACACTTTACATTGCTTCCAGCGCATCCTAACCTCCCCATTGAACACTTCACTTATTTACATTGCTTCCCACATATGCTAACCTTCCCATTGAACACTTCACTTATTTACATTGCTTCCCACATATGCTAACCTTCCCATTGAACACTTCACTTATTTACTAAGTTTTACTCCACATTGAACATTTACTAAGTTCTACTCCACATTGAACACTTTACCTTTTTTCTTATTTTTACAAAGTTTTATCCTAAAGTTTTTACTTTAAACACTCTACATTGCTTCCCGCATATGCTAACCTCCCCATTGAACAATTCACTTCTTTACTAAGTTTTTCTTCACATTGAACACTTTACTTTTTTTTCTTGTTTTTTACAATTTTTTATGCTAAATGTTTTTACTTGTTTTTTTCTTTATTCTTATCATTGTCCTCTTTACATAAACAATACTGCTATAATTTTTTATTATATGTATTATCTTCTGACAAAGACTATTCATTACCTATGCATTTAATTATATTAAGTTTCATTATTCAACATATATTTCCCAACTAACTCGGCGGGGAATGTGTTGTGATGCAACCCTTGTTGTATTATATAATATTACTATATTATGTTATTTGCTTGTTTATATAGTATTATCTATTATAATATT
The DNA here is from genome assembly GCA_009831015.1 of Picea engelmannii. Taxonomy (NCBI): domain Eukaryota; kingdom Viridiplantae; phylum Streptophyta; class Pinopsida; order Pinales; family Pinaceae; genus Picea; species Picea engelmannii. The sequence goes on along the minus strand of ML781132.1, from coordinate 377,510 downwards.
ATTTAGTTGGTTTATTTTTATTATATATTTATTATACAATATGGTTTATAGTATTAAATTATTTACTATTATAGTTTTATTAATAGTATACTTCAATTTTTATATTATTGTAGGTTATTTTTAGGGTTTTTGTTCAATTTTCTATTTTCTCTTGTTTGTTTTTATGTTTCTACCTCTTACTCTAGACGACGTGAGATTTCTTATATGGTTCTCTGTGCTTTGCATTTGCATATTTATTGCAAGGTTTCCCTTGTCTCATATTCAACACTTTTTGTGATGATGGATCTAGTTGGTGATTCGAAACGTTGACAAAACTCAAGATGAATACTATGGATTTTTCAAGCATTTATGATAACCACTCCCACCATGGAAATCTCAAAACTATTATTACGTTCTTGTACAAAAGGGAAATTTGTGATGATATTCGGGTTCTAGAAAAACTAAGAATCAAAATTCAAAGAATAGTGATTGACCTTGAGTTTATGAAGAATTGCAAAGACAAAGGTGTTTTACCTAACTTTGATGTGATTAATCACAGTTTAAGAGATAGATGGAACAATTTTGCATTTGATAGGCTCGGTCTAGATCTTGTCCATGGTGAAATAAGAAGAATCTGATTAATTTTTAACCACCTCTCACGTAGCGTGTTGAATATTCACCTAAATCTTGTGATTTCTATTTGTTTTGACATTTGGATGGTGGGCAAATCTAGCATAGCATTAAAGGTTGATAATGCAATTCGTATGACAAGCAACAAGCATGAGAAGAAGCTAATTCGACTGCTTGAAAAGAGTGACAAAGTTAGGGTTTGTGGTGATGTGAATTCAAGTAGTATTGACTCAGAAAAGGTCATCAACGTGTCCTCTCATGAGCTAGACCGTGCATAAATGAGCATTCTAAAAAAGGGACTCAAATTCACATTGACACCCAATACAATTCCAGTTGATAGCATAATATGCAGTGCAGAAGATGGAATTCAATCCTTGGATGATGAGGACAAGAGAATATTAGGTAGGATTGTGTTGTAATCTTCAGAAGAGAAAATCCTCCAAGAAGCAATATAAGTAAAGAGAAATATGACGCCCTAAAAAACCTTAGAAGTAACCGTGAGCTAGTGATCTTGAAAGTAGACAAAGGTGGTGCCACTGTAATAATGAATAGTGAGGATTATAAAGAAAAGATGATTGAGCAACTTACCTTGAGTGGTAGCTATAGGAAACTGGACAACGACCTGATAGCTAAGGTAACTAGGGAAGTAAACAAGGTTATAAAAGATTCCAGCGTGGATGATTCAACAAAAAAACATTTGCTTTCTAGTTGTGAGATTACACCCATGATTTGTGGTCTTCCAAAAATCCATAAGGAAGGAGTCCCTCTTAGACTGATTGTCAACACAATCAGTTCTCCCACTTACCATCTAGCAAAATATGTGGCAAAAACATTAGGCCCCTTAGTTGGCAAGAACGACTCTTTTATTAAGGATTCATAAGACTTCATAAGGATCATTAAGAATGAAAGAGTGGAACCAAATAATATCCTCATTAGCTTTGATGTGGTTTCTCTTTTCATGAAGATACATCTCAATTAAGCTATGCAGATCATCAGGGAGGTCATGAACCTTGAAACAACAAAACTAGCATAAGTTTTCCTTCCATCTATCTTCTTTAGCTTCCAAGGATGTTCTATGAACAAACTTGTGGTGTTTCAATGACGTCTCCCTTGTCTCCCATTGTGGCCAACCTTTTTATGGAAAATTTTGAAAGAAGAGGACTTGACTCCTACCCCCCAAAACCCAAAAGATGGAAAATATATGTAGGTGATACTAATGTAACATGGCCTCATGGAAGATAAGAGCTTAACAAATTCTTTGAATGATATTAAGTTTACTATGGAATTAGACAAGAATAATACCATCCCCTTTCTAGATATGTTGATTCATAGGAAGCAAGATGGGCACCTTGGCCATTAAGTCTATAGGAAGAAAAATCATATAGAGCGTTATCTTCATGCAATCTCTCATCACTATCCCACTCACAAGATGGGAGTTCTGAACACCCTAGCCATGAGGGCCATTAGAATCTCCAATGAAAAGCACCTAGAAAAAGAAAAAAATCCCCTTGCCAAGGTTTTCAAGAGCACATGTTATAGCAATAAGGATATTAGAACTTCCATAAGAAGAGCCATGGATAAAACAACAAGAGAACCGCGGTTCAAAGAAATTCACCCTAGTAAAATAACTCACCTTCCCCACATAAAAGGGGTCACAAATATGATTGCTAAGGTTCTGAGAAAGAAGGAGATCACAACCTCTTTTAAACCCCTGGAGACCATTATGTAGAAGATGGGATCAATGAAAAACACCTTAGACCATCACCAACATAAAGGGGTTTATAAAGTGGAATGCTCTTACGACAAATGTTACATAAGAGAAACTAGACAATCATTTCAAAAAAAGATTAAAGAGCACACATCTGCCTTCAAGAATGGGTGCACACACACCTTAGCATTAGTTGAGCATTCCAATGGAACTAGACACCATGTGTGCTTGGAAGACACCAAAATCGTGGCCAAGGAGAATTACTACTTCAAACATAGAATAAAAAAACTATTAAAATCATTAAACACCTCAACAACCTTAACATGGATGAAGATCTAGAGATCATTGAGAACTAGCTCCTGTTGATCTACAATTAAAAAAAAAACACCCATATAATATTGACATTTTTGCTCTCATCTTCTTCTTTCTCTCTTTCTATGTGGTGGTATTTCCCTTCCCCTTCCTTTTTGTTTATTTAATATGCTCTTTTTTGTTATTCTTTGATTTTTGTTTTTAAAATTTTAATGCTTTTCTTTTTGTTTTGCCTCGTATTATCTCTTGTTATTATTCTTTTGCTTATGAATTTACTTTATAATTTTAACGCTTTTCTTTTTATTTTCCCCTTATATTATCTTCCTTTTTATTATTCTTTGGTTTTTATTTCTTTCTTTTTAAAATTTTAATGCTTTTCTTTTTGTTTTCCCCTTCTATTATCTCTTGTTATTATTCTATTGCTTATGGATTTACGTTACTTTTTATTATTCTTTGGTTTTTATTTCTTTCTTTTTAAAATTTTAATGCTTTTCTTTTTGTTTTCCCCTTCTATTATCTCTTGTTATTATTCTTTTGCTTATGGATTTACGTTATAATTTTAAAATTTTAATGCTTTTCTTTTTTGTTTTCCCCTTATATTATCTCTTGCTTATGTAATTTTAATGCTTTTCTTTTTGTTTTCCCCTTATATTATCTCTTGTTATTATTCTCTTGCTTATGGATTTACATTTTTATAATGTTTTGGGTCTTGATTACTTCATTATTAGTCCCTGCCAAAGGCC
>ML781132.1:344322-359005 GCA_009831015.1 Picea engelmannii | reverse complement strand
AACTTCTTCTTAAACAACCATTTGCTACCAACAAATTTTCTTCCAGCTGGAAACTCAACTATATCCCATGCCTCATTCTTATCCAAGGCATCCATTTCTTCAACCATGGCCTTCTTCCAGAGTTTACTATCCTCTGAATTCACTGCTTCCTTGACAGTTATGGGATCATCATCAGTAATAGATAAAGCAAAATTTGAACGGAAATCAGGTGGACTATACCATTCTGGTTGCCTTTTATCTCTCACTGATCTCCTCAATACTGGGGTATGAGGTTCTTCTTCTTCTTCTTCTTCTTCTGCTTCCTCTTCTTAAGATGATTCATATTTTGCATCATCCAACTCAAGCTCTATTTTCTCAGGTTCGTCTTGCGTTGGTAGGAATTCCTGTTTGGACACATATTTTACCTCTTTGAAAACAACATCTCGACTGTAAACAATCTTCTTGGTTTATGGGTTCCAAAGTTTATAACCTTTCACACCATATTTATAACCAATAAAGATACACTTTTCAGCCTTTTTATCCAGCTTACTCCTATTTTCCTTTGGAACATGTACATAAGCATCACAACCAAACACTCTAAGATGTTTAAGAGAGGGTTTCTTTCCATACCATACCTCGTGTTGATTTTTATCATCCAACACTAATGAAGGCGATCGATTGACTAGGTAACATGTTGTACCCACTGCCTCTGCCCAAAATTCTTTTCCTAACCCGACATCGCTGAGAATGCTCCTTGCTTTTTCCATCAGTGTCATGTTCATCCTTTCTGCAACTCCATTCTGCCGAGGAGTGTATGGAGTAGTCTTCTGCCTTTCTATACCACACTTCTTACAGAATTCTTTAAATTCATTTCCGTAGAATTCTCCACTATTATCTGTTCTCAATACCTTTATTTTCTTCTCTGTCTGATTTTCTACCAGAGACTTAAACTCTTTAAATTTATCAAATACCTCAGATTTCTTTCTAAGAAAATAAATCCATGTGTTCCTTGAAAAATCATCTATGAATGAAACTTAATACACAAATTTACCTAGGGATGGAATAGGAATAGGTCCAAACACATCACTGTGTATCAACTCTAAGATCCCCTTTGCTCTTGTAGCACTAGATGGGAATCTTACTCGATTATGTTTACCATAAATGCAATGTTTACATAAATCAAAATCCAGAGTGCAATTAGACATACCTTCAACCATACCTTTACCATGTAGTGTTCGAAGGCCCTTTTCTCCAATATGTCTCAATCTTTGATGCCACAACATGGTCTTCTTTCTAGGGACAATATTGGTCTTGTCTTCTTTATTTCTCTGTTCAGGGACAACATAAATTTTACACCCATTAGTATAAGTGCTTCCCAACAACTTGTACAGAGTTCCACACCAAACTCCCCTCATCAACACCATTGCTTCTCGTACCATCTTGCAAGTGTTCTTTCCAAATACAGTATCCACTCCTACATCATCCATCTTGCTTATAGATATTAGGCTCCTGGCTAGTTTTGGAATGTTCAAAACCCCAGGGAGAGTTCTAATCCTTCCATCTTTTAGCAACAACTTAACCCTTCCATGTCCCAAGATTTTTGCTGTCGAGTCATCTCCTAGGAATACATCACCACCATTGTATTTTTCATATTCAGAGAACCACTCCCTGTGAGGAGTCATATGGTATGACGCACCTGAGTCGATCAACCATACATCATGGTCTACATGTGTACTTGTAGATTCTAGGTAAACATCACCTCCTTCTTCAGTGGAGGTTTTCGTCTCTGTGGAAGAGGTACTATTAGATCCCTTTGGTTTATCAAGCTTCTTAGACTTGCAATATTTCTTATAATGCCCTGTTTTACCACACTTCCAACATTTCCTCAAAGATTTTCCTGGAGACCTAGATCTACCTGTAGATTTAGATCTCCCCTCGAAGGTTTACCAAGATTCCTGTCTTGGGTACGACCTCTTACAAATAAAGCTTCTGTGCTATGACTATCCATGCTTTTCCGCCTCATCTCTTCAGATAACAAGGATGAAACTGCATCCTCATACTTCAATGTAGATTGAGTGGTACTACCAATTGCTACAACCAAATTATCCCAAGAGTCTGGCAAAGAACATAACAAAGTAATACACTTATCTTCTTCTGCAATCGTAATATTAACATAGACAAGTTGACTTACCAGAGTATTAAATGCATTTAGATGTTCTGTCACAAAATCTCCATCTTCCATCCTAAGATGATACAACTTCTTTCGAAGAAACAATTTGTTTACCAGGGACTTTGATTGATACAAATTCCCCAACTTATCCCATAGTTCCTTGGCTCTAGATTCTTCCAAGACATTTAACAAAACCGAATTTTCCAGGCAGAGTCGAATAGTACTCCTTGCTCTTCTATCCAACTTCTCCCAATCTTCCTTCGAGATACCAGTAGCTGGTGTACTAGTAGTTTGTGTACTAGTAGGTTGTGTACCAGTAGCCTATGTGCTAGTAGACGGTGTACCAGTAGGTTGTGTACTAATATCCACAACGATCCATTGTTCTTTATCTACAAGAAGGTCCTCCATCTTGAGTTTCCATAGCTCAAAGTTTTTACCATTGAACTTCTCTATCACGATTCTAGATGAGCTCGCCATTCCTCTTTCTATACTCGAATCTCGACTGCAAAATCTCCCACTAAACCCAGGTTTATCACAGACCCAAGATAAACTTGATCTATCAAGATCGATCCAAACCCTCAACAACAAAGGCGTCCCTCTGAAGCCAAAAACGAGCTTTGATACCACATGTAAGTTTTAAACCTGCTAAGTAAAGCAATGCATATAGATTCTTAAGCAAAACATAAATTAATCAATGGCTCATTCACATAGTACACATAGATTTATACTGGAAAACCTCAACCAGGAAAACCTTTCTTATATTCATTATATCAAATTTCAGCATTCACCATACAATATATATACAATGTTTTTAGGTATTCCGTAAATAACAAAACCCTAATCCCTTAATTCGGGATTAATTTACAAAACCACTAAAAATAGCAAAATCCGCCCCAAAAAAAACCAGACGCAGTTGTCAGAGGGATTGTCAGACGTAGTTGTCATATTTGACACACCCACACACACACATGCAAAGAATATAACACATACCCAACAATTTCAAGTGATGGAAGAAATGATTGATTGGAGATGGTAAGTGAAGAGAGGTAAATGGATACCAAGTGAAGAGATAGTTGCCGGTGCACTTGTACCTGCCCAAAACACAAGAAGAGATGCCTTGCAATGCTATATGTTAGTATGGATCAACAAGTTAAGCTTTCTGTCCCTAATTTGCAGCAGTGGATGACAGTTTATATCAGCAAAAGAAGTATCCAAATCAACATATAAAGCACGAGATCAATTGGCAATATCGTCAATGAATTTAGTAATCAATTATGACTTGAGCATAACACTTTAAGACTGAATAAAGCAAGTTTTTATAAAATGATTTTCTGCATTAAATTATCAGCCTTATGGCTGTATCATTCAATGACATCCAACAACTAAATCAACCATAGAAAAATCCCCAAAACTACACTAAACAATGCATCCTAGTTAGTGGAATTAGTGGCTGGAAAATGGAGGAAAGTTAGAGGCTAGTTAGTGAGATATTACCACCTAGGGTTAGTGATTTTCTTCAGCCTAATGGCTGTAGAAAAAAAGTTAGTACAACAATGAGAAATTTTGGAAGAAAAGGAACACCCTATGGGAGGAAAAACCCCCAAGGCATCAAGATCATTATCCAAAAGAGAAAGCTTGTAAATGTTGAAATTTCACGTTTGTCGAGGCAAATGTTTTATATCTCCAATGCAACTTGAAATTGATCAGTGCCTTGAACTATTGGGAAATGGGGTCAATAAGACAAAGAAGCTTAGCTAAAACCTTGGGGGTGTACGCCCTTGTAGTTCCCAAGTATAGCTAGACTCCTTAGGGTTATGCCAAGAGGGTATACGCCCTTGTATTTCTCTTGGAAAAAACACCTTGAACAACAATAGACCTTACAAAATTTCAGCTTGGATAAAATATTTGACTTACAAATTCCCTAGGGGTGCATGCCCTTGTAATTCCTAGGGTTTTGCAAACAAAAACAATAATACCTTGGAGGGTGTACGCCCTTGTAATTCTCCAAGGCAACTTTTGCATAATAATCTCCTTCAAAACAAACAAATGAAAATATCTTGGGGAGGGTGTATGCCCTTATACTTCTCCCAAGGTTTTTCCAAGTGACAAATTATAGAATTTAAAGCAATATAACTAGACAATAAATTTAGATTTCTCTTACCAAATTCATAAATAGCATTGAAAAAACCCTTATCTCCAAGATTTAGAACATCCACATGCAAAAGAAAGAGATTTCAAGCCTAGCGCATCACGTTTCCACCAATAGCAAAAAAAAACCCAAGACAAGTGAAAAGAGAGAGAGAAAATGCTCAAAGCTAGCGCAAATTTTAGTCCAATGGCCTCTCACAATGGAGAGCTATGTTTAAAATGAGATCTTATGATCTCTATTTATACAAAATGTAGCTAACATAGTTTGTCCACATACATTAGGGTAAAACACAAGATTAGGGGTTAACAACCCTAATCTTCCCCCTTTTACAAAATAATATTATACAATTCCTTTAAAATTTCACTTTTACAAAAATAAAACCCTAATTTAGAAGGATCTCATCCCTTTAGGGGACGTTTTGGCATTAGGAGCAAGTCGTTGGTGTAGGATGAGGGTGTCTAGGCTTGCCAAAGCCACGTGTTAAGCATCCAAATGTATTCCTTCAAGGTCAATACCTCAAACCCCTCAAAATGTCCAAGTGCCAAAGAATATCATCTCACCAACATGCCCTATTCCCCCACACATGTCGTCATGCTAAAAAAGAGGATGTTTTTCCCCTCCTGGGAAAATCATTTGGCAAGTGAGGGCTGGGCTATGTCGTCCAAGGCATCATCAAGGCCTTCCAAGTCTGATATTTCTCATCTGGCATGCGGCCCCCTGACATCCAACCCGTGGGCTTGTAGCCCCATGGAAGCCCAAGCTAGGCTTGTTCTCCCAAAACTATCCACCAACTAGGTCCTGCAAAGACAAATGAGCACGCTCTCCAAGGATCTCAATTCATAACATCATGATAAGTGAATCCAATCAATAAATAATCCATCCAATCATGTGCATTAAAGATCACTATATCAAACAATTAACAACTCAAAGACATTGTGTGAGTTGTCAAGCTTGAATATGGGAGGGTTAACAAGGTGTCCTATTGGGTAGTTCTTTCCCCAGGTCAAGGAGAGTTTCCAAGAGATCCATCTTTAAGCTGTGTAAAGTGGATGAAGTGGTTGGGGCCAAGACTCAATGGGCATAGGGATAATGTGTAACATCCCGCTCTTGAGAGCACATGTTATCGACTTATTCTTTGAGGGCACTTGCGTGCAAGTGATCCGGTTATAGTACATGGTTATTTGTTTCACTTATGGATTTTTATGATGATGTTGATGGTTCTGATTTATGTTATTTGAGATATATGTATTGACATATTCTATTGACGAGTTTTCCCTGAGTGTGCAGGAAACTTGACAGATTGTGGATGTTGATGGCATCAACAGACTTCCTTGGACTCCAGATTGAGTTAGGGAGTGGATTATATTGGTTTAAATATTTCATTTATGAATATGTGACATATGATCGATTATAGTATGATTTTATATATGGATCATTGACAATGTTTTGTTGATGGATGAAGGCTGATGAATGCTTGCTAATATGACTCACATAAGGAGTAAAGGGGCCATGCACATAAACTAAATATTGAGGGAGAGGTGTGGCAATGTCCCTATCATAGCCTATTAGCACTCCCGCTGTGGCTTGAATTGTAGGTTAACGATTACCTAGTTCGATAGGTCCACGATGTCATGAGGGAAGACTGAGACAGTTGCTCACAAAGATTTCTAAGGGGTGTGAAATAAGGTGAGGGTCCTTATTCCTTAGAATCCCTTAGTCTCTCACAAGGTTGCTCGAATGGAGTACTGACTCCAAGGGTTGGACAACTACCAAAACTAGTCAAAGACGAGTGGCACCCTTGGAGCATAGAGTGCATCTTGAAGGGCACATCATGTAAATATAACTTGAGTCAATGAATCTAGGTGGCCTAGAAAACCTTGAAGAATAATGGTAAACCTTGAAAATATTTAGACCTTGTGAGATATGAATGAATAATGGGTAATTTGTTAATTATAAATCCCTATAAGAGTCTAAGTCTTTTCAAAAACAAATTTAAGCTTAAGTCTAAGTTTTGTAAAGAGACTTAACTGAAATTATTAATTAAATAAAAAATAGGAATGAGCTAAATCAATTTAAGGAATTAAGAAAGATGAAATAAGTCTAAATAATTAATGTAATACACATGTGTGCAGAAAATACCAAATTGGAATTTAAGATAAGAAAGGAATAAAGCATGGAAGAATATGTGTACACATAGAAGGGTATCTAGAGTCTAGTTAACACTAGTCTAACTAGAAGACGATTCCTATTTTAACTCAACTTGGATTTAGCAAGGCGTCAGTCATTAAATGGGAATATGGGGAATAAAAAGACTACTAGGAGCGGATTAAGGAGCACTTTTAGGAAGGGTGAGGGAATTGACTTTTAATTAAATTATAATATGTAATTACTTATGGAACTTGAGGAGAGGGTGGCAAGTGTAAGGGTGAAATAATTCTAATTTATTTAGTTAAAAAGTGAATTAATTGTGCAAGTGGGGAATGTGTCATTAAGGAAACTCCTATAAAGAAAATGGTCTAGAGGGAAAAGGGATCACATTGGTTATTGGTAAAGTTATGCTGCCGAAATATTTTTGACTGGTTTTACTTGTGAGAGTTGGGATACCCATCTTGAGAGAGAGTGGTGGCTCTACCTTGCGAGGAAAGCTCAACGCCAGAGTATTTCTGGTTGTGTGCATGGCCCCTTTGCAGCTCGGGGGGCTAAGGGGGAAGAAGTGTACCCCTAGCATTGTCTAGGAGGTACCGGTGAAGTCTCTGCGATTAACAAGTGGGAGGGCGAAAGGATCGCCAATTTTCGAAGAACATATCCAAGCCCAGCTTCATCGGTTACATTATTTGTTTGAGTTTGAAATTGTAATTGTATTAAGATTTATTGTAATGTAGAGTTCTTGTAATTTTGCCCAAACTGTGATTGTAAATGTGATTGTAATGTGTAAATTTTTTCTGAAGCTTATGAGGTGATATTGTTAAATCGCTTGAGATTATGCCATTAATTTCAGCTCAGAAATATGAGAAAAAGGATGTTGTCATCGCCAAAATTAAATATGAATTCCTACTTTAGAATCTTGCTTGCATGCTTTGATAAAATGTTCTGAAATTTATTTATAAAAATAATCGTATTTAAAATTCGTGGAATGAACACTATATTCGTTAACTCCCGAAGGTGTTACTTATATTCGAATGCTACTGAGAGATTTTATAGTTGGGTATTTATCCTGGCCAGATTTATGCAAATGAAATGTTGGAATCCCTTGACTGCTATGTTTTAGACACTGTTCGGTGTATGCAAACGAAATTATTTCCCAACCGGAACTTTGAGCAGACTCATGAGTGCCTTAAATTATTCTGCATCATAGAAAAGACGAACCTCCTTAACTTCACTGCCTTTAATACTTGTTGAATTTAACTTTTGCGTGTCTGTTGAGTTTTGTGAAAGAAAATGTGAAGCTCGTTTTCTTCAATGTTTAAGTAATTGATTTTCAGAAGGGATTGTGTGAGGACTATCAAGACTATCCTCGTTTTCTTGATCTCTAGGATACCTTGTTGTCAACCAAATCCTTCCGAACCGCCAGATACCTAACAAATCATGTAGTCGTCCTCACTGTGTAACGACCGATTTCCTGGCGGGAGGGTAAAAGAATTTTGTGGAGAAATCCTAAATCGTTCCCTGTCTCCAGACACAATTACCTTGATCTCGAGTTTGACACCCCTTCCGACCACCGTTCAAAGTTGGGTGCGCTTAAAAGTTTACATTTTTTCCCTACGACTGCATAGTACCATACCCCATGAACTCTTTCCTATGGTGGCGCGTAGTACTCTCGCTGATCTGTGGCTCCCTCATGGGTGTTGGACGTGCCTTGGGCTACCTCCTTGGGCTTGGGCTTGGTAATTCGACTAGTAAGAATGCCTTGGTTGTTGATCTCCCTTTGCATTCTCTTTTTAAAAATCGGTGGGCTCATAACCCTTGGACAATCTCAGTAAATCGGTGGCGAGTTTTCCAACTGTCCTGTAGAGATCAAGGTTTCACCTGGGATTGTGATGGTATCCGAATATTCCTTTAACCCTTAAGATCGACCCCCCTTAACCTTAAATGACCCTTTACGACAAGATTGCCTTTGTATTTTTGCTGGATCTTCCATTAGTTCCTTAAATGGATTCACCAGTCAACATTGAGTTCTCTCTCTCTATTATTTAATAGGACCTATTCATCTTTAATTATTCTTATACATGGATGTGCTAGACAACCCTTAAATTATCTTATCCATTCATAATTATTGGGTTGAACTCCTTATATTTCCCTGCCTTATAATGTAATTCTTGGCATGAAGTAAATTGTATTACTCATTTAGAATTTTGAAATACGTACACATAGAGGGAGTGGAAAGGTTCTTATGTTTTTATAATAGATTATGTGCGCTATATGTATATAAAATATTTTATTGCTTAAAAGGGTGGAATTCTTAATTTCCTTACAAATGGGTAGGTAGAATGGTTAATGAAGCCTTACCGGTGCTTAATAAGTTGATTTTTGGATTCTTTAAAGGATATGCAATGGAACCTTGATGTCTTAGTATTTGTTGGTTATGTGGAAATAGTTGCCTCTTAAAAGATATCCAAAAGTAGTTGAAATCCTTAAGGATTGCTCAAGAAGAGAACTTTCTTATGGGACCTTATGTTTAGATTTTAAATTTAGTACCGAATGCTTGTTGTTTGTTGAAAAGAAATTCTTAATTCCTCCTAGATCCTTGCCTTTGGATAATGTAATCAATAGTGATGCCCTAATGTGTTTTGCTAATGAAAATGTCATATTATTAAGAACTTAGTTGGGCTACAGGAAAACTTGTACTAGTTACTTTGGCTCGAAGTAACTGTTAAATGATTGCTTGACTTGAATGAACTTGACCTGTATAAGTTTCTTTTGATGGGCGAAATAGATCTCTACCTATTACAATAATCTTACGTCACTTCCATGGTTTTTATAAATCCTTATGTTTTCTTCTCTTACTCAAACTGCCCTTAATTATTGCGGATTGATGATTAATCATATAGATTATTCCTTGCGCTGTGAAGAAATGACGTTTATGAATGAATTCTATTAGTTTATAGATGGAAAAGATACTTGCAAGCTTGGAATTTACACACTTCAAAGTATGTTCTAAGTGAAGTGGAAGAAATTATGACCTCCTTTACTTTTTAGGTGGCCCAATGTTTACTTATATACTTGGAAGTGGGGTCTAGGAGAAGTTTTTGAGACTGAACCCTTCCTTGTATTCATGCCTCTTTAAGGGACTTATAACTTGTCATGTTGTTTCTCTTCTTATTTTATTTTTTTCATGTTCCATAGGTGGTAAATGCGTCTCTTACATTGATGTATGCAAATTGTAGTTGGACTAATGTTGGAATGTTTCATAGGAGAAATTTTGTCAATTAAATTGATATGTGTCATTATAGTCGGACTGTTGTTGGAATGTATCGTAGGTGGTAATTGTGTCAATTACTTGATGTATGTTTTGTAGTAGAATTTTCTGTCGCACCATGAATAATTGATGATTAAGAATGATTGATTGGGTAACTAGATTACTCTTGTGCCATTAAATAATGATTGATGTATGATTGATTTAGTACTTATATTACTCTTACGCCATGAAATAAGGTTGATGCATGACTGATAATCTAGACTGGAGTTATGAGTTGTGATTGATTAAGGGAATTAGACACCTCCTTGTTCCTTAGAACATTTGCCAACCCTGAGACCTTAAGTGGTCAAAATCGATCGGATAAATCTTGGGCTTGAGTGTTTCTTATGTGTCCTAGAGGTCCTAACCATGCAAGATAGGTTGGGTGGGTAGTTCTTTGTTATTCAGTGACATGGTTGATCATTCATTGGTATTTTATTCAGTTGACCGTGATGTGTTGAATCACATCGCTCTTTAAGTTTATGTGTTTATTATGCGTTACTATTAATTATGTCAATGCGTTGATTATGTCGTTATTAAATTATGATGACGTGTCACGTATGATGCTATTAATTAGGTTGTGACGATTTAATTTTCTAATGCGATTTTTTTTTTTACCTATTGTACATCACTAGTGTTGTCGTGACGGTGGGCCCCTGGCATCCAACCTGTGGGCTTCTAGCCCCATGGAAGCCCAAGCTAGGCTTGTTCTCCCAAAACTGTCCACCAAAGTAGGTCCTGCAAAGACAAATGAGCACGCTCTCCAAGGATCTCAAGTCACAACATCATGATAAGTGAATCCAATCAATAAATAATCCATCCAATCATGTGCATCAAATATCACTATATCAAACAATTAACAACTCAAAGACATTGTGCGAGTTGTCAAGATTGAATATGGGAGGGTTAACAAGGTGTCCTATTGGGTAGATCTTTCCCTAGGTCAAGGAGAGTTTCCAAGAGATCCCTCTCTAAGCCATGTAAAGTGGATGAAGTGGTTGGGGCCAAGACTCAATGGGCATAGGGATAATGTGTAACATCCCTCTCTTACGAGCACATGTTATCGACTTATTCTTTGAGGGAACTTGTGTGCAAGTGATCCGGTTATATTACATGGTTATTTGTTTCACATATGGATTTTTATGATGATGTTGATGGTTGTGATTTATGTTATTTGAGATATATGTAGTGACATATGCTATTGACGAGTTTTTCCTGAGTGTGCAGGAAACTTGATAGATTGTGGATGCTGATGGCATCAATAGACCTCCTTGGACTCCAGATTGAGTCAGGGAGTGGATTGTATTGGTTTGAGTATTTCATGTATGCGTATGTGACATATGATCGATTATAGTATGATTTTATATATGGATCATTGACAATGTTTCGTTGATGGATGAAAGCTGATGAATGCTTGCTAATATGACTCACATAAGGAGTAAAGGGGCCATGCACATAAACCATATATTGAGGGAGAGGTGTGGCAGTGTCCCTATCATAGCCTATTAGCACTCCCGTTGTGGCTTGAATTGTAGGTTAACGATTACCTAGTTCGAGAGCTCCACGATGTCGTGAGGGAAGACTGAGACAGTTGCTCACGAATATTTCTAAGGGGCGCGCAATAAGGCGAGGGTCTTTATTCCTTAGAATCCCTTAGTCTCTCACAAGGTTGCCCGAATGGAGTACTGATTCCAAGGGTTGGACAACTACCAAAACCAATCAAAGGCGAGTGGCACCCTTGGAGCACATAGTGCGTCTTGAAGGGCACATCGCTTTAATATAACTTGAGTCAATGAATCTAGGTGGCCTAGAAAACCTTGAAGAATAATGGTAAACCTTGAAAATATTTAGACTTTGTGAGATGTGAATGAATAATGGGTAATTTGTTAATTATAAATCCTTAGAAGAGTCTAAGCCTTTTCAAAAACAAATTTAAGCTTAAGTCTAAGTTTTGTAAAGAGACTAAACTAAAATTATTAATTAAATAAAAAATAGGAACGAGCTAAATCAATTTAAGGAATTAAGAAAGATGAAATAAGTCTAAAGAATTAATGTAATACACATGTGTGCAGAAAATACCAAATTGGAATTTAAGATAAGAAATGAATGAAGCATGGAAGAATATGTGTATGCATAGAAGGGTATCTAGAGTCTAGTTAACACTATTCTAACTAGAAGAAGATTCTTATTTTAACTCAACTCGGATTTAGCAAGGCGTCAATCATTAAATGGGAATATGGGGAATAAAGAGACTACTAGGAGCGAATTAAGGAGCACTTTTAGGAAGGGTGAGGGAATTTGACTTTTAATTAAATTCTAATATGTAATTACTTATGAAACTTGAGGAGAGGGTGACAAGTGTAGGGGGGAAATAATTCTAAATTATTTAGTTAAAAAGTGAATTAATTGTGCAAGTGGGGAATGTGTCATTAAGGAAACTCCTATAAAGAAAATGGTCTAGGGAAAAGGGATCACACTGGTTATTGGTAAAGTTATGCTGCCGAAATATTTTTGATTGGTTTTACTTGTGAGAGTTGGGATACCCGTCTTGAGAGAGAGTGGTGGCTCTACCTTGTGAGGCAAGCTCGGAGCTAGAGTATTTCTGGTTGTGTGCATGGCCCCTTAGCGGCTTGGGGGGCTAATGGGGAAGAAGCGTACCCCTAGCATTGGTTGGGAGGTACCGGTGAAGTCTCTGCGATTAGCAAGTGGGAGGGCGAAAGGATCGCCAATTTCCGAAGAACATCTCCAAGCCCAACTTCGTCGGTTACGGTATTTGTTTGAGTTTGAAATTGTAATTGTATTAAGATTTATTGTAATGTAGAGTTCTTGTAATTTTGCCCAAACTGTGATTGTAAATCTGATTTCTAATGTGTAAATTTTTATTGAAGCTTATGAGGTTATATTGTTAAATCGATTGAGATGATGCCATTAATTTCAACTCATAAATATGAGAAAAAGGATGTTGTCATCACCAAAATTAAATATGAATTCCTACTTTAGAATCTTGCTTGCATGCTTTGAGAAAATGTTCTGAAATTTATTTATAAAAATAATTGGATTTAAAATTCATGGAATGAACACTATATTCGTTACCTCCCAAAGGTGTTATTGTATATTCGAATGCTACCGAGAGATTTTATAGTTGGGTATTTATCCTGGCCAGATTTATGCAAATGAAATGTTGGAATCCCTTGACTACTATGTTTTAGATACTGTTCGGTGTATGCAAACAAAATTATTTCCCAACCGGAACACTAAGCAGACTCATGAGCGCCTTAAATTATTCCGCATCATAGAAAAGATGAACCTCCTTAACTTCACTGCCTTTAATACTTGTCGAATTTAACTTTTGCGTGTCTATTGAGTTTTGTGAAAGAAAATGTGAAGCTCGTTTTCTTTGATGTTTAAGTAATTGATTTTCGGAAGGGATTGTGTGAGGGCTATCAACACTATCCTTGTTTTCTTGATCTCTAGGATACATTGTTGTCAACCAAATCCTTCCGAACTGCCAGATACCCAACAAATCATGTAGTCGTCCTCACCGTGTAACGGTCAATTTCCTGGCGGGAGGGTAAAAGAATTTTGTGGAGAAATCCTAAATCATTCCCTGTCTCCAAACATGATTACCTTGATCCCGAGTTTGACGCCCCTTCCGACCACCATTCAAAGTTGGGTGTGCTTAAAAGTTTACATTTTTTCTCTACGACTGCGCAATACCATATCCCATGAACTCTCCCCTATGGTGGTGCGTAGTACGCTCGCTGATCTGTGGCTCCCTCATGGGTGTTGGACGTGCCTTGGGATACCTCCTTGGGCTTGGGCTTGGTAAGTTGACTAGTAAGAATGCCTTGGTCGCTGATCTCCCTTTGCATTCTCTTTTTAAAAATCGGTGGGCTCATAACCCGTGAATAAGTCCAGTAAATCGGTGGCAAGTTTTCCAACTGTCCTGTAGAGATCAAGGTTTTGTCTGGGATTGTGCTGGTATCCGAATCTTCCTTTAACCCTTAAGATCAATCCCCCTTAACCTTAAATGACCCTTTAAGACAATATTGCCTTTGTATTTTTGCTGGATCTTCCATTAGTTCCTTAAAAGGATTCACCAGTTAACATTGAGTTCTCTCTCTCTATTATTTAATAGGACCTGTTCATCTTTAATTATTCTTATATGTTAGGATATTTAGACACTTAGGAGTTAGTTAAGATCTACTTGGTATAATATGTCGTTAGGTAAAAGTGTGTTTCTTTAGTATGCATTAGTATGCATTTGTAGTTAGGCAATTCGACGGTCGCGATATGTTCCCGACATAGAGTGATTCGACGGTTCATACTCTCCTCGATCTTAACGGCCATTGATCTGTGGCTTAACACCCGATTGGTCCATGATCTCTATTTAAATAGCATGGAGGGTCACTTGCCGATGATCAATTGTGAGAAACTCTCTTGTAAAATCTCTCTGTAATCTTTTTCTTTGCATTAATAAACTGCTCCAAGTGGCCGCATTGGCTGGGGCCGTGGATGTTTCCCCGTAGGGGTTTTACCACGTGAAAACATGGGTGTGTTGATCTTTGATCTGGTTATGTGAGTGGTTACTGAAGGTGTTCGTCCTCTGTTGGAATACCTGTGTTGGAATGCCTCCTTCCTTCTCCTATTGTGTCATTATTGTAAATCCTTCAATCCTATCCCAAGTTGTTCTTAAGGGGGGATGTTAGGATATTTAGACACTTAGGAGTTAGTTAAGATCTACTTGGTCTAATATGTCGTTAGGTAAAAGTATTTTTCTTTCCCAGTCTAAGTATGCTTGTGACCTTCTTCGTCGCTTTCACATGGACGATTGTAAACCATCCCCTTCTCCCTTCCAGTCTGGAGTCAAGCTTTCTGCCACTTGTACTTCTCCTGAAGTTGATGCGACCCTGTATCGTCAGTTAGTTGG
>ML781132.1:328885-343260 GCA_009831015.1 Picea engelmannii | reverse complement strand
ACTGCTCCAAGTGGCCGCGTTGGCTGGGGCCGTGGATGTTTCCCCGTAGGGGTTTTACCACGTGAAAACATCGGTGTGTTGATCTTTGATCTGGTTATGTGAGTGGTTACTGAAGGTGTTCGTCCTCTGTTGGAATACCTGTGTTGTCGAACATTATATATGGATATGCCATACAACCCTTAAATTATCTTATCCATTCATAATTATTGGGCTGAACTCCTTATAGTTCCCTGCCTTAGAATGTAATTCTTGGCATGAAGCATTTTGTATTACTCATTTAGAATTTTGAAATAAGGACACATAAAGGGAATGGAAAGGTTCTTATGTTTTTATAATAGATTATGTGCGCTATATGTATATAAAATATTTTATTGCTTAAAAGGGTTGTCTTCTTAATTTCCTTACAAATGGGTAGGTAGAATGGTTAATGAAGCCTTACCGGTGCTTAATAAGTTGATTTTTGGATTCTTTAAAGGATATGCAATGGAACCTTGATGTCTTATTATTTGATGGTTATGTGGAAATAGTTGCCTCTTAAAAGGTATCCAAAAGTAGTTGAAATCCTTAAGGATTTCTCAAGAAGAGAACTTTCTTATGGGACCTTATGTTTAGATTTTAAATTTAGTACCGAATGCTTGTTTTTTTGTTGAAAAGAAATTCTTAATTCCTCCTAGGTCCTTGCCTTTGGATGATGTAATCAATAGTGACGCCCTAATGCGTTTTGCTAATGAAAATGTCATATTATTAAGAACTTAGTTGGGCTACAGGAAAACTTGTACTAGTTACTTTGGCTCGAAGTAACTGTTAAATGATTGCTTGACTTGATTGAACTTGACCTGTATAAGTTTCTTTTGATGGGTGAAATAGATCTCTACCTATTACAAGAATCTTACATCGCTTCCGTCGTTTTTATAAATCCTTATGTTTTCTTCTCTTACTCAAACTGCCCTTAATTATTGCAGATTGATGATTAAGCACATAGATTATTGCTTGCGCTGTGAAGAAATGATGTTTATGAATGAATTCTATTAGTTTATAGATGGAAAAGATACTTGCAAGATTGGAATTTACACACTTCGAAGTATGTTCTAAGTGAAGTGGAATAAATTATGACCTCCTTTACTTTTTAGGTGGCCCAATGTTTACTTACATACTTGGAAGTGGGGTCTAGGAGAAGTTTTTCAAACTGAAGCCTTCCTTGTATTCATGCCTCTTTAAGGGACTTATAACTTGTCATGTTGTTTCTCTTCTTATTTTATTTTTGTCATGTTCCATAGGTGGTAAATGCGTCTTTTACATTGATGTATGTAAATTGTAGTTGGACTATTGCTGGAATGTTTCATAGGAGAAATTGCATCAATTAAATTGATATGTGTCATTATAGTCGGACTATTGTTGGAATGTATCGTAGGTGGTAATTGTGTCAATTACTTGATGTATGTTTTGTAGTAGAATTTTTTGTCGCGCCATGGACAATTGATGATTAAGAATGATTGATTGGGTAACTAGATTACTCTTGCGCCATTAAATAATGATTGATGTATGATTGATTTCGTACTTATATTACTCTTATGCCATGAAATAAGGTTGATGCATGACTGATAATCTAGAATGGAGTTATGAGTTGTGATTGATTAAGGGAATTAGACACCCCCTTGTTCCTTAGAACATTCGCCAACCCTGAGACCTTAAGTGGTCAAAATTGATCGGATAATCTCGGGCTTGAGCGTTTCTTATGTGTTCTAGAGGTCCTAACCATGCAGGATAGGTTGGGTGGGTAGTTCTTTGTTATTCAGTGACATGGTTGATCATTCATTGGTATTTTCTTCAGTTGACCATGATGTGTTGAATCACATCGCTCTTTAAGTTTATGTGTTGATTATGCATTGCTATTAATTATGTTAATGCATTGATTGTGTCGTTATTAAATTATGATGATGTGTCACTTATGATGTTATTAATTAGGTTATGACGATTTAATTTTCTAATGCAATTTTTTTTTTACCTATTGTACATCACTAGTGTTGTCGTGATGGTGGGCCCCTAGCATCCAACCTGTGGGCTTGTAGCCCCATGGAAGCCCAAGATAGGCTTGTTCTCCCAAAACTATCCACCAACTAGGTCCTGCAAAGACAAATGAGCACGCCCTCCAAGGATCTCAAGTCATAACATCATGATAAGTGAATCCAATCAATAAATAAGCCATCCAAGCATGTGCATCAAATATCACTATATCAAACTATTAATATCTCAAAGACATTGTGCGACTTGTCAATATTGAATATGGGAGGGTTGACGAGGTGTCCTATTGGGTAGATCTTTCCCTAGGTCAAGGAGAGTTTCCAAGAGATCCCTCTCTAAGCCATGTAAAGTGGATGAAGTGGTTGGGGCCAAGACTCAACGGGCATAGGGCTCATGACATATAAGGGTTCGTAGTGTCTCATTCGTGGGTGCCTTTGTAGAGGGTGTGTGGTACCTTCGTTCGCAATGCACTTTTTCCAAGCCCATCAATTGCCTTTTATCTTTCTTTCTTTATTTTCTTTCAATATAGCATAAGGAGAGGTTGAAGGTCACTGCCCTGGCATGGTGACCAGGTGATGGTAATGTCACCCACAAACACCTAATGGAAATGAGAAGGATGGCTTGTGATGAGAGCCCCTTTCTTCTAGCCATGTAACTAAGAACCATTACTCTGGTTTGTTGACCAGATGATTGTAATGTTATACCACTAGATATTCATGGACGTGATAGGTCGGCTCGTGATGAGACCTTCTATACTTCAACTAACCTTTTAAGCATTCTTTATTATATTATGGGTCCCCTTTACTCAAATATAATTGTTTCATTTCTTTCTTGGGTGATCCTTGGGTGGAACATATGGAAGGTTTATATAAGGATTTTATCTTTTACCCAACATCGACCCCTCTGAGCCTTCAACCCCTTCTTCCCATAGAATGAGGGACAACCCCTTCTTGGTTCAATACACCCTAAAATCCAAAGAGATAAGTAAATGGAGGGGAATAGTGATGAAAAGTGGTAAGTATGGTCAGGAACGATACGATGGCTCATTAAGGGATTTCCCAGTAGCAAACCCATCCCCAAGGAAAACCACTTACTAGGGCACAATGTCTTCCTCCAAGGTGAAGCAGGGAAAAATTCATAATGTCCAAGCATATATCATGAAATCTAGAGCAATCTAAGATACAACATAATGAAATGGATTAAATATTGAAATGATGCTCACCATAATAATGACTTGTACCTCATGGAGCAAGGCCCATTGTCTTCCGAAAACTAGTTGGTGTGGTGGATACCATCTACAAAACTGAGACCATATGTAGTGGTGAGTGGGTTTTCCATCTATGCAAAAGGGTATTTTCAGTCATGTAGTCTCTCAACACTCCATATATGCAACCTGAGGGCCTCGAGACATAATCTCCTTAGTTATCCACAAAATGGGGATAACAAACAACAATCCTTCTTAATCTTAACTCGCAAATAGATAAATGAGAATGTTGATGAGTTATTAGCATCGTTACAACGATTGTTACCACTAGACTCCACATTTCCAACTAACTTAAGTGTAAGATAAAAATCACTAAGCTAGGCTTAGCATATGAAAATATCCAAGCATGTGTGAAGGGTTGGGTACTATTTTGCAAAATTATAACAAGTGAGAATAAAATACCAAAGTGTAAATAAGGGTGGTATATAATGGATTTGAAATCTAGTACAATTCAAAGAAAGGTTATTTTCCACTTTCCACTAACCCATGATTACTCTAAATGTATAGGTATCAAGACATTGTTGAACATATTCCTTGGCATGCCCAAAATAAGAGCACCAATAGAAAAAAAAATGACAAGTGGCTAATTCTAAGTTGTGAATGGACTTTGACAACATATGACCTGATTTATGCCAAGAATATCATAGTATAAGGTTGCGTTTAGCATAGTCGGGTGAACCCATTCTCATATCAAAGTACTAAATGGTCAACTTGGCTGGTCGTTTTAACAAATTATAATTTGTCTTCATGGCTAACATCTAAGTTGTTTTTCTTAATGCTATCATTGATTATACCAAGAAGGAAATGTGGGACTTCATATCCAATTGATGTTTAATTAGATCCATTGTTTGATAAGTTAATAGAATTATGGAAAGGAATTGAAGCAATGCAATATTCAAGGGGTGGTGATTCAATCAAGTTCATTTTAAGAGCTTCATTACTTTTTGTGATACATGATATTTTGATAGATGACACATTGATTGGTCTCGCCATTCATGGATAAAATGGATGTCCTACTTGCATTGTGAAGGATTTTGTGAGGCACTCAAGTAGTTTTCATAAGTGTATTTACTTTGTACATCATACTTAATTTAAATTGGAACATCCATATTGTCAACAAAAATGATTTTTTAATGGTCAAGAGGAGAAACGTGTATTTCCATTGGCAATAATAAGTGAATATATTGTTGAGGAAGAACAAAAGAGAATGTGGTTTATCAAAGGTGGTATAATTTGTGGTCATATACATGATCAAGCTAATGAAAGGGGTGTAAAATGATCTATAAATTTCCATGCTTTAAGCATATATCCATTAGGCATGCCATTGGATTTATGCGTAGTGAAAACATTTTAGCTTATGCTATTATAGAAAATATTTTTGGTACATATGATGTAGTTTCAACACATCAAGACTTTCAAGAACTAAATATTTGTTGAAATATCTGGGTTAAAAAATATGGTGATGGAATTGTTGAAATATTTGGGTTGAAAAATATGGTGATGGAAAAATTAGAAAACATGGTGTTTTCTGTATGTGTGGATAGAGGAACAAAATCCACAATTCTGAATGTTGATATCTCATATTTGATTCCTAGCTAGATATATAAGTAGTAATATTAGAATCCAAGCCAATAGTAAATGTTTAAGAGGCCTCAAGACCCATGGCTAGCATGTTTTAATCGAGTATATTTTACATGTTGTGGTCATATCAAGTTTGGAAAAGGGACCAATATTGAAAACTATAAGGTTGATCCTAATATTTGAGAGAATGAGTTTTCATGTGTTAAATCCTTCAAACTTTGATAATTTGAGGGAGTAGGTTGTTGAAGTTCTTTGTTCATTTGAACAAAAATTCTACTAACAATCTTTCAAATATTTCTATGTGTTTTCTAATCCATTTAGAATATGACCTAAATAAATTTGGCCTGGTAAGAATGATATGTTCTATAGAATGACATAGAAGGTTTTGAAAAATTTGTGTGTAATATGGAAAAGCTAGAATATAACATGTTTAATGGATATTCACTACAAGAGGCCATTGGATTTTTCATATAATATATGAAATATTTTAATAATATCAATAGATGTGTATGGGATGATGATGAAGATGAGAGACTTGAGGGTGAATTATTAGAAGGCAATGCACATTGCTTCAATTTATCATGCAAGGAAAAAACTACAAGACATTCCTATTTTCTTCAAAACCTATGTTCATTGGATAAGTGGCACAAGTGAAAATATTCTTTACACTTGATAACTAATTTATTCAATTTCATTTACACATTTGTATTATTATTATTCTTACTATCTTGTATGGTTATATTGTATGTGATAAATATAAAGAAAATATTTGAATAAGGATACATCCATCTCAAAAGTACAAAGTTCATTATTTGAATGGAGGTGATTCTTTTCCAAAAATTGACGAAGGGATTGTTGAAACAACCAATGATCCCCAACAATAAGGTCAAGATATAAAAAATGGATGAAATTAGTCTTTCAAGATCTCCAAATATATGGGCTTAGAGTTTTAGTGGAATATGGGCCTATGGTAGTTATTTAAGAGTGGGAAAAAAGAATAAAAGAGATGCAAATTGTGATCATAATATCAATGTTGAATTTCTCCATGAAATAGAGAAGGAAATTTATGTTAGGTTCATCCAAGAAATTATTCAATTTGATTATGCTGAAAGTAGTCCTATATTATTGGAATATAAATGGTTCAAACCAACAAAAAATATCACGAGTACAAATTTCTATACATAAATACACACCAATTTTTATCATACACTAATGAGTTGTATGTTTCCCCTTTTAATATTAAGAAATCATTTCTAATTGATGATGTAAAAATGCCAAGATGGTCGTATGTCATTCAAACATAGTCTCATTGAAAATGAAAATTGATGTAATACGTCGATATAATGCTTGATGGGAAATATAATACATTATAAAGAACATTGGAAGAAGATGGTGAAGATGAGGATAGAGTATTTGAAGAAGAGACTTGAGTTCCTAATGAAGAGACTATTGAAAATGAAAATTGATGTAATATGTCGATATAATGCTTGATGGGAAATATAATACATTATAAAGAACATTGAAAGAATATGGTGAAGATGAGGATAGAGTATTTGAAGAAGAGACTTGAGTTCCTAATGAAGAGACTAAGAGTGACATGTAATGCATGTCACAATTTCCCTAGATGTTTATTAGGGAAAACTATTGACATATGAGGAATTCAAGGAAGAAAATCAAGTAGATGTATATATGAGTGATTTGGATTATGATTTTGATGTAAATGCAGATGATCATGATTATGTTTTGTCAACTAAAATTTATTGCATTCAATCTCCATTGTATATCGAAATTGATTTTTTTTAAGCCATGGGATCAACCAAATATTTTACTAAACTCTATTTGAAAGTCATTATTCTTAGTTTCATTTGCATGCAAGGATTTTATTTCGAAAGAATTGATCAACCAAATATTTTACTAAACTCTATTTGAAAGTCATTATTCTTAGTTTCATTTGCATGCAAGGATTTTATTTCGAAAGAATTACATGATTTGTTCTAGTGTACTTTTCTATTATATATGTCTTATGACTCATTTTGTAGTTCATTGATGAGTACTTTATAAGATATGAAACATTTCCATTTTTTTCACATGCATCTCTACATATGTTTATAGGAACATCCTTTTGGTATTTGGTTATTGATATCTATCATTTTTTAATATATGAAATAACTATTGTGTATATCATTTTTTAATATATGAAATAACTATTGTGTATATGATAGTTAAATAGTGTATATGTCAACATCATATCTTAAAAAAATAAATATACAATGTATATAGTCTCTTGTTTATATGTTTAGATTGAATGTGTAGTGCATCTTTTCTCACATTATATGCATTGATATTGTTTATGTGAAATGTTCTAGGTAAAGGCTATGAAGTATAAGGGTCCCAAGCTTAGAACCCAAACTTCTATAATACTGATATGGGCAAGATTGTTGGTTTTTCCATTAGAATGTCGATATCCAATAATATTGGAAACCATTCGAAATTTGTTTGGAATTATTTTTTAAGGTGGGAGAACATAGAAGGTAGAGAAGAAGGATGTAAGGTGGATGTAGAAAGAGGTTT
This sequence comes from Picea engelmannii, assembly GCA_009831015.1. Lineage (NCBI taxonomy): Eukaryota > Viridiplantae > Streptophyta > Pinopsida > Pinales > Pinaceae > Picea > Picea engelmannii. The sequence goes on along the minus strand of ML781132.1, from coordinate 335,822 downwards.
GCTCGAAACCATGAAATTAAATTTGTGTGGCCTAATCGTGATTCAACCATATGACTTACCTATAAAAGGACTTACAAAATGGTTTCACGACCTTTAATTTTGCAATTAAATGTTATGATAATTGTGTGAAGAAGTGTGCATCAAAATAATTGAATTCTCTTTCCACACAACCATGGAATGTTGGGAAACTTATTGTATCCATAAGTTACATTGATGGAATTATGTTCATCTTGACCTCCTATTGAGTTCAATGGAATAGTGTGACACTAAAATAAAAAAACCCTTTTTCTATGCCCTAACTATTTTCTTAAATTTTCCAAAGTAAAAAATTTGGACAACAAATCCTAATGAATTATGTGACCTACAATAATACACAATTGTTCATATGAAACCAATAAGTTCAAATGTTCACATTTATCAGTCTAGAAGGTGATCATTCTTTGCCACTATAAGAATATTAAATGATCTCGGTGGATCTCGGTGGCCATCCACCTTTTCCACTGAATCAAATTTTTCGAGCCTGTGGTTTTGATAAACCATGATATTCACCCTTTTGATGGGGAATTTAATGTAATGCCATCTCCATTTGTTAATTATAACCATCATATGTACATGTCTACAATGTTAATGCAATGGATCCCATTAGAACTCCGTAGTTAAGTGCGCTTGGGCTAGAGTAGTACTGGGATGGGTGACCTCCCGAGAAGTCCTAGTGTTTTACATGCCTATGCCATTTTGTAAACTTAGATCAATTTATCCCACATGCATCATGGGAATTATTCTCCTCTCACTCTCTCATATAAAATAGAGGTGAAGGATGTCCTTTGAACATGTAATGGAGTGTGATGTAATTCTTATTTGTGATTGAGTGTAGCCAACATCTCTTTCTCTTAAGAGATAATCTACCACAATTCTAGCCAGTTTGTGTTCTATAGTGTTTTTCTATTTTATTCATTAATAGAAGTTGGTTTTCACTGTATTTTTGTGTTCTTTGCTATAATTTTGTTCGTATCTCATTTCATTCTCAACATAAACTAGATCAGTGGTATTAGAGCAATCGTCTCCTTGTTATTTCTCGAGGCATGTCCCCGACGAGGTTAAGGTATATAGAGTTGGGTCTAGATCTAGTTTCGTTAGAGGACAACCTCTCTCGCTAGCCCAAGTGACCTCCCATGGCAGAAGAAAAGAGAGATGACAGAGTAGTAGATCCTTTCAAGACATCGCTCAAGGAAGCCATCGTACGACAGAGGAACAAGAAGATGGACATCTTTGCTAATATCCTACAACGACTACTGATGGTGGTTGAGGCATCTTCGACAAGCATCCATTTCGGAGCTATGCTACCCTTCAAGGTACAAGTCAATGTTGATATTCCGTTATTTGAAGGCCAAATAGTTGCAGATGCTCTAGAAAAATGGTTGAATATGCTAGAAGGTTATTACTTTGTCCAAACTTTTTTCCGATGATGAAAATATCACCTTTGTGCTCCTTAAATCCCTTCCCCATGTTAGATCTTGGTGGGAAGGTTATTGGGAGAGGTACACTACAAATGAATATACACCATTAAGGAGAGAACCCACCTAGGCAACCTTTGTGGATGATATCAAGGAGGATTCCTACCATATTGGAAGCTATGATGACCAACATATGAGATGGACAACTTTACAATAGGATAGAGACCAACCTATGTTGGAGTACACTAACATATTCCATAAATTACGCTCAAAGTTGGGTTTCATAGACTCTGAGCGACACCTGGTTCTGAAGTACCATAGTGGCATACATAGGTACATCCAAACAAAGATGTATTTCTTCGAGATCTCCTCACTGGGAGATGCTTATCGATATGAAATCAAAATCGAGTAGAAATTCAAGCAATGGAGTAAACAAGAATTTGGGTTTTCAAATATGCCACAACATAAGCATGGCAAAGGAAACCCTAACGAAGGAAACATCAAGGAGACTCAATCTCAAGAAAATCAATCCAATCCATCGACTAAGAAGGGTGATGGGAAGTCAAAGAAGGACACCAGAAAGTGGTGTGAGTTCCACAAATTCCCCTGACACAAAACTGAGAATGTCACTTGAAACAATCATTCGTGACTGAGCTCAAAGAAAAAGAATCATAAATTTATTTAGACTCTAATTTAGAGCATAATAAATGGAAACAAATAATCAATGCAAAACCCACTGCTACCATCGCGACCACAACAATACAACCAAAAGGACCATAGGAACCTGAGGAGGGGGAGCACCTCTTCTACTCACAGATGTGGGTAAAGGAGACCCCACTGCATTTCATTGTTGACAGTGGGAGTCAGAATAACATAATATTAGCCGATGTCATGAAGAGATTGAAGCTTCCAATGATGCCACACCCCCAACCATACACCACCGAATGGTTGAGCCCGAGACGAGACATATACATCAACAAATAGTCCTGCCTATCCTACGACATCAAGTCCTTCCTTCAAGGATGAGGTACTATGTGATGTTTCCCCACTTGAAGTCTGTGATGTTATTTTGGGACAACCATATATGTGGCAACACCATGCTATTTATGAGTCTTGACCCCATAGTGCCAATGTTACTCTGGGAGGTCATCTCTACAAAATACTAGAGGTAGTTATGACTACTACCATTTCATTGATCTCGAAAAAACAATGATGCAAAGTAATATCTCATACAACAAAGTTTTCCCTCTTCATGATTTGATCAGAAGATAAACAAAAGGTTACTATGACCACCACAACCTCCGCCCAAGTCCTTTCTATACAAAAAAAGAAGGTCCACAAGATTGTAGAGGAGAACAAAGATATTTTTTCACCTACAGGGGTGCCTCTGCACTACCAAGTCAAGCATTCCATTGACTTGGTTCCCAATGCTCCCTTACCTAATGGTCCAATATATAGACACTCCCTTCTAGAGAATGGGAATCTTCCATATGTTCAACATAACTCTATTGGCCATAGCCCTTTTCGGGTGTGCTTGGGGTTCTAACCATTAGCCCCTATTGATATAGTTCTCCCTACTGCATCTTCACCAACAGAGTCCTCCCACACTCAGACCAAGGCAGATCCTACATCCATATTTGTTGAATGGATCCAACACCTCTAACAATAGGTTCATGACATCCTTCAACAAGCTAATGCCAAGTACAAGCAAGACAACTACTTCAACAAGGAAAGTGACTCATCGAGGTTCATATTCAACAAAATTTTCCCCATCTCCCAAGGGAACTTGATGCAATTGGGACCATTTCTTCCTAAGGGGGGAGGAATGATTTAGGTGGATCTCGGTGGCAATCCACCTTTTCCATTGAATCAACTTTTTCGAGCTTGTGGTTTTGATAAACCATGATATTCACCCTTTTGATGGGGAATGTAATGTAATTCCATCTCCATTTGTTAATTACAACCATCATATGTACATGCCTACACCGTTAATGCATTGGATCCCATTATAAATCCATAGTTAAGCATGCTTGGGCTAGAGTAGTACTGGGATGGGTGACCTCTGGGGAGTCCTAGTCTTTTACATGCCTATGGCATTTTGTAAACTTAGATTAATTTATCCCACACGCGTCATGGGAATTATTCTCCTCTCACTGTCTCATATGTAACAGAGGTGAATGATGTCCTTTGAGCAAGCAATGTAGTGTGATGTAATTATTCTTTGTTAATGAGTGCAACCAACATCTGTTTCTGTTCATAGATAAGCTACCACCATTCTATCCAGTTTTTGTTCTACAATGTTTTTCAATTTCATTCATTAATAGAAGTTAGGTTTCATTGTATTTCTATGTTCTATGCTATAGTTTTGTTCGTACCTCATTTTGTTCTCAACATAATCTCGATCATTAAATTTCTTTATTCTTTCCAATAGCTTGAGTAACATGCTTTCCTTTAATTCATAAGTTACAACTTCCACTCAATCTATAGGATTTTTTTACTCATAAGTTCATTCAAGATTAGTTCCATCGCATCATTTATCCTTTTAAACATCTAGAGGCTCTTAGGGATCCAAACGAGTTGGTGCCTTAGGTTCTATACCCACACCATTTTCATATGCTTCCCCATTCTAAAAAATTACCTATTTTGATAAATCTATTTTACCTTATTTTGCTACACAAACTTTGGGTTTGGTTGTTTCCTTATCCCCTACATGAAATTCACCTTTGTTCCCTAACTTATGTTCCTCCATGAAAACTTCAAGTTATTTACATACCTTATCTTCTTTCACATGAAATTCTAGCAATGTCTTTTCTTCTTCCACATTAACATTTGATTCCTTCAATATTGTACATTCATCTATGTGAACTTCAAGTTTATCTCTTAACTTGTCTTCTTCAATGACACTTTTAGTTTCCTTCGTGGGCATGTAAGACATTTTCCTTTGCTAGAAGGTATATATACTAATCTCTACTAATATTGTATCAATTGATCTATTTTTGTGAATTTTAACCAACCGCTACATGAGCATTGCATCCAAAATATCCAAATTAGCCTAGAGGGGCCTATTTTTTCTGATCCAAGATATTTTCATCAATGTGACTTATTAAAGAATTGTATTAAATGAGCCTAACCTGAAATGAACCATAAATAAGGAAATCTCAATGAGAAAGAGACATAAGCATCAGATATGAACACAAAAACTTAATAACGGAGTTCATCCCTGGTGGACTAGGTCTCTGGGTCCTGATCTCAAATGGGTAGGCCTTTTTATTAACTCAACAAAAGAATTTGGAAAAATACATAAGTATACCTCATTCTGGAGTTAAGCTGCAGAAGATTTGCTCAGATCAGAAAACAAACAACACCACTGAATTTGTGGTGTCGAATTACCCAAAAATGACTTTCTCCACACATCGATCTGAGTCTGGCAGTCTTAGGCCCATAAAAAATCTCGTCTCTATTTGTGTGCCTACAATCTGCATTAATGACTATACTCCTGCATCATTTTTCATGCCTGGTACGACCTGTTGCGCGCCCTGCCTCCCCTTGTGCATTGGCGAAATTCCATTTTTTAAATAAAAAATGCGGGCGAAGTTAGCAATGTGGCCGTTTGGCCTATTGATTGGTGGATATGTATTAAGGCGATTTTTTGGGGAGGTCCCGGGGTCAAACCCACATACCTCCCATTCTAATACACCATTTGTTATATATATATATATTGATATAGTGTAAACCGTTGGATTCCCCTGCTAACTCTGGAGATGGCGATAGATATGGAAGTATGTGGTTTCAACCAACCAGATATGGTAGGATACCTGTTTAATATGGCGGATTAGGGGTTGGCACCAACCAACCCTGCCTTTTTTTGAATATTCGGTTGTTGGGCGTCCTTGTGCATTTTCCTGCTGCCACATGGCGACCATTCATTGGCCCATGTCACCTCTATGCATAGTCACTACACGTCACTTCTACCTAGTCATCTTGCCACGTCACTTGCCGTGTGGATGTATAGACTGCCACGTGGTGCTTTTCCATTGATCCACGGATTGGCTGGAAAAGGTAAAAAATGAGTGACATGTGGCAGCCTCTGGTGCTGTCATGTCATCATGACACATGTGTCCCTCTGCATGTGCCATGTATCGTTTATGGATGCTGATGTCATCCATACTGATGTTGACGTCAACAGTACGGATGCTGACTCATCCCTGCTGACTGGGCTAGGTTGACCAGAACTTTGACCACGAATATATTTTGATCCATAACTCCATTTGACGAGCTGTTTATGCTGTTGGAAAGCTTGCAACACGCTCTTCACGATGATTTCAATTTCACTGAGTTTTGAGGACTTTTAATTTTTTCCCTTTCTCTGTCTGCTGAGGCCATTTTGAGCTTCTCGAGCTGCTTCTGCGAATGTTGAGTTATACTGAGACTTCTTTGGATCCTTTTTGTATCATGCCTTCCCACTGAGAGCGTTTTGGACCACCAAAATATTTCATCAATCAACAGATAAGTGAGGGAAGAGTTCCCTCACCTTGTCCTTCTCAATCCACTTTGCTTTTCTTGGATGTGTTCTCTTTAATCCCACTCAAAGATAATTAACATTACCCTTGCATGAAGTCCTCGTCCTTCTGTCAAAGATGATATATTCCTTCAACTCGTCCAAGTACTCAAGAGAAAACTCATCAACTGAAGGAAATGAAACTTCCTCACCTTGATCCATGATCATGGGAGGCTAAAAAAGTTTCAAATTTTCCACGTTTACAACTAAGTAAATTTGCATATAAGGTGGAAGATCTAAACGAAAAGCATTAGTACCTCTTTTCTCCAAAATAGTGAAGTGTCCATATCTTATGGGATTGAGTTTCTTGCCTTCACTCTTCAACCACTCCTTGCTGATGTGAATCCATACCTGGTCTCCAGCCTGGAACTGATGATCAAACCTGTGTTTTTCATGTCAAGCTTTATACTGTGCTTGAATCTTCTCCAACTGTTCTCTGACTGCTTGGTGCACTTGCTGGATCCTTTGAATGAACTTGCGGGCCATGTCTTCATTTATTTCTTCATTGGAATCAACATAATTCCCATACATCATGTTAAGTACCTAAACCAGATCTGCAAATATACTTCAATAATACTAAGAATAAACCATAAACCATTCACCATAACATGAACACAAGAAATAGAGAAAACCCTTAAGGTAGGGCAACACCATATATTAATCCTTATGAAAGGATAAAACTCCTCAAGCAATCCTTGCTTGTACAATCACAATATTCTTCACTATGTTTCATTACATTGCCTACACTTCTTTATACATCTCTCCTTATCTCCTAGGAACCTTCTAGAGAGCCTTCTCACATTTATTACATCCAACTACCATAGTGGGTCTTTATTAATATAGTGGACCTAGTCCACCTTACATTGAATGACCACATTCCCATATATTAAATGACTTCCACTAATAGCACATAACTACATTCCCA
>ML781132.1:261514-276527 GCA_009831015.1 Picea engelmannii | reverse complement strand
GAGACACCAAATTTTTTTTCGCATACCTCTTCTAGTGGGACTAGCAAATGCAATGAGAATGCTTGTAATGCAAATGAGCGTCATATTTTTGAGCTAGTCAGAAGTTTGATCACAGCGCAAGAAATTTTATTCAACATCTTCCTCGGGAAAGTCCTAAATCAGAGGACATTGAAGGCATCGATGATGAAGAGGAGGAATATGATGGTGAAATCTATTCAACAATTTAATAGTAATGAAAATAATCAAAATGTAGGTCCAAGTGATCGAAATTCTCTTGTTCAGTCTCCTGACAATGTTTTGCTTGATATTCCTTCTGGTGATGAGGAAATCGTTCTAGTGGGGATGATGAAATAGTGGAGACATTTCAAAGAAACATTTCGTCTAGGACCATGACTAGACATTTTTATATCAATCCAACTCATTCTAGTTATACAAGGTCTAGGCAAGAATTTCTCACTAAATCAATTTCCATAAGTGAATTGATTCCAAGTGAATGTTGTCAAAATAATTGTTTGAAAATCATGGACTACATGTAAGCCTTGAATAAAAGGAAGACATATTTTTCAATGAATAAGAGCATGCAAAATTCATATTTGATGGGGTGCATGATATCCACCAAGACATGATATGATTATCGCATTGGGAATATTTTACTTTGCAGAAAGGCTTTCAAAACAATTCACTCAATTCGTAATCTTCATCTATCAAGAATCCAAACAAAGTTGGAAAAAGATTCTTCATTTTATTCAAAGGTACATCATGGACGAGAGAGTGGGCCATTGACAAACACTACATTGTCATGGATGCGTGATTTATTTTCCAAACATGGAGAGTGTATGCCAGATAGAGACACGATGTATATTCCAGATAATTTCTCAAGGAGGGAAATCTACAACTTGTACAAAGGATATGTTGAAGGTGTTGATGGAAATGGTAATTTTATTACATATGCATATTTTACAAGAATATGGAAAAAACAATTAAACAATGTTTGTATTCCTAAGAAGTCAAGGATGGGGATTTGCAGTATATGTGCTACTCTTAAATCAATAAGATATAAACTTGAAGGGGCATAAAGAGGTATGCATTTACTATTTTTTTTTTAATTGGATAGTTATCAACTATGAAAACATATGATCAATATTTTCATTTTATGTCATGTGCAGATTCCATATTTAAAGCAATTCAAGAACATCGAAATCAACAATCAAGTGAAAGACAAAAGTTATACAAACATCAGAATCAACAATCAAGTGAAATACAAAGTTGTACAAACACCGGAAGAAGTGTTACGATACTCCAAAAAAATATTTAGCTATGATAATTGATGGCATGGACCAGAAGAAAACACTTCTACCACATTTTGTCAGTACACCAAAAAATTTACAGGAAGAGAATTTCATTCAATTTCACTTGGTTGGTTGTATGGTTTTCAATGGGAAAATGTGTCCAAGGGTTTACTTCACAGCTCCAAATATTCATAATTATGATGCAAATTTGACCATCACCATAATTCATCATGTGTTCACTCATTGGTCTAGAAATATTCCTCAAGTTCTCTATCTACAGTTGGACAACACTGGTCGTGAAAATAAAAATCAAATTGTGTTTGGATATCTAAGTATGCTTGTTGAACTGGGAATCTTTCAAAAGGTGAAAGTTGGTTTCCTTCTTGTTGGACACAATCATGATCATATTGATCAAATTTTCAATTGTTTTTCAGTAACATTGAAGAGGAAAAATGTTGGAATCCTACTATCATTGATTGAATGTATTAAGAAAGCATACATTCTAGAGCATGTTTTTCATATATTAGAAGAAATTGTTGACATGCGAAGATTTATTCAGGGATCGCATTGTGAAGAAAAATGTATTGAGCAACTTAATGACATTAGCTTCCAACATCAATTTTGTTTCAAAAAAATTGATGGGAAAACACTTATATGGGGAAAGACGTATTCAACTACTACATAATGGGGTCCTTCATCAGGTTTAGATTTTTTGAAGTTCATTCCACATCGTCCAATATTTGCAACAAATTTATTATTTTTACAATTAGTTGCTGAAATCCATAACGCACAGAGGCGTAATAGAGATGTAGATTATTCTGAATGCCTAGAAGAAATAAAAAAAGTCCATTAAGAATACATATGAGTACTTTGATGTTGTTGATTTTGTTTGGTGGGAGTATTTTTTCAATAGTCAAAGTGACATAATTTCAAGCTCAATAAATGAGGATACATTGTTGAAGACTCCATTTCATTGGCCACAAAATATGCCAAATGAATCTGAAGAAACAAACATTGTTGAACAACAAGAATCTCAAGGTGCTATTGAGTTTACACAAGCAAAGGAAAGAGAAATGTATATTGGTTCATGAAGGTCACGTGCACAACGTGAAGCCATGGAATACCTTTACAGGGGTTCAGTACCAGATATTAAGGAGGGTATCATGATTGCAGTCTTAGCGACTGAAGATCCACATGGTGATCCATTCTAGATTGAAAAGGTTATAAAGATTGAGAAATAAAATGATGATGTTATTGCAATTGAAGTGCATTGGTTTGAAACAAGTACACACCCATTCAATGGTGTGTACAAGACAGATATGGTGGTTGAGAAACATGTCAATATAAAGAGAAAAAGAAAGGGTCAAAATACAACTCGTTGTCACATCGACCTCTTAAAATTAGATGATGTTGACTTACTTGTTTATGACTTCAATTTGACAAAGAGAGGAAATATTCGCTCCAAGACAACATAAATTATCAAGAGGTTGATGCCACAAGAAATAAATGCAAGATGGGAGTCTGTTGAACCTAGTCGTAGATCTAAAAGGATTTTGACATCTGAAATGTTGGGCATGCATGTAGACTCAGATGGTGCATTCATCGACAATAGAGAAGAGTATGGATAATATACATCTTCATTCAATCATTCATTTGAAGAAAATGTAGACTTTGATGGTATTTCATAATCCATGAGTTAATCTGAATAAGTGTATGAAACATTCTATGTATTTTTGATCCATATGATGTTTGTATGGTAACTAGAAATGAACATTGAACTTACATATGATCTTACTTGAAGTTATGAATCATTTTTATGTTTTATGAATTATATGTTTTGATTATGGAGAATATAATAAAATTTCTTAGCTCATATGTTTTGAATATGGACAATATAGCAATACTTTTAAGAAATAATTTATGTTTCATTCAATGTAACTTGTATTTACTTTTTTTTATTAAAAGTAATATTTTTTTTTTTTTAAAGTGATGTTGAATTTTTAAAGTATATTGTGGTATTTTCATGGTATTATGTATTACCTTATGCTTTGAGTGATAAATTAAGATTTAAAAAGTAAGCATTTAAGGGTTGATTTTATGATTTTGTTTACAGTAATGATGAGTTCTTTTACCACTTTATAAAAATGTGTCATTTTCATACCCCAATTTTAGAATGGGTTTTATCGGTAGCAATACTTTTCAATTTGATGGTTGATTTTGAGGTTTTGGTTTTAATGGTACCAACTGCTAAAAACATGATTTCAAATTATCTAAAATTTTAACGTTTTGAAAAAAAAAAAATTCAAAAACATATTTTTCTTAAGTGTTGATTTTAAGGTTTTTCTAAGCTACTATATGAGTTTTGAATGCCATGTTTGAAAAATGTTGTAATTTTGACCCCATCTAAAAAACTGGTGCTACCGATAGCACCACTTTTTGATTTTGGGGTAGATTTTGATGTTTTTTATGCAAAAATATAGGTTTTTGGGCCAGAGTTCTCGTTTTGAGGTCACAGTTCTCATTAAGTCGGTAAATTTGTTTTAGAATTAATGGACATGCCATTAAACACTCCATTCCATAAGCTTGACCATGTATTTGAATGCAACTCAAATTATGGGTCAATGGTGGGACCCAATGACCAATGCATCTCCCTTCTCAATTCGACCTCCAACTCATTCTCATCCAGCCTCCAACTACACCACTTGGATGGGAAAGATATGTGGTACCTTGGATTCATGCACGTCATTCTTTAGGTGGTTGACATGTCGTCCATCCACCCAGTATAAAATCACTTGGTCCTTTCGACCCTCAACTTCATTTCCCACATGCGCTCTTTTTTGGCCTCCCTCTCCTAGTCTTGTTTACAATCGTTCTCTATTATCACCCGCATGGTGATTGTACAACTCCTCCCTCATTTGGAATCATCACAGTCTAAAATTACACCATCCATATCTCGCAATGATGATTTTTACCGGTACTAGTCTTATCACATACATGAAATTAAGGTTCACAAGGAAGTTGGAAAGCCATAGTTCCATCATCACCCAAGGTGGCGGCCCTTCGCACGTAGCTGAGAATATTTAAAAGCAGGAATGCAGGTGGAAATAAGTATGAATTTGGGTGTCATGTTCCAGATCTTTGTCAATTTACTTAAATTGTCTAAGTTTCTCTCTCCTCCAGACAATTGTCGAGTAAAACTCTCTGCAAAAACATAGGGTGTGGAATAGAAATTTGGTGCTTTGAAAAATCGAAGTTCATGGGTGGCGCGCTGGAGAAGGGAACTTCAGGAAGAGGAACAAGAGGCCTTGGTGAACTTAGTAAACACTCTTCACATCAGACTCAACAATGCCTCCTCCCAATTGCAAACCATTATGGAGCTTCTCGTTGAACAGAGGCATAGGTATCAACAACTACGAGATGAGGTTGAGGAAATTCGCTCTGAAGTCTTCGAGCTACATTCCAAACCATTTTCTCCAGCTCTGCTTGCTCTAAGATCGATCATATATGATGCTGTGTCTTTTTCGAACCCACCTAGATAGGTACCTGACTTGAATTCGCCCCCAGAGTCTTTAGAAGGGGCCCAAGAAGAACATGACCTTGCCAATGTTTAAGTTTTATGTTTTGATTTAGCATTTTGATATTAGGGATCTTTTACATGATCTATAGCATGCTTCTTAGTAGTCAGGATTTAGTGTATGGAATTTTGGCTAGTCCTCTTGTAAATGGTGTTAGGTTGCAACATGTTTTTTATATTACACAAAAAATATTGGGACTCTGTAAAGACTCTATCTATGGTTTTTTCATAGACTTTTTTGAATAAATTTTTCTCCCAGTTTTATTAAAAAAAAATATTATAAACAATTATTTCATGCACTACCAACCTTTGGCATTATTCACACATGTTCATTAATTAGTGCATTGGAGAGTGTGGGAAACATGATGTCAAAAAAATAACAAATTGTGATGCTTCTAATTATCAAATGCACCACCTACAATGTGTGCAACTTAAGTAAAACACCAATTATAGTGTGTCAATATATTGTATGGAAACTTGTAAATATATTTTATAGCTTTCAAGTGTGATTATAAGGTAGTGACACATTAATTAATTGTACATCATATATAGGCACCAAAATGTCGTGTGTGCAATAATGGTGATCTATATGTTTATGTGTGCATTACCCTATTTAAAAATAGTTTCAAAGGATTATTGATGAGTCGAAATAACTGAGCACACCACCAATAGGGTGTTTGTACATCAAGTAACACACCACATAGCTTGGTAAATTTTAAAATAGTAAGTATGAAACTTGCTAGTGCACTATTAATATACAGAATCACCTTATATGGTGCACCTATAAAAGCAATGTCATATGGTATGACTTGAAAAAGAACTGCCATACAATTTTCCAGTAAAAGAACTGATAGACAACATGAATTGAATGATGTGAATGCATCAACATTTTTTTTTTTAATTTGGAAAACAAGGAAACTAAAGTCCAATTTTAATTTTTAATCCACTAAAAATATAAATTGAGGGATAACAATTAATTTGTATGATGTCTTCTCTGTCAAGGAGGCGTGGTTTCCATGTAAAGAAAAAATGAAAAATTTGGTACAGTTTGGAAAGTTCCAAAATGAACACAAGTCCACCATGTAAGCGAAGGAATTGAGAAATCAAGAAATCCTTTAACAATGATCAATGGGGAGGTAAAGTGAGCTAGATTCTTGTATGGGTGTGAAGCACTGAGTGAATGATAGAAATGAATTTATGTTTTGGTAATTTTAAAAAACTTTACCCTACCCTCATGTGCCCAAGAGAAATAATATGCACTTATGCTTTTATGGGCATGTATCGCTCTAGTTCTCTTGTTTGTATATGCACTAGTGCGGTTAATATATATTAAACACACTAACATGATTTTTTTTATTTTAAATATGACCAATAATTTTATGAAATAATTTGGCCTTTATTGATGCTTGTAGTATAGTTGTGCATCGATGTGCTTATATTATAGAAGCATACTAGTGTGTTTGTACAATATAGGTACACCAAATAAAAAACATTTACTAAAACCTCCAATTGCTCTCCTCTACTAGAATCCTCCACTACAATTGGGGAAGGGAGAAGTGGTTCTGCAAAAACCTCCAGTTGGTGCTTTCCTTGTAGTGTGATTCCCTAGATATCACCATACATGATAACAAATGGGCCCACATGACATTGGACTAAAAAATTGGATTGTTTGTCGAATTTTTGCTAATCAAAATAATCCCCCTTATTACTGAGCCCCCTTATTCTTCTAGTATTTCAATAGGTTGGTGAAGGACTTGATCACAATGATTTTTGTAGTATTGGGAAGGACAATAATTCACATTCCTTTATCCACACACCTTATCCATCATGGATATGGTGTCACCTACCAAGGGATAACCCATTGTTTTGAAACATTATGAATTCCTTTTATGGGCAATGCATGAACAATTATTCAATTTTTCATCCATGAGAGATTTTAGGTATCAATCCATTTTTTTATCATTTGTTGATCATTACCTAGCCTACATGTTTTCAACATCTAAATTTAGACTAATCAGGAGTTAATGCAAAAGAGAAGATGGTAATTGAATGGTTTCCTGAGTTAGTTCAAAAGGGGTATATGAAAGTTTACAAGAATTTCATTAATAAAGTGATGTGGTTTGCATTTAGTGTTATTTTGGGACATGATCCCCTAAGAATTTCTAAAGATATAAGGGGAAATTGTTTTTCAGTCCTCAAATGAAGTATAGGGATTGGTACCTTTGTGAAGACTATACCATTTTCAAAATCTATGGCTTTGAGTATGGTCCTTTCAAATTTCCTATGTTAATGACTCCACGCTTGTTTTTCCTAGAGTTTGTGTTACAAATATCTGAGTGGATGAGACACATTTTATTAGAAAGATGTGAAAGATTTATTTCCTACCTCATGATTTAGTTGTTAATTACTTTTTTGTGACCAAGGATGGATATTCTCAAGCTAGATCAACTCTATAATCTTACTACTTTGGGGAAGAGGATCCCTAAAAGTATGGATTGCAACATGTTATTTTGAAAGTCAAGGCTAAATTGACTCATGGAAAGGTTGATTATCATCATCAAGAGAGGCTAGATACTAAGAAGTTGGCCAACTAGGGTTCATATGATAAAGTGTTGGCCTTTTGGGTGAAGAGGATCAACACAAAGGGAAGAATTTGGAAGAGGTAGTGCCTATGGGAAATCATATGGATATCCCTAAGTATTGTACTTTTTATAGGAAGCAAGGAGAGCCTCCCTTGAACCTTAATAAAAAATTCTCCATCTTTCCTACTGAGAAGAGGTGACAATTTGTGGATGTTGAGGATTTCCCTAAGCATAAAGCCATAATATGGAGGGAGATGAAGAAATAACTGGGGAAAGTACAAGGACCCTATGAAAGCATAAAGGATGAACTTTTTGTGGAATTATATGATGGACATCATGGAGTGGAGGACAATAGTAATATCACTCTTCACTCAATGGGGGAGGTTAATGTTAGAATTGAGGGTGATATGGTGACCGTGTGTAACAACAACTTCACTCGACCAAGTGAATATGTTGAATCCCTTTGATTATTCAAAAGGGAGATAAAGAGGCCCTTTGTAAGAAAACTTTTCATATGAACCAAAATGTGAGATACTTTGGGGTTGGAGGTCTTCGAAAGCTTGGTGAGGGACCATGGAGAGCCATTGAAGTGGAAAGAGATCCAAATATTTGGGGATGGGTGCTGATGTTAATACTTTCTCCTCTTCATCTAGAGTTCTAAATTCATCTTTTATGGCTACATCTACTTCTTAGTATGTGGATCTTGTAGCTGTGGAAGTGACAGATGGGTCAGTAATGGAGGTGGTAGTTTTACTAACTAATAGAAGTGTGACCATGAAAAAACATGTGACAAGCAACAAGGGGTGAACTCTTATGAACCTTGTAGTCAAGGTGAACAACAACAAGAAATGTCAATTCTTGGCGGTTATCCTCCCCTACCTACAAAGGGTGGTGATGACACAAATAAGGACAAGGAAGAGGAAAGTAAGAAAAATAAATAAAATTATCCTTTTGAATAAGAGCTTGATACCAAGAAGGATCATATTGAATAATGTATTGAGACCATTTATGAAGTGCCTTTGGTTTTTATATTTGTTTATTCTCAGTCAACAATTGCTACAATAGATTCCTTAATTTTTCCTTTTATTCCTTCTTTGTCTTCTTTTGCTAAAGCCTCACTCTTTTCAACATCTTCTCCATCTTCATTCCCTTCTTCCTCTGAAAATCCTTTACCTCCCTTGATTTCCATTAAATAATTAATACCAATCATTGCTCCCACTACATACCCCAATTCTTTAAATAAAAGCAAGGAGATCATTTCACACGCTTATGCCATTGATTCTCAATTGAATATTCATTCTTCCCATGTTCAATATTCTTCAAGCACATTTCCCACCTTTATTGATCAAGACAAGGACCAACAATGAAGGAATGAAAATTTATCCACTTTCAATATGAATGCCGAGGCTTCTACCAGATTAGTAGATAATATGAGCTACAAAACTAATTTTCCATTCTTTTCCACTCTAACTCCTAAAGTGGATAAGAAGGAATTTGATATGACTATTGATAATTTTGAGGTTAAAAAAATAACCGTTGTTATGTCCACTATCAGAGTTGAAGATAGATTAACCTTTGTTGAAGTTGGTCTTAAGAATGTGTACAATGGATACCTGAGACCTACTCAAAATTTGGGAAGAGCAGTGAAGAACACCATTAAATTTAATGAGGATGCATAATGCCATAAATCTTTAAAAAAAGAGCAAGAGAAGCAAGTAAAGGCTATGTAGGACAAATTGATGTAAGCTTCTACAACCCCAATTCAAAGATTATTCAAGATTTATTGGCAATGAAAGCTAAAGAAATCAACTAGTTGAAGATGAAAGTGACCCAAAAACATAAGGTTGGGTACCCCATGAAGCTCGATGATGCTATCCAAATCATTTGAGCTATAAATGTCCTAAATGCAAAAAAATCTTAGATGGCTAATGAATTGAGATAAATCAAGGAACAACTAGTAAATATTAAAGCTCAACAAGGTTAGTTAACTCTTTCGAAGGCCAAAAAAGAGAATGTTGAACTTCAAAGAAGGGTCCAAGAACTGTAACAAGTGATCAAAGATGTAAAGAGCCAATGATTTTTTTCAAATTCAACTTAGGTAATATTGTCATCAACTGCTACGAAGCACAATGCTATTATGGAAAATTTAAAAGGTTAGGTGGAAAGTTTGACTAAGCAACTTGAGTAGTCTTGCAATATATATGTCAAGAAAAGAGAGAATATTAACACTCTAGGGGTCACCACTAAAGACTTTGAGGTAGAGATAAAAGCACTCAGAAGGAAGAACAATGACATGTATAATTGGTGGGCATCCGACATGAAGAATGTTAAACCAAAGATAACCAACCAAAGCATGATAGACTACATCAGGTTTTAAGAAGTTCATCGATGCCATAGATTTATTTTAGCACAAAATGATTACTGAATTTCCTAGCTTAATGAGGCATATAAATTTATGCTTAGAATATTATGATAAGTATCAAGATATTAAGATTTGAATAGATAACTCAAGTGCATCAAAGATATCTTAGGTGTGGATCGTTGATGCTTGTTTGGTAAAATTGGATGTAATAGAGACTAATTATTTGAGGTCCTTAAGGATTGAAGGTAGAACCCAAGTCAAGAGAAATTATCAAACGATGTAGACAAAAAAAAAAAGTAAAATTGGATGTAATAGATACTAATTATTTGAGGTCCTTAAGGATTGAAGGTAGAACCCAAGTCAAGAGAAATTATAAAACGATGTAGACCAAATGAAAGGCCACCTTGGACAAGATGAATCTCGTGATGAAGGCCTCGTGGAATGAAATACATATGTTTACGGGTTAAATTTATGAGATGGTGACATTGGGCCTCCCTTCACTATGTAACCGAGAAGGCATACTAATCCGTGAAGAAGAAGAAGTTTGAAAAGACATTAATAAGACATTAAAGTGAGCCAACTAAATGAAAAAGACAAATTGCTTGTTATAACCAATTTTGGTTAATTGTAACTAACTCCCTAAGTGCTATCTCCTTTGAAGTTTATAGAGGGTAGTTATAGGAGTAAAAGGTCAAGAATTGTGAGAATGTCTATTATTTTTGGATTTCATGATTGTGCATAAAGATTTCTTTTTGGAATTCTCCACTATTAAATGAGTTTCATTCTTTGGATGCATTGTATTGTTTTTTTCTTTTTCATTCAATCCGGTTTAAACAATTATTTGAGATTTTAAATTAGGGAGGACTTGTGGAGAGGAACGGGGAGGAACAAGAGAAGATTGTGAAAAATTTCCCACTCTAGCTACCTCCTATCATGTAAGGATTTATAAATATTGAGGAATTGATTGTTTATAGGATTTAATGAAATGTTTCTCTCTAATTATTATTTTTTTGGTAATAAATAATTGTTCTTTGTTAACATATGGTTATAAATTTTATTTGAAGTTGTAGCACCCAATTTTGATCTCCAAATTAGAAATGTATAATTGTATATATAATGAATAGTCTAATTGTTATTTTTTGGCAATAAAGAATTGTTCTTTGTTAACATATAATTACAAATTTTATTTGAAGTTGTAGCACCCTAGTTTTGACCCCCAAATTAGAAATGTATAATTGTATATATAATGAATAGTCAAGGGCCAAGCGATATAATATGTAAACATTGTACATTGAAAATAATAAAAATGAAATACATCGTTAATTATAGATGGACACAGACAATGTCATGGGGGGTTATGATTCCACAAGAGAGGGGGATGAAATGGGGGGTTTGAGGGAACTCCATATGCTTGGAATCCTATGCCATTTCCTTAAATCCTTCTCCTAATTATCCCCTTTGATTTATTAAATCCAATCATTGAATACATGTAATATGGTTGGTGGAAGAGTAATCTCACCTAGTTATGAGAGCATGAGCTAAGAACATACATGATGGGAATTGTATAATTGAATGTATGTAAGAGGTTGAGTAAGAAACAACATGGGATGAGTACAATCATTCTTGGGAATCGTGAGAGTCAACCATTCAAGGAAAAGGAAATTCGAGTAGAGGAGAGAGAAATTTTTACGGTTATGAAGAAATCAAGAAAAACAGAGCTGAGTGTTGGGAAAGAGTAGGCAACCATATTGGGTATTGAAGACATCTTGTTGAAGTTGGTAATTATGATAGGAATGAGGTTGTCATGCATGTAAGTAAATTTACAACAAGAAATAACCCGAGAGCCTATGTAATGGTTGTTGTGAACACTCATGTTGCAATTGCACTTCCTGGAGCCCCTAGCTAAGATATACCTAGTCAGTTTGTGCTGAAGATCTGGAGGGGATGGAGATTGTCTGAAGGATTGTGTTGCAGATAAGGAAATCGCATCCCTTGGGTTGTGCAAACTAATGGGGAAAAAAGTTGGGTGGTTGGAATTGTTGTAGGAGTCGTGTCACTGTTGATTTACTAGGTATCAGGTTGTTAGAGTGGACATTAGCTAGTCATAGGAGCTTGTCCTCCTTGCAGACTCATAGACCCAACTTGGGAGTGATATGCTATTGAGAGAATTGGAGCAGCATAGTCTATGGTTGGGTGGAACATCAATCATTTGCAGTCGGTTGCGTAAATATTGATAAAGATAAGTGTTTTGATGACTGTTAATTTACCATTTTGATGTTGTGGTTAATTGTTGCATTTTATTTTGTGTTTTATATGTTTGAATGTTGTTATACATGTTTAAATAGTTTGTATTCATGAATAATAAATTATCAATGGTTCCATGAGCATTTTTTTTTGCTATGTGCATGCATTCATATTAAAACGATATCATAGATTAGTTATGTCAAATTTGGTTTATTGATGCTCCCATCAAGGGAGTTGGGTACGATACATAAGTAATGAGTTTTTTGGATTCATGTTTATCATGTGCACATAATCTTATATATGTTTTGTAAATTCATTTCATTTATAAGGTCTAGCTAGTATGGGATACACAAATATCTAGATAAAAATCAATTGAATGCTTGGTTTATGTTGGCCTTATGCTTTCTTTATAAACTCAAAATAACTTATAACAATATCAATTCTATTTTTCATCTTAATTGATTTATCTTTTTGAAAAATTGAGGTTAATAAGGAAAAATTTAATATCACCATGACTCCATTGATCTTAGGGGTTGTCTTCTTGAATCAATAAGATTGGGAGGGTCCACTCTCTTGAAATTTCAAAGTCAAATATTTTTCTCCACAAGATCCTTGACACATCCTTCCAAGAGGAGGGGTGGTCCACGAGGAAACAACACAAGGCAAGACTTATCACCCACCATATAATTAATCTAGCCATGCCCGTTCTTTGGTCCCTATATGCATATCATATATTTTGTATTTTTAATCATATCCAATTTGGTTATATATCTATATATTAACAATAGCTGATATTGGCATAAGTTGGAAGATTAATTTGAAAGGTGATAGTTGGAAGAAGATTCAAGTTAGTAATATATATGTATGTTAACTATAGTGGATATTGGCCCAAACTACATGATTAATTGAGAGGTAACATCTTGATGAAGAGACAAAAGGATCTCTCAAGTGATCTTCCTTCTCATGATGTTTCAAAATATATTTCTCAATTTTTCTAACTTATATTTTCTCTTTGACATATAAAAATTCTTATATCTTATCTGAATTATTTATAAAACTACTTAGGGATAAGTAAAACTTTATTAGAGATAATCGAAACCAAATATAAAATTTTAGAGTTAAGCATAATCTTATGTCAATTTGAATTAATTCTAAAGGAATATTAATAAGATTATGTCAATTGTATGATTTTTATTCAGTATAGCCCTAAAAAAGTTATCGAGAAAATCTTAAATATATAATTAGGGTTATGATTCCAAATCAAGAAATCTATTTTTTAGGACTTTGATAACAAGTAAAATATTATGTCAGTTATTTTACAATAGTTTCTGTCAATTATGGAATTGATATGACACAATTATCAAGCTTCTTATCATAAATAACATCATCAAAGGTTTCAATATAGCCTAGTGTCGAAATCATTATAATAAAGTAAATGTAATCTTGCATTGATATTGATGGTCATTTGGTTTTGCATCTTCGAAACATGCAACCCACAACCATCATTTAATTGAAGATTTTCTCAAATGGAACTAAAAATCCCAATCCCTAAAACACAACTTGCAAAATGTTGAACTCAAAGAATCTATGTTTAGTGATGAATAAAATGACTTGATTGTAGATGCAAAATGTCAACACACACACAACTATTTATTATTTTGGTTGTGCATATGGTTGACATATATATTACCAAAATTGAATCTGACTTCCTTATAGGGGTGTGATCTCCTCCAAATCAGAGTGTCAAGTTGCACCTTTTAATGCAAAAAGGTTGAACAGAGAAAGAGTAGGTGTGGAGTTATTATAAATGATAATGATCCTATCATCCTAAGTTATTTGATTTTCATATACAACTCTCAAACAAAAATGATCAATAGAGAGGAATTCATTGTCCCAACTGCATACCAGTTCCACTTCTTAACAATAGTCTAAGATTAATAATCATCAACTATTTAATTGTAGTCTATTATTATAATGAATATAATCCTAATTAAGAAATCCCATACAATGATACTCTTATGCATCTCATACTATTATTTACATCAATGTGGCATTTTGGACATTGAATGAATAAATCCCTTCCTTCACTAATTATCCCTTATGCACACAGTTCCAAGGAAGAAGATTCAAAGTCATGCTTCTTCTCCACTAAATCAAAAATCATATTGCATGATCAACTATCACTCTCACTCTTAGCATTTTTCTCCTACTTTTCAATATCTTCATCATATTTTGGGGCTATAACTACTAAGTGGTGAGAAGCTAATATTTTAGTATTATTATTTGAAGATATAGAAACATTTTCACTTCTTTTATGTTTTGTATTTTCATTGTCGTTATTGTTGGAAATATGTCTCTTGTGTGTCATGCTATGTTTTTCCTTGTTAGCATCATCTTTGAAATCATTGTGATTTTCATCAATTTCACATTCTAGGTCTAATTCGAAATTTGAGTAAGAAAAATTACCTTCAGCTTCAGCTTTTTCATTTTTACTTTCTTCATTGGAGAAGTAATCATCTTGATTTTGTTAAGTCTCCTTGTGACTATCTTCTTCACTTTCCTAGTTGACACTATCCTTTATTATTATGCCAATAGTCCTTCCTAGTTGTTTTACCAAATTCCTAATTTCATCTATATCTTTCATCCTCCTATTGTATATTTCCTCCAATGTTTAAGAACTCACATTGAAATAGTTAGGGAGTTTGACTGTGATGATAGATGGTAGTTGGGTTTATGGTTTGATGAAGATGCTCACACAGACAATGAATGAGAACAAGGACGACATTTGAGTGGTATGGATATACAAAATAATGTGGCGTTTGAATGGGTATGTGCAGCAAAGGGTGCATCTTGATGGATTGAGGGATTTAACCCATGAATTGGCCAAAATTTTGTCTTTGACACCAAATGGAATATACAAATCACTTCTATATATGATTTGATTTAGTGTGAAATACACACA
>ML781132.1:238148-254372 GCA_009831015.1 Picea engelmannii | reverse complement strand
AAAAAAAAAAAAAAAAGGCCAGATCCTTCACTCTATGGCTTGGTTTGTGGGCCATGTTGGTTGATGCAAGAAACATTAGTTTTCCTCCTGTAATCCCATCATAGACACATTAACTTCAACTCCAATGACGATTAGTCTTCCAAATTTATTTTTGCATTTACAGGGATTTGACTCGTTGTCATCCATTGGAAATGTTTTGGGCAAGTTTCAATTTTGATTCCCTAAAATGCTTAAAAGACACATCACAATGTATGTTAGGTTGCATGTTGAAGTGGACTTTAGAAAACGGTTTCTATGAAGAAATCTAGATTGAGGTGGTGGGCAAGCCCCGAGAGAAAACATTGGATTATGAACATGTTATCTTTATGTGTAGAATGTGTTTTGATTATAGCCACTTGGTAGCTTCTTCAAAATGTTGTGACAAGCTCATTAATGCTTCCCTAACACCCATTAGGGGGTGGAGAGCAAATAGTGGAATCACAAGGCCACTTGGCAAGGTAGTGAAGAGAATCATCATTTGGTGGAGGTTGCAAGCTATGACAAAGATGTGGAATTTGAAGGAAAAAAACAAGTTCCTAACATCATAGACCTCCTCAACAAAGATGTTAACATTACTACCTTCTTAGAGAACATGTTAGTCTCTCTGCCCAATATCCCTCTTGAGGGGGTACAACTGGGGGAATGAATTGAAGATAGGAAAAATAAGGAAAACCAAGGTAGCGATCTTAAAGACTTTGCTAAAGAAAGATGCCCTTCAATTTTAAGGAATAAACTCAATTGTGAATAATCATTTCCTCGTGGAATGGAGGGATTTGGCACTCTAGGGGAGACTAACAAAACAACTAAAAACCAAAACATATCTAAAGAAAAACTATCAAAATAAAAATAAAAATTGAGATTAAACAAAATATACTAAGCTTGTTTGTAGCATTTTTGGTTTTGTCTACGATGCTATTTCACCCAACGAGTATAATTAAGACATTGGATGTGTAACATTTTCTTGTGGAAAAATTGGATTTGTTCTTCTCAAAAAATAATATAATCACTAAATTAGTATAACAAGACTTAGTCAAGGTTCTAAATAAATTAATCACTAAATTAGTATAACAAGATTTGAACCAAGTTTATTTTGACATTATCTTATGCCCATGTCCATCCATACTCTCAACACTCTTGCAATGGTTATTGTTTTGACCTCATGCCGAGGGGTAAGTAATGAATATTTATATGCCGAGGGGTAAGTAATGAATATTTATATGTTAAGAAGTTGTACTTTCACCTATGCGTCGCTTTGTAATGAAACTACAGATCCTTAAATTAAGTTTGGGATCCTTAAACCATATCCTTAAATTAAGTTTGGGATCCTTAAACCACAGGTTAAATCTACCTTAGGCGTTTACTCACTTAGTCTCTAACCTTTTTTTATCAATTATTACTTTGGCGATGGGTTTGAATACTTTTCTTAGTGACTTAAGGCATATATGTTTTGAATAAAAACTCTAATTGATGATTTGATCAATAGTTGTTTCAAGTACATCTCGCTTTTTTTCCAAGATTAACGCCATCAGCTTCTACCTAATGTTGACTTGCACCAACAATAACGAAAATAAGATAATATGAAAATAACAGCTCCACTCAATAAATCATCACTAACTAGATTTGACCGATTCTGATTTGTCCTGCAAAATCATCCAAGCAACTTTCAAGAAAAAATACCTTAACATTAATAATTTACCCAATGTACGCTATCATTTCAGGTTGAACTTTTTGACAAAAGTCACATGATGGGAATCCACTCCCTAAACTTATTTGACAAAAGTCACATCATGGGAATCCACATAGTTCAACTGACAGCTTCCAGCAAAACCATCCCAGCAACTTCAATAAAAATTACCTTGACATTAGTAATTGGCTTCCAGCAAAATCATCCATGATCCGAGCAACTTGATGAAAAATTACCTTGACATTAGTTTACCCAATGTACGTTTGTTAAATTTCAGGTAGAACTTTTTGACAGAAGTCACATGATGGGAATCCACTACTTAAAATTATTTGACAAAAGTCGCATCATGGGAATCCACTGCTTAAAATTATTTGACAAAAGTCACATCATGGGAATCCACACAGTTCATCAAATGATGGAAGCTGCACTCTCACCATATGATAGAAGCTGCATTCTCACCATAGCATGGGAATCCTCCTCCCCACCAATTGCTGATAAAATTTCATATTGCTTCTCTGCATATTCAATGTTTGAATTTGATTTAATATTTTTTGCTGATAAAATTTCATATTGCTTCTCTGCATATTCGATGTTTGAATTTGATTTGATATTCAATGTTTGAATTTGATTTAATATTTTTTGCTGATAAAATTTCATATTGCTTCTCTGCATATTCGATGTTTGAATTTGATTTGATATTTAATGATCAATCTTTTGAGTTGCTATTATCCCAAAAGACATCAATAGTCAAAGTCATAGATTATGATTATTATTATTATTAGTCAAACTCATAAATTATTATGCATAGATTAGTAGTCGAAGTTATTTGATTCCTGACGGTAGCGAATTCATTGTTATAATTAAATTCATCCTTGCGAGCCAAGTGGCTCAATCCTCCATATTAAAGCTACTTTATTATATAGGTAGATGCCCTGGTCTCAAGAACCCCAATAACCTAGGGAAAATAAGAATGGAACTTGACCATTCCGAAATCTTCTGATGATATGTCCGTGTCCTTATTTACATATATTATTAGCTATACAAAATTGAGTGTTTTAGTCCATTTTTATATGGACAGCCAGAAATCTTCTTAAAGCATAACTAAAACTAGTGCTTCCTCTTACAACCACCTTAATATTATATGTCAGCATAGCAATGAGTTTTTCGTTTTAAATGGAACTTTCAAGTGCCAATCCTGCGTTCAACCAGAGGTCATATGCCCTTTTTGATCGAATGTTATCTGCAACATAATTGTTTAATTCCTAGTTAGAAAAATATTGCAATTACAAGTTAAAAACCTTGGTATTCTTGTTCCCTAGGCAGAAATCTCATGGATGATATCAATTTAACAGAAAAAACAATACTGAACATACTGAAGTACCTCACTATCATACCAAGACTTGACATATGATGAATTCAATGACATGAGGCTTGCATGATATTGTTAATATTGGACCACCTTTTGTGGAAAGCATCTAATAGCAATATAATTCCCATTGAGCATCGATGTTGTCTTCCATGTAAAGTATTTGTTTAAATGAGCATTAGAATTGATACACCGGAAAATAGTATTCCAAGAAAATAGCCAAAGTCTTGTTGATCCTTTGGAGAAAGCTCCTTCAGTGCAAAAGATTGAAGTAGCGATGTTTAACACACCATTTAACTTCACAACAAGACAGAAAAGTCCACTAAATCAGATATACTGAAGATTTCACAAAATCAATTTAGTTTTACAAAAAACTTCAATTGCGCATGTGATACATATCATTTTGTCACATGGAGAGATGCATTCAAGATGATTTTGATTAACATTTAATCTCTTGCAAGAAATTATAAGTAATAGAACGGAAGAACTCTAAGATAAGACGATGCTTGATACAGTAAAATGTAGTGTGTAGCGGTAGGAAATACAAAAATACGTGTAGGCACCAATGTGTTCTTTCAAAGGGGACTGTCAATTCAAATTATCTTCAAGAATAAATGAAAATTTACCTCGTTCTTTCTGTGATTATATGGAGAATCATTACATATTTATTGAAAAAGAAAACCTACGAAGATATAGTGCAAGACAAACGAATGGACCTACAAAGTAAAAATTGATCATACAAGTAATAGATACTGTGTAACAAGAGAAGCTAATCACTGACATGGTGAAGATAGTTTATTAGCTACAGTGGATAAAGGGAAAACCCAAGCTCGAGGGGCCACACATGTCTGCAAAGTGGACGACAGGAAGTAACTGCACCAGGTATGGGAATGTACCAACACAATTGATTGGTGAAGAGACTGGAGACGCATCTAAGGAAAGTAGGAAATAAATTT
The DNA here is from genome assembly GCA_009831015.1 of Picea engelmannii. Taxonomy (NCBI): domain Eukaryota; kingdom Viridiplantae; phylum Streptophyta; class Pinopsida; order Pinales; family Pinaceae; genus Picea; species Picea engelmannii. The sequence continues at coordinate 250,327 of ML781132.1, read as the reverse complement.
TTTGAGGAAAGATTTTATTAAAATCCAACAAAATTTATATCGACCATTAACATGGTTGCTTTTGTACATATCTTTACTTTTAGGAGACTTGCAATAATGACTCGGGAGCTTCAATGATGGAATCTCTTGCTCTTGACTCAAGGCATACTTGAAACTCCAGTAACCTTGTGTAGGCAACCAATCCAGCCCATTCTACAACTCGCCCTGTAGTTAGGATCTTTTCAACCAAGGTTGGTTTCCTTCACTAATAAGCACAGAGGAGGAAGGACAGCCATAGAGAATGCCAAAGTACACCATCACCAAAAGAAGCCATACCGTTTCGAATCCAGCCCAAATTAAAACTCGCCCTGTGGCTAGGATTCTTTCAACCAAGGCTTCATTCAGTAATAAGCGTAAGGGAAGGAGGACATCCATAAAGAATGGAAAAGTACATCGCTGAAGGGAGCCACACCAGTAAGGGACTGCATTCTGAAGTTTGAACTGATTCCCAGTACAAGAAATCCTTGATACCTTAATAAAACTGTGGAAAATACCTAGATAAGACTAAACCACAGACAAGACGCATGATTATGTTACACACAGTACTTCAAAGGATAGAGAAGTCCCAAAACTTCTCTTTAAAAATATCCAACTATTGCACAAATCAGTAATTATTATTAACTTATTTGCAGGTTATGCTGCGTTTCCTACTTTGGTTTGTGCATTTTCAGACTTGCACTTGATCAGACAAAACAGCTCCTTTCCCATTTTTAGTAATAAGGAGCTTTGGCGATATAACAAGTAAAGCAAATATGGAATCCTGAAGGACAACATACCACCAAATATGTTGACAATTTAAGATAACTGCAGTGCTGGTCATATGCATCTATGACCTGAATAAAGAGAGTGAATTGCATAAATGCACATCTTTCACCTAAATCCTCGTCAAGAAATCAGAACAACAAAAGAAATTTACAAGAATGTTAAGAAAATAAAGTCCTTGAAGCAATACCAAATGAATATACACAGTGTGGATTTGGCAAGCATGGCCTTGAACCCGGAAATACAGAAATATAGCACTATTTTACAAAGCAGAGTGGCCTACCCTCTCATCTAGATAATTCACGGAGATATATATCCCGATAACTGCAATTGCATATAATGTTTATCACCTTCTAAGTAAATCACTAAGAGGTTTTCCATGTAAAGATGCATGCTCCTTCCAATAACAATTGATGGCACAAGAAGAATGCAAACTTTCAGTAATTGCATACCAGGCTTGACGCGCAAGGAGTCTCCGTGCCAGGCCACAGAGCTACCGTTTAGCTAAATCCAAGGAGATCTTGGTCAAATATGCCAGATAACAGATACAATCCTGTTGACACATCAAGGTATCAACTCTGTTTGAACTTTAACCTCATCAGGCCTCCCTCCAACAATAGCCCTAAGTTCCACAAAATATGAAAGATCGCCTTCTTCTCTTTTCCCATCCATGACATCCTTATAGGCAGCAATCAACTTGTCCCACTTCTCCCTGCACTGTTTCCCATCCCTCTTAATACCCTGTCTCCCCAACATCTCTGCAAGCTCTTCCCACAAAGCCGCCCTCCTCGCAGAATTTGCAAACCTACCATCCATCTCACCTCTCAATTTAATCAGCTGCAAAACCTCACCCCTCTTCCAGTTCTTGGACCGTTTCTTCGGCCCGCTGCCTTGGCGCAGCGTATCGCAGGCAGAAACAACACCGCCACCGGAGGAATTTCCCATGGCTGTCTCCGCTGCAGCAACTGCCCCCCTCTCGCCGAGAAGCTTCTGCGCAAGAAGAATCATTGCATTGTTGAAAACATTTCTGTGAGCTCTCTCTTCTACCCTCCACTTCTCCTCCCTCTCCTGCCTCAGCTGCTCTCTTATCTGCTCTTTCCTCTCCAGCGAATCCAGGAGCTCCTTGAAAAACCTCTGTTGCCGAGTAATCACTGCCTCAAGCAGGGTTTTCACCGCTTCGATATCAGTGACCGGAACGTACTTACTGCACCGTTTTCTCTTCTTGAAATACGGTCTTTCCAACAGCAGATCATCATCATCCTCATCCGTATCCCGATTCTCATACATTTCCCTGCCGGAAATGTCCAAATGCCGAGAATTCAAATTCTCGTTATGGGCGGAATCGCCTTCCTTCTTGAGGTTTTCCCTGCGCAAGCATTTGCCGGAGAGCAAAGGATGGAGATCGTCATAATAAGGGTTATCGTTCCTATCTTTCAAACCCTCCCTGACATCTTTAAAACCCGCCATTAACTTCTCCCATTTGTCTCTGCACTGCTGGGCGTCCCTGAAAAACTGTTCTTTCCGCAGAGACACGGCAATTTCATCCCAGAGTTCCATCTTTCTTCCGCTGCGAGAAAACCTGGGCTCCAATTCTGTTCGCAGCTTTATGAGCTTGAGGGTTTCAACCCTGGTCCAGTTCTTGGACCGCTTCTTGTGCTCTCTGTCGCGTTTCTTGTCGTCTTCCTCTGTTTCCGGGCCGTTAAAGGCGATATTGGTTTGTTGGGGAGGGTGTTTTTCTGCGGTGGAGGTGGAAACGGGCATGATGTATGGAACAATACAAGTGTCACCAGGAGGGGGAAGCAGGGCGTGGGGAATTACCTCCTCCTCATGACCATGATCATCATGATCATGCTCATGCTCATGCTGCTGCTGTGTCGGAGATGGATTTATAATTTGCAGAGGCTCCTCCATCCTGATTCTCTCAGCTGCTCCTCTTCTATTATGTTCGCTCAGAATTCATTTCATGGGGATTTTGCGTGATTTTTCTTTTGCTGCACACAACAACCAAAAGTCCTCTTCGTCCTCGCCGGGAATCGATCTGGTGCCGTGCTCTTTGCAAAACAAAATCTGTGGCAGATGAGAAGGACGAAGGCTAATGGTCGAAATGGTACAAGACATGAAGGACCGAATTCCGCCAACAGCAAGAGACGTTGTCATGTGGGTGGGAGGGAAGGAAGGGAGAAATTTTGTGACAAGTTGAACCTTAACTCCAAGTCGAAGTCTATGTCATTATAATGAATGTTACATGGAGATGATGATGATGTCGATGTTCAAAGTGCTCGCCATTGCTCATATGTTATACTTCATGTACCTTCTTGTGCTCGCCATTGCTCACATGTTATACTTTATGTACCTTCATGTACATGGGGATATATCATGATTGCATCAACTCTATATAGTGATCGTGTTTTGTACTACAATTGAGTAAGAAATCTCTTCATTGCTAAGAGGTGTATTTTACAATTTAGTATGATTGGAGATTTTTTATAATTGCCTAAGAGGTTTATTCCACAAATTTAGTATAAGGAAGATTGTTACATATAAATGAATGGAATGTCTATATTATATTATTTTCTCACTTTTTAAAATTAATATATTTTACGATTGGGGTGTTAGGGTTTGAGGCTCTAGCTGGATGATGGTGACGGTGGACAGATCTAGATCTCATATTAGAGTTTAAGTCTAATCACATGCTTGAATGTGTTTAGGGATCATAGTATATGGCAGTTGAGCTTCCATAAGTTAATTTCGATGGACGTTAGTGGAGAGGATCACATTGTCGACTACGAAGGTGATGTGGGACGTACTAAGGAAATATTCATTTCGGATGGGGAATTCGTATGAGCCTAGCAGTCTAGGCGGGAGTGTTCCAAGGCACGTTTGGAGCCATTGGATGTGCCATCGAACATGGTCAAGGTTGCTCGATTTCAAAGGAAGGTGGGAAAGTCAGGTTTATGAGTGTGAGCAGATCAATCCTCACCCCCAACGATCCAAAGGCAAGGGAGTTGCATGCATGTAGTGGTAAGGAGGGGGTTTTGCCCCAACATTCTTCACCTCCCATTACAGATTCTCACATTTCCTTTGTTTCTGGGAAAAATCCATTAGGTGGGCACTGTAAGAGCACACCCTCTACCTAGAAGAAAGCCTGGAGAAATAGATGTTGGAAGGTTCAAAAGGAGAAGAAGAAAATGGTTGTGGGGGCTGATGTAGCTATAGGATCAATCCCATAGCTTCTCAGATGCACTATTGTCGAGTGCTTCCATGGAAAAGTATTTTTCCCCATCTCTGTGATGAAATGGATTGAGGGCAATTGGGTTGAGATCCTCGAATATCATCCTTTGTTCCATACATTATCGAGGGGGTGGATATGTTTTAAATTCCACACTAAAGTGCACATGGAGGAAATCTTTAGTAGGTCTTAGGGTTGGGGCCCTTTGGGCTCATCCTCAAAGAATGCACCATAAATTTCGATCCAATACGAGATCCTCTAGTGCCATCTAAAGTATGGGCCATTCTACCGAATTTTCCACTGGTCTTTTGTGTCAAAATATTTGATGTGCTCGTTTCACCATAGACAATATCACAATATTTTCACCCAACCATAGGCACGTAGCCACCCCCTGAGCACCTTAACCTTTGACAGATAGAATGATTCTAGAAGCAACACTAGACCCAACAAATAACCAAGAGAGCACACCTTTCTCCAAAGATAACGCACCAAGCAGAAATTCCCAAACCACAGACCAAAACCAACCACCATTGCAGTAGTTGCAACTCTCCTCCAAACTTGCACACTAGTCTTGTATGAGATTGTGAGTGAGTGTGTCAGCAAATGAACTCCAACGCCTTCTATTTATAGTGCTCCTTGTCAACTGTCTAGGTCGACTTCTCCTTTTGGAGGGTAATACTTTAATATTATTTATTCTATTGAGCTGACTTGTCTTCTAGGGTTTTTACACATTTGTTTAGGGTTTCTCTTGCTTCCGAAATATTCTATTTTAGCCAAAGGTTACACATGGAGGTTGTTGGCACAGGGGCAGACCCAGGGTTCAACGCTTCAACAACACACCAACAAAACCCTAACTACCGACCCTTTCGACAACACCTGCGAAGCAGGTGAAGTCTCACTCGAGGTAGAGGCAGGGGGGGTTACATGACTCAGGTGTCTGTAACCAAGATGGTACACATATCTGTGATTATAACACTTCGCAAAGTACTTAGAAAATAACATGCATTAGCTTATCAACTTCATTCACATCATAGAACAAACCCTAAGGGTAGATCGACGTAGTAACAATGACAAATACACATCGCATTTAGCATCATAAGTTAGATCTAGCACATTCAACATAAATAAAGCACTAAACATCCATAGATCTATCTATCATATATAACAATCAATGCACTAAGTAGATTCACAACATAAACATCATAGCACAAAGCAAACTATCAACACATGATATACGTGGTTCACCCCAGTGTGGGGCTACATCCACCAACTACTTCTTCTTCTTTATTAGGCTTCAATCTCTTACATTCATCTGATCCTGTGCACTAAGCCACAGAGCCAAGCTTCGCATCGGACAAGTGATCTGCGCACTAAGTACTAGATCTACCTTCCCAAAATCAGGTCAAGGCACAGAGCTAACTCCTCTATCAAGCACAGAGCCTTACATACATGTTGTGTTGCACAAAGCAACTCATAACTACTTACCTCTTGCACTTAGCCACTTACCTCCCCCTCACTATGTTACATTCTTTCTTATTTATACTTTCACATTTACAAAAAGGCCTAATCATGGGTAAACCCATGGGCCGACATCCCATAACCCGTTACAAAACCCTAAGAACCCCATGTTGGGTCCACAAAGCCCACAAAACAAGTGAGATCTGTGATCTCAGCTTCGCCTGGGCTCTCCATCTTCGATCACTATGTCAAAGTCCAAAAAGTGATCAAACCTGACCAATATTTCCTCAAAACTTGTTCGAGGGCCAACATGCCCCCAACACTCACCCGTGACTCATCCCGAGTCACTCAGATCTGGGCAACACTGCTTCGAAGGCCTCGAGCTTAGTTCGAGCTGCCTCTACTTGTTGCTTCGCCTAAGCCTCCTGCTCAACGAGCTCTTGGATCATCTTCACTGTAACATGCCCTTCTAGGCATTGTTCCACTGTCGCAACCACTTGGTCCAATTGCGAACCTTGTCCTTCGATCTCTTCAAACATTGCTCAAGCTTCCTCTTGCACTAGTTGTAGTCTCTGTGTGACTTCCATTACTCTGTCCCGGATGGCAGTAATCTGTTGTTGGGCCGCACGTTGTTCTTGTGATCTCTTCATTCTCTCGATTGCAGTGAGTGACTTCATCTGCACTTGAACTGTTAGTGCCTGTTGTTGCGCCTCCTGTAGATGCGCTTCTAACTTCCTAAGCTGTAGATCTTATGTGAGGCGTTCGTAGGTTTGCACGCTTATGTCGCTTAGCTTTTTGCATTTTGAGGCAAGGGTTTTGATCCTTTCGACTGCGCTCTTAGCGGCTTCCTCCCTCTGGTCGCGGACTTCCTACGGAGTGCTTGGTACTACTTAGATCTCCAACTCCGTTACCCTTGCTGGAAGTTGTTGGATAGCCTCAACGAGCTTCATCACTTGAACCTCCACTACCTCATTTTCCTCCTGTGTCAAGCCTGGCACAAAGCAAAGTGCTCTGCTTGGTGGAACACTTTTAAAGTTATAAGCATGAAGATTTACCCTATTTCTTTTTAATTTATCTCAAAATCGAACTCCCATAATAAATCATTTTTTTCTTCTCTCCTTAAGGAGTACACAAGATCTACCGTCGATCCAGTTCTCTCATCGATCGAACGATCCCTTTTTCCGAATGTTTTGGAGCCACCTAAATGTTAAGAAGGTCAAGCCTCTAGAGACTTCTTCGAAGTTTCGAGCTTCGGATTTTCGCGCTTTGGGCGTTTCACCATGTAGCAACTCCAAAGTCCCGATATCCGAAAAGTGTTCAAGGGGTCTTAGTCATCATACACATATACCTTCTTGAACTTTGACACATCATTACGAGTAGTGGCTTGTCGAAGCGTCCATAAATTTAATTTGTCGATACATGAAACATTAAATACCTAAAAAGAAACTAAGCCCAATTAAAAATCAAGTAGTAGTTTCGCGCTTTCGGAGTTCATGCATTCACAATCTATCATATTATAAATTCATGAAGCCTGAACTCTTGAAATGCCTTAAGCATTAAGCAAAGTTAATTAAAGATTAAAGACAATTAGTAAATAATTAATCCCTGCGTGATTTTGTGTTTTGGAGATCATATCTTGAGCTATTATCTAATATCCCGAAGTCCGAAACCCCGAAATACTTAAAGTTAAATATGATTAATTAACAGGTTAAGGACGATTAATTAATGGATTAAACACGATTATCTCGCAATTAATTCTTTGTTAAATCGTAGTTCGGGGAATTTCAAATCTTGCACATCTAACCTCCCGATCGCGAACCACCAAATAATGGCATTAATAATGGCTCTACTGCAACATTTTCAAATAAGAGCACAGATCACCGCCTATATCTTTTCACTAAAGAAAATGTTTTAAATTCTATTTATGATCTCGCAGAACAATATGTTTTAACAAGCTAAGGAATTTACGCATTTCCCTGTAACAGGTAATATAGTTCTGAGCTTGTAATATCATGGCGCTACGAAAAATGGTTAAAGTAGCTGGTGAGAACGTGAACCCGAACTCAGACGTCCTCTCGGATACTTCACCAAGAGCTATGAAACAAATGAAACAACATAAACTTTTGGGTTAGTAGTGCAGTTCGTAAGCAAATGCATCCAGTGTGTCAAACACGGAAATGCCAACACATATGGAAACAAATAAGACAACCTGCACCTACTATTTCCACGAGTCATGATCAGATGCCAGCTGTGTCCGAGTTGGAGGATATGAAGAAGAAATGTCCCTACCTGTAGGCGAAGAGACAAAGTAAATGATTATGGTACCTTTCAATTTACATATTGTGATATTTATCATTTTAGGTTATGAGAAGTCTGACCGTTTTAGGTTGAGACCATTTTGTATAAATGTCTAAATCAAAGACTTATTTCAGGTGGCTTCTTGTCGAATGTAATAGAGAGAACTCTCCTTTTGTGAGAATTAATACAAGTGCAGACAGGGATTCCAATCTTTGTGCAGTTTGAGTTATGTTTTCCTCTTGTATTCCATATATCTAGTTTTCTTATGTTATTCCTTGATAAGTGAGTGTTTTCAATTTAGTACTACTGCTACTGCAATCACATTAAATCGATTGTTTGATAAGAAAACAAATTTTCCTCTGTATTTTCTATAAGTAAATACAAGACCTGTAAGCTACTTGAATTACAATATCTCATATCCTTTCAAGGGTGCATTTCTTTATTTTCTTCTACTGTGAACAAGGTAAGATTCATCTTGCATTGATGCCTCATTTTGTTTAATAGTTTTGTAAGTTTCCCCTCACATCACTTAATTTTATAAATCGACTCAGACGACAAATTACGGCCTCTATCCTGTTCTGTCATTAATTTAATTTGAGGATTAATTCTTATATAACTAACAGAAGAAAAATCACCTTTCAAAACATTATTTTATACTTCTAATGCCTAACATTATTCTTTAAGCCTTAGTTTTAATCTCAGGAACAACATATTTTTGGTGCCATTGCTGGGGATGGAGAAACGAAGTTTTTTTCCTTGGGAAAACGACATGGTAAATTTCTATCTTTGATAGTGAACAAAGATTGAATACATAAGTAAGGCTATTTTTTATATTTCACTTGACGACTCCTTGGTTCGAAGACCCCACATGATTCACTGGTGACTCCACTGTTTCCAAGATGTCAATTTCTTTCACTGCTCGGATTGCTGCAAGGTTTGCTCCTTTGGACTTTACAAATATTTTTGGTTTTCCAAACATTGTTCCATACCTCAAAGTTTGGGAAGATTATCTTCCTAGATTTAGATGTAATGTCCCTTTCCAAATAGGAGCTCCAGAAAAGGAGGCTTAATGGTCTAAACCACCCCGTTAGACTATAGCCAGGGCCAAAGAGGGGTAAACAAGGTCACTAGAGGTCACTCTAGTCATAGGTGTTATATTCAGAAAGTGACATTGAGCTAACAAGGGTTAACAACGCTTTTAAGTCATTATGAGCTAAAAATAGAAGTCAACAATGAATTAGGGTTTCAACGTGATTTAGGGTTTTGGAAAGCTATAAAGGAAGGGTCAGCGACCTAATTCATCATTTGCAGATTATGACTTGTCATTCAGAAGAAGAGGCACATCTCAGGAGAGATAGTTCAGTGTATTCCAGGAGGAAGACACCAATTGGCTGATTTCGGTGCTGAAAGACACACCCTAGTCACCGGGAAGATCATCCAGGTCTTCCATCATTCTTCATTGATTTTGTAGTGCTCCCATATTTTGGGTATTATCTTTTAGTTGTTTATTTGTATTCCGGCTAAGATCCTTTTGTCTTTTGATCTAGCCGAGTGTTGTTATTTTATTCAGCCACAATTGCTTATTTATATTCTGGCTAACATCCTTTGTATGTTGATCTAGTCAAGTATTGTTAGTTATTCAGCCGCATTCGACCATTTTTTAATCCACAGAGATATCATAATACAAACTTTGCAGTCCTTTGTTGCGTTTATTATTTGTATGATCATTTATATGTTGTAAACCTTGATCCTACACACACATTAGCAGTGTTTGCTAGACTAGCCAAGTCAGGAACATTACAGTGGTATCAAAGCTTTAGTCCTGCCAGACTGTGACTAAAGACAATGAGTGCAGTAGAAGACCCAGAGGGCCGTGGACACGTAGGTGACGAATATGTCACTTACAATAGGCATCAGGAAAGAAGGAATAGGCATGATTTTCCCCCTTTTCCTCCTAGCTCAGAGGAAGAGGAAGAGGCACACAAAGAAGCAGAGAGAAGGGAAGAGCGCGAGACAGAGAGGATGCTAGGAGACATATATGAGTGACCAGAGGGTAGTGGCAAGGCCCCCGTAAATCCAGAGGCAACTTTCATGCAGGTTATCAATGGTATGTTAGCTAGTCAACGGACTATGTCTCAGTCCTTGGCACAGGTGGTTGATAGCTTGGCTAGAGTGGGCACCCTAGATACACAAGTCCTGCATGCAACACAGGCGAACTTGGGAGCAGGTAGTAGACCCCAATCACCCTCTCGCACATACACCTATGCGAGTAGGATTCTCAGACCCTTGTTTCCTAGTTTCCAGAGGGCACCCCCAGTAGCAGCACCGCCACCAATAGCACAGAGGCCACCCACTCATGCCAATGACATTGTAGAGTATAGGAGGGAGTACATAGCATTGGGTCATGACTTCCATAAGGACATGACCTTAGTCGAGTACTATGGACTCAGACTCAGGAACCTCCCTAGAGAGCTGCAGAGGGGAGGACCACAACAGTAGCAGGGGCATAACCTCGATTTCATCTGAAAAGTTGGGAAACTCACCATCCCTTCTTTCGATGGATCATCCAAATACACCGCCAGAGCTTGGGTACAGAAGCTAGACACGTATTACAAGCTCAACCAGATGACCAAGACAGAGGCCATCAGTTTCGCGACCTTACACTTGAAGGGTGAGGCACACAAGTGGTGGTATCATGGACTGGTGACATTGGGTCATAGTTGCATCACCTCCAATAGGGAGTTTACAGATAGGCTCATGGATAGGTTTGACAGGAAGGATCCCGAGATACACTTCAGAAATATAGCGCAGTTGAGACAAACTAGCACAACAGAGGCATTCATCACAGAGTTTTAGCGGGTTGTCGTGGAAGTGATAGATATATCAGAACCTAGGCTCATCATGCTATTCACAGAAGGACTCACAGAGCCTTTAATAGGATGGGTGAAGGCATACATGCCTCCCACTTTGCATGATGCCATCATTTGCACTCAAGATCTGGCAGACTCAGTGCCAAAGACTAAAACTTTCTCCAAACCATTTTTGCCCCAGAGGGATCAAGACAGGAAGCCTTCCCAGAGACAATGGAAGGTCAAGGAGAAGTTGGATGATGAGACTAAGAAAGAGATTATGAGGAAGAAGCTTTGCTTCAACGATAGAGATCCTTGGGTCCCAGGCCATAGGCGCATGGGCAAGGGAGAGATTCATTATATTGAGGTAGCAACAGATAGTGTGGATAGTGAGGAGGAGGAGTAGGACAGTGGATCCACTAGTTCAGAAGAGGAGTCAGCACCAGCAGAGGAGCAGCTTCCCCATAGACCATCGACACCGATAGGAGTCCATCTGTTAGAAAAACAGGACCGCGGAGCAATAAAATAAAACAAATGCAGAAACAAAACACAAAAGACACACAATACAAGAGAGACACAGATTTACGTGGTTCACCCAATGTGGGCTACGTCCACCAGAGAAATTGCCAGGTCCTTCCTTTATTATTATCCAACAAATGAAGAGATACAACCTACAACAAAACCTGCTGTAACTTCCTCTTCTTTCTCTCACAGTCTCCTCTCTCAGAATACAATATTCACCATCATCCATAGCCGCAATACATTTCCCTCATAAAAGAGGGTTGCCTTCTAGGGCAAAAAACCCTAACATAATCTCTATCGTTAGATCTGCGACCTTATAATGAACGGTCCAGATTTACAATGAAATTACAGTATACTTTTACAAGGCAATTTTTGCTTCGGGGGCTTCGCCCCCGAACCCCGGCTGGGGGCCCGCTTGCCCCCAGACCCCCCAGCCGGGGGGATGGACCCCCCGGACCTTGCAAAGGGGGTACCCCCCCTCTGCACTCCCCCGCGTGGAAGAGTGTACATACTTCTGGGGTGTAAATACTTCATGGGGTATAAACACGGCTGAAAGCAAGGACCTCTGAATCAGGAAGATAATCAGGCTCCACAACCAACACCATCCTCTAGTAGTCCCACAACCGCCAGAGTAGGCTAATAGGAGGAAACCAGAAAAGGGAGGAGTCATAGCGACCCTTTACGGTGTTCCCAGGTATGATACCCTCCGTATAAGAGGGATTATTCAAGGGCAACGAGCAATTGCCCTGATAGATGGTGGGGCCACCCACAACTTCATCGATGCTTCACTAGTATCGAGACAGGCACTTCAGACAGAGGAGTTTGAGGGGTTTGATGTTGCGGTAGCAGATGGCCACACAGTGGAGTGTCTAGACAGAATTCCAAACTTAGAGATGAAGTTAGGTAACTACACAGTGAGAGACACATTTTATGTGGTTGACCTATCGGACACAGATGTGGTGTTAGGAGTTCAGTGGATGATTACCTTGGGAAAAATCACTACCAACTACCAAACCTTGGAA
>ML781132.1:214275-229724 GCA_009831015.1 Picea engelmannii | reverse complement strand
ACAAGGATTCCAATCTTTGTGCAGTTTGAGTTATGTTTTCCTCTTGTATTCCATATCTCTAGTTTTCTTATGTTATTCCTTGATAAGTGAGTGTTTTCAATTTAGTACTACTGCTACTGCAATCACATTAAATTGGTTGTTTGATAAGCAAGCAATTTTTCCTCTATATTTGCTATAAGTAAATACAAGACCTGTGAGCTACTTGAATAACTATATCTCATATTCTTTCAAGGGTGCATTTCTTTATTTTCTTCTACTATGAACAATGTAAGATTCACTTTTCATTGATGCCTCATTTTGTTTAACAATTTTGTAAGTTTCCCCTCACATCACTTAATTTTATAAATAGGCTCAGACGACAAATTATGGCCTCTGTTCTGTTCTGTCATCAATTTCATTTGAGGATTAATTCTTATATAACTAACGAAAGAAAAAACACCTTTCAAAACATTCTTTTATACTTCTAATGCCTGACATTATTCTTTAAGCCTTAGGTTTAATCTCAGGAACAAAACTGCTCACCATTTATTTGACTACAGTCTGCTCTACGAGAAACTGGTCCTTTTTCCTCTGTATCTTTTCTTTGTCCTCCTGGAGCATCACCCGAAACTCATCCTTTTCATTTTCATAAGAAGTTACACACTACCGTGCAACTCGTAATTTCTCCAAGACTTCCTCTTTATCTTTCTTCAGGGCTTCTATAGCCTTCTCCTTCTCCTCTTAGACTCATTGAAGTCGAGCCTCTATTGCATCTGCAAGTCTTTGAATTTGGGCTGGCTCATCCCCCAACTCTGCAGTCTCTGACGAGGAAGGCGCAGTAGGGATTGCGTGGACCGAGCGAATAAATTCCTGTACTTCGCTCAATTCCTTTTCTATCCTACCATATAGTTTGTCCTACTTCGCTCTGTATCTCTGCAAGAGATATTCATATGCATCCTCCATCACTACATAGACTAGACTGATATCCTATTCTATGAGCGTAGCCTCTAGCTGGGGCTTACTGGCGCAGGTCTTCTTTCTTGCTGAAGGTTTCTGCGGAGAAACCTTCCTCTTCTTCAGTGTTTTTGTCTTGGTAGGGGGATCCTTCGACGATGTAGCTTCTCCTTTTCCTTGGTTTTCTCCATCTTTGCCTTCTACTTCTTGATTTACTTCGTCTCCTCCTCCTCATTAGTCTCTATGTTCTGAACTTCCTCCGAGGCATTGTCCTGCTCATTAGTCTCTATGTTCTAAACTTCCTCCTTTTTCTTTTTCTTCTTCGCACTTGACTATCCTGCATGTTCAAACCGGGTGACCAAAACACTTCCTATGATGTCAGGGTCAAATATTTTGAAATCATCAAATGGTACATGGTGTTAGCACCATGATTTTCATAGCTAAGGTTATAGGTTTGTCAATAATTTGCAAAGTCATGCATGTTAGCACCCATATTGTTTTTATGACTGGCATCATCTAACATCTCCAAGGGTCAGTTTCAAAAGGAAGCTTATCATTTATTTCTTCTATTTCCATTTGCAAATGCACACTGCAAAATTTTCTACATGCTACACAAAACACTTCACCGTGCAAAGGATTCTGTCTCGCAGTGGATTTCGTTGCGCAATGGATTTTGTCGCACACAGGATGCTATCGCACAATGGATTATGTCGCGCATAGGATGTTGTCGCACAGAGGATGTCATCGCATCATGGATTATGTCACACATAGGATGTTGTCGCGCAGTGTATTCTGTTGTGCATAGGATGTTGTCACGCAGAGGATGTCATCGCGCAATGGATTTTCCTGTGCACAGGCTACAGGTCGCGTTGCACAAATGACTGGTTTAGTGGTCAACTTCAATATCATTTTCTGACCAACTGGAGATGAATTTTAAAAATCCCTGAGAGTTTTTTGCCGAGGACAAACCAAATAATAAAAATCTCTCTCATATTTGAAAAATGTGTCACAGATTGGGAGATTCGAAGGAATCTTTGAGCCCTATGTTTCAGTTTTCGTGATTTCCTGTTCGAGACCTGTTTTTGCGAAACATATTTCGGCCAACTGGAGATGAATTTCAAGAAACCGAGAGAGGTTTTTCTTTATAACAATCTTAGATACAAAAACCTCTCTCCGTTTCAGAAAATAATTTTTTATTAGTGATATATGATCTCATATTTAAAGCCTATTTTCCCAGTTTGCTACACAATCCGCTGTGTTTTTTGCTGTAGGTTATTGTTGCATAACAGACTTATTGTGCAAGGGTAAAAGAGTGTCTAGAAGTGCACATGATGAGCCATCACAACCATATGGTCAAATTCTGATCATGATCAATGATTTTAAATAATATTTCGGTTACAATTATGATTTGGCAAAGTTAGGTTTTCTATTTTTAGTGAATCCGTTGAAGTTATTGTTCTCTTTCAAAGAAAACGAATCCATGATTCTAGGAGGAAGTAGTTCGACCCTAGAAACCAAGGGTGACATTAGTTTTCTATATATGAGGGTCATTTTCAAGTAAATGTGGTAGGTTGGAAAAATTGGTAGAGACATTAGCTATTGTATGTAATTTGAGTTCGACCGAAACTTAATGCAAAAATCCTATAACTTTGATGAAAAGATTCTAATTGTAGCAGTTGGATATATTGTTTTCCCTTTCTTTGCGTACATGATTCTTGTTATCTTTATTCATATGTTTTTCTGTCTAATTTAGAGCGAATTTTCGAACATGTGGATTCACTGCACAACGCCCCTTGTTCACGCCATTTAGACAAATCATTTTTCTTCTAAAAGTTAACTCTGAATTCATCCGCAGCGGTGCTCCAAGTTACTTCCTGTATTTTCTCCTTGCCACACATTACGATTTTTCACTGAAGGCTATTGCTTTCTTATCCTTATCCTCTCAACTTCATTCATCGAGTCATTTTTTTCTGTCTTTTTCCTCGAATCGAATCCATAGCCCAAAGTCTTACTTCCTTGCGCCAATATAACCATAACCCATTAGATCAAAGGTGTTAAATCTAACCACTGCTTTAAAATCCATATCCCACGCAGAGACCGTGCCTCCTGAGAGAGCCCTCTCCAGATCCAAAAGGCTAGTTTCGGGTCTGAAAGTTGGTTGAAAAAGTTACCTTCGTCATTTGTTTATTAGCCAAATAGATTTACGGAGTGCTAACATTTTGGCACCGTTGTTGGGGATGAAATTGAATAAATTTTCCCTGGGAAGAATGACATTGTTTTAGTTCCAAGGTCTGAGAGCAGCAAACACTGAGGCACATATTGGATGTATTTCTGCTCTGGCGACTCCACACATTAGAAAATCAGTTGAAGGTGATTCCACTGGCAGAAGAATCCAGAGCTAAATCTTTCATGGCGACTCCAATCAAGATTCAAATGCGATTCAAAGACTTCACTGGAGAATGAGACCCGTTGATAGAGATATGGAAGAGCAGTATGGAAAAATAAGGTACTCGAGCTTAAGTTTAGTTCAAGAAGTACTTTTCTATTTTATCAATATCTTCTTGTCCTTTCTCGAGTTTTTCAAAAGAATATTTCTTCACTTATTGCATTCAAATGAAGCCCAAAGATCTACCCTTGTATATCCTCCATGGAAAACTGTAGGTATACCTCCTTCTTCTTATATAACTGATATTCACCAAGCTCCTTCCTCTGAGCCATATGATGGTCATGATCATTCTTGTGATCTTAATGAAACCAAAGTTGAGCGTGTACCTTCTGTTCTTAATCCTACACCCTCCAAGATTCAAGAAAGATACAGTCCTCTTAAATTTCCTTCCATCCTTCATGACTTTCCTCTGAAACATTATAAGTACCTTCCTCAGTTTGATGGAGAGCTTGATGGAAATTCAACTGAAAAATATATTCAGGTATTTGAGAATTTTATATAACCTTTTGAGATCGAACATGATGACGTGTCGTTGAGGGCCTTTTCTCAGTCCTTACAAGGAGATGCCAAAGCATGGTTTAGACATTTGTAACCTCAGTCGATTAGCTCATGGGATGAACCGAGGGAAGCTTTTCGTAGATTTTGGGGTGAGATAAAGTCATGGGATCTACTCCTTTCAGAGTTTTATGCCATGAGAAGAATGAAAGATGAAACCATCTCAAATTTCAGTAGGAGGTTTGCTAGTCTTTATTATAAACTGCCTAAAGAAGTCCAACCTTCTGAAGTTGCTGCCATGCTCCATTATGTAACAACCTTTCAATCAGACTTATCTTTTCTTTTGATGGAGAGGAATTCTATGTATTTGTAGCAGATGTTCAACAATGCTCAGGAAATTGAAGACAATATTCAATCATGTAAATAGTTTCGAAATGAGGAGTTGGATGCTAAAGAAAATGACAATGAATATGAACAAAGAAAAATTGATTTGAATCTTGAGAAGAGGGTTAATAATATCGTATGTCCTCTTGAAGATTTAAATGTTGATGATTTTGCAAAGGATTATATTCCACTTATTGAAAAAGAAGGTGCTAATTTAGCTTCTGATCCATCCCATGATAAACACGGGGCTGATTGTTTTATGTATTTAATTGTAGATAGTCAATAAAATGAATTTGCAAATCAGTTTGTTGAAGAGAAGGTTGATGTCCCAAGATTTTTCTTGTTAGATGACATTGCATATGTTGTTGATTTGCCTATATATGATGAATATGATGATGGTTATGATGTTGACTTCCTAGAACATCCAACTGCACGTTCTCTATTAGAAAATGTTCCTTTTCAGTAGTGTAATGAGAGAAATCAACCTACATATCACAACTACAAAGAAGAATATGAATAAAGTACTGAATCAGTTGAAGGAAATTATTTACCTTTATGATTCGCTTTGTTTAAATTGTTGAAAGAAAATTTAAAGATCATCACTGAGGCAAAGGAATGTGTGTTGATGCAAAATCACACTGATTCATGGGAAAAAATTGACAAGAAATTGCAACAATCTTCTCATGTGTTTTGATGACCCGATTGCTTGTTATATGGAAGGTTTTATCAGTTCAAAATTGCAGCCATTGGTCACAGATGAATCTAAAAATGAGTGTGTTCAGAAATCCAAAGAACTTAAAAAATGTGCATATGACAACAATGAAGAAAATGAAGAAGTTTTTGAATCAGGTGAAAGAACCTTGCCATTGTGTTTTGCTTCTTTCAAATTGCTGAAGAAAAATGTTTATAATGTTTCAAATCAGAAATCCTCTAGGCATGATGTTGAATATGAAGAAAGCGGTGGAATTGCAAATGAAAACTATCTTCCATTATGTTTTTCTTCCTTTGAATTGTTGAAAGTAAATCATGAGATAATAGAGGAAGCATAGAAGTATGGCTGCATTCACAGTGACACTGTTTTACATGAGCAAGTTCTTATCAGCGAGGAAGACCAACAACCTTCTCATGCATTTAATGACCATGTTGATGATTACATGGAAGGTTATTTCAGTTCAGATTTGTAGCTTGTGCTCAACTACCAGCTTGGAAATGAAGATGATGGTCAATCAATGTCGATGGTAGATATGGATTGCTTTCCACAAAGGGTTTCATTTCATCCAACATTGTCTTCTAATTCAGAAGATTGTTATTTCCAGCAGTCTCAATAGATTTTTCAGCCTCTTGGTGGCAATCAAGAGGTTAAATCACATAAAAACGAGAATGCAATGGAAGGGGTGAAACATGGGTGTTGTTTTGTGCATGTTTTAGAGGATCCATTTGCAGTTTTGGTGGAGGCGACAAACAATCCCAATGTTTTTAATTTTTTGAGATTTGAATTTCCAGATAAATTTTTGAACGACTTATCAGTAAACATGCTTTTGAGAAAGCATGTGCAAAGAAACCAAAGAGTGGATAAAGTGATTGCATGGTTGCATTGGCATTTTGATTTCACTTGATTGACATCTTTTTCAGTAGTTAGGGTAGGTAGGAGTGAGAATAGGCTCGGTATTATGAGCATTTCTTTTAGCAATCTGTAGTTTTCATTTTCAACTTAGTTTCAGATTTCAGTTTGGAGCATATACATTTTTGGGTTTTTCAACGGATGCAGGTTACAAGTTATAGTTGGAAAGTTGAGTTTGGGAGCAACCCAATGGATAGGCACCTGGTCTACTATTCTTTGCTACCTCACAGGGAGGATAACATCCCCGTTGGAGCCAGTTGTTAGCACCATGATTTTCATAGCTAAGTTTATAGGTTTGTCAACAATTTTGAAAGTCATGCATGTTAACACCCATATTGTTTTTATGACTGGCATCATCTAACATCTCCAAGGGTCAGTTTCAAAATGAATCTTATCATTTATGTGTTCCATTTCCATTTGCAACTATGTGTTGTAAAATTTGCTACGTGCTGTGCAGAGCACTTCATCACACAAAGGATTCTCTCGCGCAGTGGATTTCGTCGCGCAAATGATGTTATCACGCAGAGGATGTCATCGCGCAATGGATTCTGTCGCACATAGGATGTTGTCACGTAGTGGATTCTGTCGTGCATAGGATGTTGTCACACAGAGGATGTCATCGCGCAGTGGATTTTCCTGTGCACAGGCTAAAGGTCGCGTTGCGCAAATGACTGGTTTAGTGGTCAAATTAAAGATCATTTTCTGACTAACTGGTGAGGAATTTTGAAAATTCCTGAGAGGTTTTTGTTTAGGACAAACCAAATAATAAAAACCTCTCTCATATTTTCAAAATGTTTCAAGGATTGGAAGATTCAAAGGAATCATTGAGCCCCAGTTTTCAGTTTTCGTGATTTCCTGTCCGAGACATGTTTTTGCGACACATATTCCGACCAGATGGAGATGAATTTCAAGAAACCGAGAGAGGTTTTTATTTATAACGATCTTAACTACAAAAACATATCTCCATTTCAGAAAATAGTTTTTTATTAGTGATATATGATGTCATATTTAACGGCTATTTTACCAGTTTGTTGCGCAATCCGCTGTGTTTTTTGTTGTAGGTTACTATTGCGTAGAAGACTTGTTGTGCAAGGGTAAAAGAGTGTCCATAAGTGCACATGATGAGCCATCACAGACATATGGTCAAATTCTTATCATGATCAATGATCAAATAATATTTCGGTTACAATTATGATTTGGCAAAGTCAGGTTTTCTATTTTTAGTGAATCCATTGAAGTTATTGTTCTCTTTCAAAGAAAACAAATCCATGATTCTAGGAGGAAGTAGTTAGACCCTAGCAGCCAAGGGTGACATTAGTTTTCTATATATGGGGATCATTTTCATGTAAATGTGGTTGGTTGGAAAAATTGGTAGAGACAATAGCTATTGTATGTAATTTGAGTTTGACCGAAACTTGATGCAAAAGTCCTATAACTTTGATGAAAAAATTCTAATTGTGGTAGTTGGATGTATTGGATGTAATTGCATACATGCTTCCTGTTATCTTATTCATATCTTTTTCTGTCTAATTCAGAACAAATTTTTGAACATGTGGATTCGTTGCGCATCGCCCCTTGTTCGCGCCATTTAGACAAAACGTTTTTCTTCTAAAAGTTAACTCTGAATTCATCTGCAGTGGTGCTCTGAGTTGCTTCCTGTATTTTCTCTTCACCACACATTACTATTTTTCACTGAAGGTTGTTGCTCACTTAGCCTTATCCTCTCAAGTTCAACCACCGAGTCATTTGTTTCTGTCGTTTTCCTTGAATCGACTCCATAGCCCAAAGTCTTACTTCCTTGTTCCAATATAACCAAAACCCATTATATCAAAGGTGTTAAATATAGCCATTTCTTTAAAATATATATCCCACGTGGAGTCCATGCCTCTCGAGAGAACCCTCTCCATATCTGAAAGGCTAGTTTTGGGTCTCAAAGTTGGTTGAAAAATTTACCTTCATCGTCTGTTTATCAGCCGAATATATTTATAGAGTGCTAACACACAGAACTCCTCCTACCACTCCTTGGTGTTCTGCTCCATGTCTTCGTCATTCAGCTTGTAATAGGACTGTAATTCTTCCTTGCTCTCATCCCTGCGCGTAGTGATATAAATAAAATTTGGATCCACGCAGAACTTGGCTAGTGGTCTATACCGGTGCAATGTGTGCAATGTCATGCGCGGGAACGACTCAATGGAAACCTTTGGTTGATGATAGTAGGCATGGAACACTGCATTCGACTGCCATTGCTTTGACATATCATTCGTATACCATAAGGTTGAGAATTTTGCGGCCAACGGCTCCAAATCTTCAATCTCCGGGAAGGTATCTCCTTCCGACATTTTCCAAGCGACAAATGAAATCAACACAAGTAGCCAGTTGAAGTGGAACTCGTATCTCTGATCCTGTGCTTCACAATAGTCCTTCTCAAGCTCATTGATGAGGTAGCTCACCCAATTCATCTACATCCCCTCCACTCATTTCCCTGCTAGGTCCACCACAAACCCGATGACCTGTGTGGGGCGATTATTTCTTACAAGCTTGCCAACTATGAGTTGGAAAGTGAGGCACACTTTTCCATCCTGGATAGATGCTACCTTGTAGCCTCACTTTCCCTTCTCAACTTTGTCGTATGCCTCCTTAATGCATTGTGCCAGGGAGCGATCTGAGGTCTTCCCTGGGTAGAATTGCTGAGGGTCAGGTCCCTGCATGCTCAATCTTGTGATCAGGTGGATCGGAGTCAGATCCATAGTAATCCACATGTCAAGCCATAGGTATCCACCATGATAGCATGACAAGAGAAATTTAACGCAAGCGTTAACCTCCTGATGTCGACCAAAATGAGGAATTTGCATTACATTAAGCATCGTGGATTGCGCCAGCTCCTTAATCCAAGGATGGGAGACTATGTGAGGCTTCTTCCTAGTTGTCTTCATTAGGTATCTATGAGGGGCGAGCATGGCGTAGTTCTTTCTGTCTCCAAGGTTAAATTCACTATTCTTCAGGGATGGGATCTGTCCCAACTGGCTTCCAACTACATGTATCCCCTTCGGGATGTACACAGTGATCAAAGTGTCTCATAGTCCTGTGGGATGCTGTTGTAGTTAATCGCGCCAACCAAAGGTGGGATATAATCAGGTCAGATTGACGAGATCTTCTTCACATTAGCCAGATTGCCACAATGCTTACTTCGCTTCTTAGTCACGGGGTTAGTATGGCCCAAACGTTGTGCAGTTGAAGGGGAAGCCCACAGTCCCCTAGTTGATGATGCATGAACACCTTCAGACATAGCTCTGTTAACCATACAATTCTTAAGGACCTCTTCGACGAACTTCTCTAACTCAGTCTGTTCGCCCAACAATATCACTTTTAAATGTATAAGTTGGGGTAGGCGAACGAACAGATGAGGTAAACAAGAGGATGGCGATGTCTAGGTTTTGAAATCATAGCTCGACAAACAATCAGTTCTCTGTTAGCAACGTTAATCACATATGGTGAAAAGTGGTCCCGACGCAACATCAGACGGGTTAAATAAGTGAGCATCATAACAGATTCTTCCAATGGGCAGGACTGCTTCCATCAATGAAAATCTATCCGTTATGGTGTAGTTTCAACGTCCCAAATGCACTCTATTCTTCCATAAATGTGTTTCCTAGCCGTCCTAGAGCATCCTTCTAATGGTCAGGGTGCCTCCAATGATCATATAGCTTCACTGAGGTGAAGTCCCATTCTATGCGGTTCTGCTGTTCTGGCGAGGTTCAAATCCTGCGGTTCTGCTGTTCTGGCGAGGTTCAAATCCTGCAAACCTACCTTCTGCAAAGTCTTCTCTTTAACTCCCTGCAGCTTTTCCAACCTGGATTTCTTCTTATTGAGCTTCCTTGCCTGTTTCCTATGATCCGAGTCTCTCTAAATGTTTCTAGATTCTTCTTTCCATTCTTATTCTTAGTTTCTCCTATCGTAGTGACTTCGTAGTGTTGATGTACTTTGAATGGGTTCGAAATTAATATCCTTTCCCTTACCACTTCTTGGGTGGATTTACTTTCTTCTTGCATGGATAGGTCCTTCAAACCTTCTTGCGTTCTTTCAATTTTGACAACTAATTCTCTTGCCTTCTACTGCTTTGACTTAACTTCTCATTCTTCTATCAGTTGATCTATTTTCCTAGCTATGAAATCCTTTAGTTCTTGCTTTTTCTTTTCTGTAGCTTCTTCCTCTATTTTCCTTCTAATCCGATCCTTCTCAATCCAATTCTTTCCTAACAAAAGTGGGAACGTGGCATTGTTCTCAACAAACCTAATAAGTTCAAATTCCTCTTATGTTGATGTTCCATGAATAATAACAGGTACATTAGTAACTCTTCCACATAGGGTTATCATCTTTCCTTTAAACAAGCCTATCTTTCCCAGTGAAGGTACCACAATAGGCTTTCCCAAAATTTCCCAAGTGCCTTCTGTCATAATATTCACCGGTGTTTCCTCATCCAAGACACAGTCTATGTCAAAGTCTCCCATTCTTTCACTTATGCACTATTTTTCTTTCATGATCTCTGGTAAACTGACATCTTTGTGATCATTCATTGCTTCTTTTAACTATACTAATGTAGTCTGAACTTTCTCCGATCCTTTCTCTTTTTGATCTTCTAACATGCTTTTACTCTCTTGTCTCATGTTCATTTGTTCAAATTTAGCAATCATCCTTGGGCAATCCTCAACCTCATGACCAATAATTTTACAACAAAGACAAATAGGACATATACCATGGCATTTCTTAGTAGATGTCTCGGTCTTCTGTAGTTATAACACAGGGTTAATCCTCTCTTCCTCTTGTACTGCACACTAGGATCACAGTGTTGGACCTGCAATCTGCAAAAATTCTTTCTAGGTTCATGCATCCATTTATTAGTCCAAAAATTCTTTCTATGCATAGGAATAACTTATCTTTCTTTATTTCTATCAAATTTATTCAGATCAACTCTTTCTTCCTACTGTGCCCTAGCTTTCAGAATAGGACAAAATCTTTTAAACATACTTAAATTCATGCTTTCGAAAAAAAAAATTCCACTTATCTTACTCTTACCAAAGCACAAAGCTTTACCTCTTTCAAGATCTTACCTTTTTTCTCAGATCGGGTTTCTTTCTTAGCATAGAGCTTCACAAGTCAAGTAGAATACTACACACTACAGTAGCAGATCTACGCACAAAGATTCTCTTTTCTTTACTTCAGTTCCCAGCAATCATAGTTTCAGGTCCCAACAATGGAACCATTTGTTGGCACAGGGGCAGACCCAGGGTTCAACGCTTCAACAATGCACCAACAAAACCCTAACTATCGGCCCTTTCGGAAACACCTGTGAATTAGGTGAATTGTCACCCGAGGTAGAGACAGAGGGGGTTACAGGACTCAAGTGTCTGTAACCAATATGGGACACAGATCTGTGATTATAACACTTCACAAAGTACTTAGAAGATAACATGCATTAGTTGATCAATTTCATTCACATCGCAGAACAAACCCTAAGGATAGATCGACGCAGTAACAATGACAAATACACATCGCACTTAGCATCATAAGTTAGATCTAGCACATTCAACATAAATAAAGCACTAAGCATCCATAGATCTATATATCATATATAACAATCAATGCACTAAGCATATTCACAACATAAACATCATAGCACAAAGAAAACCATCAACACATGATATACGTGGTTCACCCCAGTGTGGGGATACGTCCACCAATTGCTTCTTCTTATTTATTAGGCTTCAATCTCTTACATTCGTCTGCTCCTGTGCACTAAGCCACAGAGCTAAGCTTCACATTGGATAGGTGATCTGTGCACTAAGCACCAGATCCACCTTCCTAAAATCAGGTCAAGGCACAGAGCCAACTCCTCTGTCAAGCACATAGCCTTATATACATGTTCTGTTGCACAAAGCAACTTAGAACTACTTGCCTCTTGCACTTAGCCACTTACCTCCCCCTCACTACATTACATTCTTTCTTATTTATACTTTTAAATTTACAAAAAGGCCTAATCATGGGTAAACCCATGGGCTGACATCCCATAACCCATTACAAAACCCTAAGAACCCCATGCCTAGTCCACAAAGCCCACAAATTAAGTGAGATCTGTGATCTCAACTCTACCTGGGCGCTCCATCTTCGATCACTGCGTTGAAGTCCAAAAAGTGGTCAAACTTGACCAAGATTTCCTCAAAACTTGGTCGAGAGCCAAAAAAGGTTAATACCTCCTGCAACTACCATAATATTAACACTCTCTCATAGCTAGGGAGGTATTAATTGTAATGGTCTCAAACACATCCATCCATTTCACATGGTATGGACAAGGCTCACATAGTCTTGTAGACCATTCTACAGGTAGCATCATCGTAGCCACATAGGCTATCTCATGATCACACAGATCAAGTCACAAGCATCATCATCACTATCAATATCATCTGATAGCATCCTGACATCAAAATATATATCATCATCTGCATCATCTCTTTGGGCCATACTCCATATGAGTAATCAAGCATGATGTTGAATAAGTCACGTGTTGAACTCAATGCACTCAACAGAGTGTCTTGCATAAGTGTTGGCAACCCTACACGCTTTTTTCCTTTTAAAGTGACAAATAAAAATTCCTGTAGCTACCTATGCTTCGTCATGTAAATATTGTTATTTGAAGGTGACTATTCGGTTATAAAAAATATGTTTTGATTGTTCTTATTTTTATTTTTTCGTTTTCATGCTTTGTTCATGACTGAAAGCATGAATGAAGCATTGAAACTTATAATTGTATTGCAATTGTATCTAAGGCTTATGTCTTTAGAAGGGTCAATGTGCTTACAACTCTTTTAATGAATGTTGTTTTGCTTTGAAGCTTATCATATATCAATGAAACATTTGTTTTGAGTTTCTCTTGGACTATAGGCTTGTTTCATTTAAAATTCTTGGTAAGTCAATTATTGATTTTAAATTTTCGATATGCTTTGGCTAGTAAAACATATCTTCTCCTAACCTTTGCAAATCAACTTCACACTTTACATTTGATGGGAGTTGAACACAACTTGATCATACCCTATAACTCATTTTAGCTGACAATTTGAAGTGACAGACCTCTCATGACATATCAAGGTCTTGAGTTATGCTCTGTATCCAGAACGTTTATCACCAGAGATGCCCGATTTCCATGTATGAAACCCTTATGCTTGCATTATGGTCACACTGGTGTGATTGCTCATTTTTCCCCTATGTTTTTAGCTCAGACTTTCCTCTGTTACTATTACATCTAAATCCCCAGTTAGTTCGATTCGATCTTGTTACAGTTTGTTCAATCCCGTTTTTGCCTGCTAGTGACACATCTTTGTGGGACCGTTTTTTATCAAACCGTGACGAATTAGATCAAACCCTTGAAAACCCATTTCATAAATGGGCCCTTTTACCTTCAATGCGAGAATTTTCTCCAGAAACTAGATCATTGCAGAGATATGTCTCAATCTTTGGAGGGAAATTTCTCAGATTTTCCGTTTTGGTTGAGGTAAACATTTTATTTATTTATTTTTATTTTGCTACAACAATTCCTGTAGAAACCTCTGTAATGGATAAACCTATGATAGAAAATCCTCTTAAATTCTCAAATGGTAAACTAGGGTCTTTGGATTAAAATCCTCATGAAGGGACAACACCCGATCAATCTTTGAGTGAACAACATGATGCTAGTTCCAAAGGTTATTAAAAATCCTGAACATGAAATTGTTTGCCAATCCAACAACAAATAACCTCCCACCGTTTCTGAAAGACAACAAGGAATATATAGGTATCAATCTCAGGCCAAGGCCAAAAGTGGATAGTAGGGGTGTTTTAACACACAATTATGCTTTTCCTCAACCGATTGCCCCTGTTGTACATTGTGAAGTGTGTTTACATTGGATAGGTCAATATTACATAGACATGCCCGTCCTTGAAGCAAAGATCAAAGTTCTCGTGGCTAAAAATGATTCATTGACAAACGAAAACCGCGAGCTCAAAGCCAATGCATAAAGACAAGCAAAGCATTTAAAAAAACCCAGGAAACATCATTATAAAAAATGTTGACAGTGTCAAGGATGTGATCATTTCTGATATGTTGTGATTCGATTTTTGTTATGATTTGAATGGTAAGATTGTTTTTATCTTAGTTGTGTTTTTATTGTTATTTTTCTAATTACTCTAGATTGATTTAGATTTCTGTTGCTAATAATAACACTGGCTACAGAATCGCGAGATTCTGTAGCCAAGCCAATTTCTCATATAAAAATTTGGAAATTGTTAGTTAAATAAATATCTAATTTGCACATTTCGTTTTTCTTTCAGGATAAGATGTATCTTGTGAATTGGAGCATTGCCAGACTTAGTTAATTAGCCATCTCTTTTGGCTTATTTTGTAAATCAAAACAAAACTTTCATAATTTTGGAAGATCCAATTTGATATTGAGTGGTTTTTTAGACTCTCTATATTTGTAAATTTTAGATCCTTTTGAGATCTGATCCTATCTTACAAGATATGATGTTTATCTTACAAGAACTCTTTAAATACTACATATTTTTGTAATGAAATCAACTTGGCTGAGAGCAAAAGATGGACGATTAATTCCAGAACTTAATGAAACAACATTCATGCATTTTGGCTTTAGCCTCTTGTTTATTAATGTTGTCATTTATGATTTGTTAAGACTACTACATATATAGATATGATATCTTTAGATTAAATGATCTGTGATGTGCATGATTGTTATATTAAATACCATCTATAATTTGCTTCTCAAAATATAAATGCTGTGATCATATTTTTAGTTAAAACAATAGGATTTATCTTTCAATTTTAATTGAAAAACGAAATGTACAAGTTACTTGCAGATTTATCTTACAGTAATCATGTGTAATTATGAGATTATAGGTTTATGTTGGTGTCTCCACTTCAGTCATTAAAACCCAAACTGCCAACACATTGTTCTTGATTTATTTAGAATAGTCTTAAGGTTCAATGTAGGTTTCCCTCTTGGACGTGGTAGTTGGATGTTTTCTAATCATGCAGATGCTTGGATACACATCACTAACTCACTAACAGGTTAGCTCATTTACATTTTTCTGTCATTTACTTATCACTGAAACTCAAATGTATGGTTCAACTTTTGACTATCCACACGTTTTTGTTTCATAGTATTTTGTCATATTAGTTTAGATTTATAAAGGAAAAACAAAAAAATATTTTTATGTGCTTTCTTTATCTGCTTCCTAGAAGAGATCATTTTCACATTGATTTTCGTAAGTTTAGATTAAAACTTGCAGCTTGTATATTGTTGGAGATATATCTATAACAGAAGACTGACGCAGATGGTTAAGGTTGTCATTGATGGCAATCGGTTATGGAGTAGTCAAGGATGTCAACACGCACAAGAATGCTGGAACACGAATGCTGGAACACGAATGCTGGAACACGAATGCTGGAACACGACTGCTGGAACACGAATGCTGGAACACGAATGCTGGAACACGAATGCTGGAACACGACTGCTGGAACACGAA
>ML781132.1:194689-214177 GCA_009831015.1 Picea engelmannii | reverse complement strand
ATTTCATTTCTTTCTTTTTGTTTTTTTTATGACTCTTAGATTGGCCAACAGAGCCATTAAACCCGTCAGAACGAGTTACACCAAACAGATTGGGTTATTTAGACAACCCCAGACTGGACTTGTTCTTCCAGTTGATGGATGGTCATTTTCGCCCACCAACAAATGGCTCTAGAAGGAGGGCCAGACTGACAAGATGGCCTTGTAGGAGCCTTTATTTCTAATGTATTCAATTTCCCCATGGCTCCCCAAATCACTATGTTGGAACATGCTTTTGATGTCTCACTACCAGTTATTTCCAACAAGACAACTGATCTCTTTTCAGAACTCACCTTTGATGGTGAAGGGAACACATCTGCAGTAGACCATATTTCTATTTTTTTTTATAAGTGTTTAAGACTTAAGATCACCGATCCTAATGTTACATGCAGATTGTTCGCTCTCACTTTCCGAGGTCGGGTTAAAATTTGGTTTGAATCTTTTCGGGCTAATTCTATTCATTCTTTGTCTGAGTTTGTATTTGAGTTTTTATTAGATTTTAACAACTATGATTATGATAAATTAAGTGAAGAATTAAGTTGCTTAAGGAAAGAAAATGGTGAATCATTCAATGATTTTGGCATTAGGTTCATTCATGTTTGTACTAGATTCCCTTTGAAAGAAATGCTGCTTATTAACGAGTGGTTTGAATATCTCGTTTCTCTCTCAGACAAACAAGATCGATTAATTGTTAACCAATCTGAATTGAACACTAACACTCAATCTCAAAATGGTTCAAATTTTCATGTTGATCTTGAAGATTTTGAAGCACCACAATTTTTGTCAACTTCTTTCATTTTGGCAAATAATGAGCAACATCATCTTTTACAGATTGCAATTGTCACCTCTAATCATTCTTTGTCGACGATGTCTCTTCCTGTCGAAGAAGGAACCTTGGATTTAAAAGACGAAAGTTGTCACACTCTCATAGATTTTATAATTGTTTCTAAAGTAAAAGAGGCCGAGTGTAAAGTTGATAATCACGTGGACGATAAATCTTCCCCTAATTTAGTTGAACAAATCCATGATCAATCAATAGGATACAAAATCATTAGTCAGACTATTAATCAACCTTCTATCTCTAGTGATTTGCTCTCAATTTTTCCCTTACATAATGAACCAAATTGTCTCTTAGAAACTGTCTCATATTCTTTGAAAGAGAATGCAATAGAGGTTGATCAGTTTATACAAGGAGAGGGGACAAAACCAGATTTTGAAACACATATACCTATCATTTCAAGAGATGCATTCTGTCTCCTTAATTCTTCTACATATGATTCCTTGTACCCTGGTATTTTAGATCCTAATGTTGTGCGATCGCATGTTCCATATTACCTTGGAGAGAATTCAACATTATATAATCAGGTACAAAGAGATTACCAAATAGAATATAATGAGGGAAATAATTCTACCCATGAACATAATAATTTTTATTCTCATCAATTATCTGTGGGTAAATCAAGAAATGATTTGAAAGAGTCCCAAATTGCATCTTCCATTGATACATCTCAATTTGTGTTTCGAGAAGGATCTAAATTTTTCCATGATCAATTATTTGAGGTTGAAAAATATAGTCAACCAAATATTACTGCCAATGGTGATTATTCAAAAATATTGGTCGTTCCATCTAGTTCACCTCAAATAGTTAACCTTGAAATATCTAAGCTCAATGGAAAGTTTCAAGAGAATGAAACACTTATTTTCTGATCGAGAATCATGATAAGTTCTCTCCATCTTGATCCGACCTTTTTAAAATATTCTTTCCTTGATAGTCTAATACTTTATTCTCATCGAGAATATTTGTCGCATGTGAATTCTTTCAAACAATCCCATGTCGGTAATTGCATGCATCATGATAGTATTGCAGATTGGTTGGAGTATTCATATCTCGAAAAGTTTCCAGGGAATGGTAAGATTATCTTCACTTTATTTAGAGATCAAGGAGGTAACTTTAACACACTCATTTTATATCCTTCAGATGGAGAAAATATGGAACGAAAGGAAAATTGTCGGGAGGATGAGACACTTTGGTTTAGGCTGATGGTTATGTTAGGTCCCCATAACTCTCACAAGCTTCATAATCTCATTTTTTCATATTTTTGTAACCCATATAATGACAAAATTGCCAAATGGTTGGAGGATTCATACAACAAGAATGTTCAAGGGAATGGTAAGATCATGCTTGCCTTGTTTTTCAATGATGATGATAAAGGTGAGTATGATATATTTTTGTCATTTTTCGATATACTACCATTCTTGTTAGTAATATGTGATTTTATTTCTACTGTAGGATTGGAGTTACTCCGATGGATACATTGGAAGCATGACTTCACGTAGTATTCTGATTTGTTTAGTATTTAGAATAGGTTTAGGAGTAGGTTTTCTTTTAGTTTTATTTCTCATTGTTTCTCTTTGTATTAATGCAGTCATGAACACAAGTGGGTGCACCAAGAGAACCATAATATGACTGTTGTCAGGGAAGTCCGCTTGATCCTTTTCTCTTTGCTTTTCGTTGAATATTTCTTTTCAAAGCCGTGGTATTATTATGAAAATTTTAAATGGAAAGTAAAGAGATAAATAAATTTGAACTGGAAATTCAACCCTGACCCAAGGTACCATGAGTAGGACTGCATTCACATCAATGATGGTTTTTCTATGTTCTTTCAGTCTCCCAAGAGATATTTCGCGTGATGTTTTCAGATCCACCTTTTGTACATATTTTTTTGTTTTGATTTATTTTTATTTTCTGATTTTGGTTCTTTTATTTTTGTTTGTTTTTGCTTCTTTCTGGTTAAAGTTATGTTCGTGTCACCTTTTAGTTCGTGGAGGGGAACCATAATGCATCATTATGAAGCAACTGTTAAGGTCCTTTCAAGAGCATCAATGCTGTAAATCACTGAAACATAGAATAGCTAAAGAAAATTTATGTTTGAAACAGATTTCCTGGTCTCACTTTATAATTATGAGCAGACACGACCATCTTCAAAGATTTTTATGATGTCCCTGCTTATAAAGAAAGCAACTCAAGTATGCCTTCCTGTCTTCGAAAAATTAGTTTCATCAAGAGACTAATTTCAAATCATAATGAAGGTAATTAAGCAGAAAATTGAAGGCTGGAAAATGACAAGTGTTCTAAAGACTGAAATTTTCAGCATCACCCCTCTCTTCTGAATATCTTTAAACTTATATCAGATTGTAAGTAATTTCTTGAGAGTTGTGGGAAGTGTTTTTAAACCTGCTGAGATACTGTACAGGTCTGCTGGTAGCGAGTAAATGCATGCATGATGCCAAGACAACTTCGCCGGGGTACTAAACAGGCCCGCTGGCAGCGAAGCAATGTCAGGTTCAAGAAAATTGTCAAGTATAAATTTTGTTATTGGTCATAAGTATCATTCATTTTGAACTAAAATTTCTTGGATAAGATAGAGGTGTCAGAGTGGGTTAATTGACATCCCTGCCGAGGCTATGGATGCCTGCTAGTAGAAGTGGCCCTGTCAACAATGTCAGAGCCATTGACTTGAACATCGTTGCTCTCATTTTTAAAATTTGTCACCGGATTTCATTTGAACAGGAAGATATCTGAAGTTGGACTATGTAATGATTGTTGGGATGCTTGATGTCCTTTAGCTGTTTTTGATCTATAATCATTCTAAGCAGTCATAACATGAACTCGTCGGTGATGTAGAGGTAACTGCTTCTCCCAGTAAGTTGCCATTGTTGGCAGCCTGTTGGCAGCCCAACATATTTTTAACTTTTTAAAGTGTCAAATAATAATCAATGTAACTGCCTACCTAGGGTCATACTTTTTTGTCCTTCATAAGGAATTTTTGAAACTACAAATGTGAGTTTTCGGTTATTCCTAGTGTTTTTGTTTTCGTGCATCATTCATGACTGAAAGCATGAAAACGAAGCATTAAAACTTATGACTGTATTACCACCTCATTTAAAATTTTATGAAAGGTAGATGGCTCCACAATTTTTGTTAATAAAGACTTTGTTTCCTGCTATCAAGCTCATCTTCTTTATTGACTCCTCAAATGTGAAGCATGCTTATGGATTGTTATTTGAATCAACAAGGGTCCTTTTAATTCAAACCTTGATATATTTTTTGTGGCCCTCGGTCATGCGTTCCCTTGTCACTACATTTTGGTTTTTAAATTTTTTTCCCTATCCTAAACTTTAGAAACCAAACTTACCTTGTTGCGCAATGATGAAGTTTTAATGCACCTGATCGTGGCCTGTACCATGTGAGAGGTGGTAGTTCAATGACAGTAAGCCCATCACTTCGAGCTTAGTCTCGGGTTTTTCTTGTACTCCTTGCATTCATTTCACAAAACGCCTATCATTTTGTATTGAGGAACTTCTGTTCATACACCCTAGGTTATTGATGAGTTTTGGGTCTGAAATGTCGCTTTGGTTTTCTTCTTCAAAACCCTCCATACTTATTGTGTTTTATTAACTGCTTGTCGAATCCCCATGGCCCTGGTTTTTAGGATTGAACCCAATGGCTCTCAGACCCTTCTCCTGTGCGATGATGCAAGGGAAGATCTCGTGGGTCAAGGCTATCTTATTTTTATTGAGAAATTCTAGGGGTTCAATTTGCGAACCACTCAGGAATTTTCCCTTTCGTTTGATGGATGCTGAGCCAAGGTGGGAGATGTTCAGGTTGAAGTCACAGAGGAATTTTTAGGTCAAGCAACAGGTCTTCCTTTGACTGGGCATAAGTGGTTCAAAAATGCTAAAGTCGAGGAGGTTCCATGGAGCCTTTTCTTCACGTCTCGAAAAATCAATTGCTGCGACAGAGGTATGCCTGTGTCCATGTTGAAAACCTGATGGCATGGCTTGCTAGCAGTCTTGAAACAATTCGTGATGTGTGAAGGCCATTTTGGTTTTGTTTTTCTTTATCACCTACGTTTGCTTATGAATTTCATTGGGTTTCAATTAAATATGCCATATTACCTGTGGAGAAGCTTGTATAAAATGGCAAAGAGGTATAAAAGACAACAATTGGATTCAAGCTTGTTTCACCACGACTTAATAAAGATACTATTAGTACACCAATTGAAGATACACCATGATGACTGGAACGCCTTCCTGGCCCGAAACGGTTTCGTTGACTCCAATGCTATAGAGGTTATCAAACCCATGATAGAGGAAACTTTAGTCTTTTCCAAAGCGGTCCCTTCATCTACATAGGCTTGTCTTACAGCCACCCTCAGTAAGAATATATCCAACCCAAAAGATGTTGAGAAGAGCCATCCTAATACCTCTGCTAAGAAAGCAAACTGATCTGTGGGGAAGCCATCTAAAGGTGATATCGATTTAGGTTTTAAAAATAAAAGGGAAGGTAGGTTGATCTCGAGGAAATTGTGAAATAAATCAAACCCTCACGTGAGCTCAATCAAAATGATCGAGATCCATGAAAGCTCAAACTCGGAGATTGACAGATTCTTGGTCAAAGAAGACCCTCCTTCTTTCCAAGCAAGACCCCACGAGGCTTACAATTTCGTGGATAACCTCCCACCTTGCTTGAAGCACAGTTAGGGGTTTCCAGGTATTAAGTTTGATAACAAATCTAAAGGAAACAGTGAAGACAGTCCGACACACAACCGTGGATATTCTCAAACGATCGTCACAGGTTTACAATGTGAAACTTGTTTGTTATGGATTGACAAGTATTACATGGACATACCCATTTTACAATCACAGATCAAAACCCTCACCGATATGGTCGACCTCCGAACAGAGGAAAATTGTAGGCTCAAGTCCAGTGTTCAGAGACAAGGAAAACGTCCGAAAACGACAGGGAATATCATACTAAAAAATGTTGAAAGTATCACAGCAGTGATCAATTCTGAGATCATGTGAATCGATTTGATTTTCCAGTTAAAGGTAAAGATTTCTTTTTGTCTTAAAATAGTGTTACCTTCTTGTTCATAGAATAAATTAGATTTTATTGCTAAAACAAGACTAGCTACAAAATCAATAGATTCTGTAGCCAGTCTATTCTTATTCGAAATTTGGAAAATATTGGTTAAATGTATATCTGAATTTCTTTATTTCATCTTTTTCTTTTAGGATATTTGGGAGTTTATGGTGACTAAATGATCTGGATCCTTTTTTGATCTTGTTAGCCATATCCATGGCTCATTTTTGTGTAAACAAGAACACACTCTTTTTCGTTTTTAGAGATTTAGTGTGATTTGGGGTGGTTATATTCCCCCCATTTTTGTAATCAGTAGGTGATTGTAGAGATTTAATCTTATCTTATAAGATAAGACAATTAGCTTTTCTAAACCCTTTATAAACTCATATTTTTGTAATTAAATCATCTTGGCCTGGGGCTGAAGTATGGACAATTAGTTGACAGACTTGAATAGAACAAAAATGCATATTATAGCTTTAGCTTCTTGTGTATGATGTCTTAGTTTGAGTTCTGTTTATCTTGACATGATAATACGTGTTGATAGCTTTTGTCTTCATGCTTTATTATGAGTTGGGATAATTCATTTATGAATATTGTCCATATGTGATGTTTCAGATATTATATAGGGTGATCATCTATTCAACTCAAATTATGAGATTTATCTTTAATTTTTTGTTGAAACATTTAAATGCAAAGTTCTTACAATAAGATTTATCTAACTGTAATTGCTTGTAAATTATAAGATCACCACGATTATATGCATCTCGTATTTATGTCGTTAAAATTCAATAGTCAATATACTGTGTTGCATTTATTCCGAACAGTTTCAAGGTTCATTGCAGATTTATCTCTTGGACAGACTAGCTGGACTTTCCATAAATATACAGATGTTGGATGCACGTCGATTAACTCATTGATAGGTTAGTTCATTTCTTTCTGTTGTTTATTTGTTTACAAAACTCTAATATATGGTCTGGCTTTGACCATCCACATACTTCTGTTTCATAGTATTTTTTTGTTTAATCTTAGATAAATAAAGAAAAAAAAAAGTTTATGTGCTTTCTTTATCTGCTTTTGTTAAAGCAACCATCTTTTCATAGATTTTCGTGAGTTTAGATTAAAACTTGTAGCTTGAACATCATGCACATAAATTAGATAAACAGATCTGTTGTGTAAATATTATTTAAAATAGTTATATAGATACGTATATACATATATACACTAAGTAGTTATTTGTTAGTTTGCTCTTTTTCTTTTATTAGTTTCTTTTAGGACTTTAAGATTGGCTAATAGAGCCATTAAACCCTTCGGAGTGAGTCACACCAAACAACTTGGGTTATTTAGACAACCCCGGACTAGACTCGTTCTTCCAATTGACGGATGGTCATTTTCGCCTGTCAACACAGCCCTACACGATTTTTTCCTTTTAAAGTGACAAATAACAATTCCTGTAGCTGCCTACGCTTCATCATGTAAATATTTCTATTTGAAGGTGACTATTCGGTTGTAAAAAAGATGTTTTGATTGTTCTTATTTTTATTTTTTCATTTTCATGCTTTGTTCATGACTGAAAGCATGAATGAAGCATTGAAACTTATAATCGTATTGCAATTGTATCTAAGGCTTATGTCTTTAGAAGGGTCAATGTGCTTACAACTCTTTTAATGAATGTTGTTTTGATTTGAAGCTTATCATATATCAATGAAACATTTGTTTTGAGTTTCTCTTGGACTATAGGCTTGTTTCATTTAAAATTCTTGGTAAGTCGATTATTGATTTTAAATTTTCGATATGCTATGGCTAGTAAAACACATCTTCTCCTAACCTTTGCAAATCAACTTCACCCTTTACATTTGATGGGAGTTAAACACAATCGATCGTACCCTGTACCTCGTTTTAGATAGCAATTTGAAGTGACAAACCTCTCATGACAGATCAAGGTCTTGAGTTATGCTCCGTATCTAGAACGTTTATCACCAAAGATGCCCGATTTCCGTGTATGAAACCCTTATGATTGCATTATGGTCACACTGGTGTGATTGCTCATTTTTCCCTTATGTTTTTAGCTCATACTTTCCTCTGTTACTGTTGCATCTAAATCCCCAGTTAGTTCGATTCGCTCTTGTTACAATCTGTTCAATCCTGTTTTTGCCTACCAGAGACACATTTTTCCAGGAGCGTTTTTGAGCAAACCATGGCGAATTAGATCAAACCCTTGAAAACCCATTTCGTAAATGGGCCCTTTTACCTTCACTATGGGCAGTTTCTCCAGAAACTAGATCATTGCAGAGATATGTCTCGATCTTTGGAGGGAAATTTCTCCGATTTTCCGTTCCGGTTGAGGTAAATGTTTTATTTATTTATTTTTATTTTGCTACAAAAATTCCTGTAGAAACCTCTGTAATGGATAAACCTATGATAGAAAAGCGTCTTAAATTCTCGAATGGTAAACCATGTTCTTTGGATTAAAACCCTCATGAAGGGACAACACCCGATCAGTCTTTGAGTGAACAACAGTATGCTAGTTCCAAAGGTTATTAAAACTCCTGAACATGAAATTGTTTGCCAATCCAACAACAAATAACCTCCCACTGTGTTTGAAAGACAACAAGGAATTTATAGGTATCAATCTCAAGCCAAGGCCAATAGTGGATAGTAGGGGTGTTTTAACACACAATCATGTTTTTCCTCAATCGATTGCCCCTGCTGTACATTGTGAAGTGTGTTTACATTGGATAGGTCAGTATTACACATACATCCCCATCCTTCAAGAAAATATCAAATCTCTCATGGCTAAAAATGATTCATTGACAAACGAAAACTGTGAGCTCAAAGCCAATGCACAAAGACAAGCAAAGCATTTAAAAAAAACAGGAAACAACATTATAAAAAACGTTGACAATGTCAAGGCTGTGATCATTTATGATATGTTGTGATTTGATTTTTGTTATCAGTTGAATGGTAAGATTGTTTTTATCTTAGTTGTGTTTTTATTGTTATTTTTCTAATTAATCTAAATTGATTTAGATTTTTGTTGCTAATAATAACACTGGCTACAAAGTCGTGAGATTCTGTATCCAAGTCAATTTCTCATATAAAAATTTGGAAATTGTTAGTTAAGTAAATATCTAATTCGCACATTTCATTTTGCTTTCAGGATAAGATGTATCTTGTGAATTGGAGCATTGCTGGACTTAGTTAATTAGCCATCTCTTTTGGCTTATTTTGTAAATAAAAAAAAAAACTTTCATAATTTTGGAAGATCCAATTTGATATCGAGTGTTTTTTTAGACCCTCTATATTTGTAACTTTAAGATCCTTTTGAGATCTGATCCTATATTACAAGATAGGATGTTTAGCTTACACGAACTCTTTAAATACTACATATTTTTGTAATGAAATCAGCTTGGCTGAGAGAAAAAGATGGACAATTAATTCCAGAACTTAATGAAACAACATTCATGCATTTTGGCTTTAGCCTCTTGTTTAATAATGTTGTCGTTTATGTTTTGTTAAGACTACTACATATATAGATATGATATCTTTAGATTAAATGATTTGTGATGTGCAAGATTGTTATATTAAATACCATCTATAATTTTCTTCTCAAAATATAAATGTTGTGATCATATTTTTAGTTAAAGCAATAGGATTTATCTTTCAATTTTAATTGAAAAATGAAATGTACAGGTTACTTGCAGATTTATCTTACAGTGATCATGTATGATTATGAGATTACAAGTTTATGTTGGTGTCTCCGCTTCAGTCATTAAAACCCAAACTGCCAACACATTGTTCTGGATATATTTAGAACAATCTTAATGTTCAATGCAGGTTTCCCTCTTGGATGTGGTAGTTGGATGTTTTCTAATCATGCAGATGCTTGGATACACATCACTAACTCACTAACAGGTTAGCTCATTTACATTTTTATGTCATTTACTTATCACTGAAACTCAAATGTATGGTTCAACTTTTGACTATCCACACTTTTCTGTTTCATAGTATTTTGTCATATTAGTTTAGATTTATAAAGGAAAAACAAAAAAATATTTTTATGTGCTTTCTTTATCTTCTTTCTAGAAGCAATCATTTTTCACATTGATTTTCGTAAGTTTAGATTAAAACTTGCAATTTGTATATCATGTACATAAGTAAGATAAGTAAATCTTCTGTTTAAATAAATCTTCAACAGATACATTACACGTATATATATATATATATATATATATATATATATATAGTGATTAGTAATTAGTTATCTATTTCATTTCTTTCTTTTTGTTTCTTTTAGGAATCTTAGATTGGCCAACGGAGCCATTAAACCCGTCAAAACGAGTTACACCAAACGGCTTGGGTTATTTAGACAACCCTGGACCAGACTCATTCTTCCAGTTGACGGATGATCATTTTCGCCCGCCAACAATAAGTCACTCACTCAACATATTGATATAAGGACCATTCTTCTAATCCGGACATACGTCCTAGAAGAATGATTGTCCCAATAGATGTTGAATGCCCCACAATGGGCTATAAGGATCATTCTCTCCATTGTATCATCTCTAAGCCATACTAGCATGGTGGGAATGCATCATATCTAATTTGTACTGGCATGATGTGGAGTATCATCTACATCATCTATAAGCCATACTAATATGATGCGAATGCATCATATCTAAGTTGTACTGACATGATGTAGATCAATGTCTCTGCATCATCTCTGAGCCGTACTATCATGGTGTCAATGCACCATATCTAAGTTGTACTAGCATGATGCAAGTCATCTGCATCATCTCTAAGTTGTACTAGCATGATGTTATTGCATCATATCTAAGTTATACTAGCATGATGCGATTCATATGCATCATCTCTAAGTTGTAATAGCCTAATGCTATTGCATCATATCTAAGTTGTACTGGCATGATGTGACTCATGCATATGCATCATATCTAAGTTGTACTAGCATGATGTCAATGCATCATATCTAAGTTGTACTAGCATGATGTCAATTCATCATATCTAAGTTGTACTAGCATGATACCGATCAACACTCCCTCTCAACCAAGGGAGCAATATCCAAGTCCCATCTTGTCCCTCAAGTATGTAAACTTTATCTTGGACAAAGGCTTGTCAAAATATCAGGTGTCTACTCATTGGTGGAGATGTATTGGAGAATCACTTCTCCCTTCTGGACTTTATCACAGATAAAATTGTACTTGATCTCAATGTGCTTTGACCTGTCATGGAACACAAGGTTCTATGAAAGATTCACACAACTATAATTATCATAATATATCACAGTCAAATCCAACACCTGATCAAATAGTCTAGAAATTGGCTTATAGAGCCATACTTCTTTTGTACAAGCATAACAAGCTACAATATACTATGCTTATGCAGTGTTGAGTGCAACAAAGTTTTGTTTCCTGCTAGCCCATGATATCATATAAGATCCCAAACTAAAACATATACTAGAAGTACTCTTTCTTTCATCTGCACTCCCTTCCCAATCTGAATCAGTAAATCCATGCAGCTGTACATCACTATTTGAGGCATATCTCAAATCATAATTTAGCGTCCCACAAAGATATCTCAAAATGTGATTTGCAGCTATCCAATGCTCATGTCTAGGTTCCACCTAGAACTGGCTCAATGTGTTCACAAAAAATCAAATGTCCAACTAGGTATTAACCAAATACATCAATGAGCCAATCCATTGCCGGTACAAGGATGAGTCTACTCGATCAGAATCAGAGTCTCTCATTTCCTTAGATCTGTCACCGTGGGAATTTCCATGGATTTGTAATCCATCATCCCAAACTTCTAAAGGATATTTACAACATACTTCCCTTGTCCTAGGAAGATTTCACCATGATTTTTACATACTTCTAGTCCCAAATAATAATGCAGAAGACCAAGATCCTTCATATCGAATTCATAGGCTAGCTCCCTCTTACATTGAATAATGGGAGGATTTGCACCTGTCAGAAACAAATCATCAACATATAGTAGTAGGATCACAGGTGCATCATTCACAACCTTGTAATAAAGGTTTGGATTAGCACAACTCTTGAAAAATCCAAGTCTCTTCAAGTAACTGTCAATTCGTGCATACCAATCTCTTGGAGCTTTCTTGAGTCCATACAAGGCCTTATTTAATCTGCATACATGGGTTTCTCTCCGGTGCACCTCAAAGCCTTGAGGTTTCTCTATGTATACTTCTTCCTCAATTACTCCATTGAGAAAAGTGGTGTTTACATCCATTTGATGTAAACTCCAACCCATGGATGTTGCAAGATATATTATGGCTCTAATAGAGGTATATCTGGAAACTGGAGAAAATGTCTCATCATAGTCTTCTCCCTCCTGCTGGGAGAACCCTCTAGCCATGAACCTTGCCTTGTATTTATTGATACTCCCATCTACTGCATGATTTATCTTGTAAACCCATTTTGATGTGACTACAGACTTTCCTTCAGGTCTAGGCACATTTTCCCATACATAATTTTTCATGATGGATTGATATTCCTCCATCATAGCTTCCTTCCATTCCTTCTTCTTGACTACTTATTCAAAAGTGGAAGGTTCTGCAATGACAAGACTTTTCATTAGTAACTAGAGAATAGTTTGGGCCTCTTGCTT
This sequence comes from Picea engelmannii, assembly GCA_009831015.1. Taxonomy (NCBI): domain Eukaryota; kingdom Viridiplantae; phylum Streptophyta; class Pinopsida; order Pinales; family Pinaceae; genus Picea; species Picea engelmannii. Next base: position 201,573 of record ML781132.1, on the reverse strand, counting down.
TCCCTAAAAGTGCCACTGGGATATTTATGTCTTGTTTCTTCCTGTAAGGTGGATTCTAGCCATGTTTGTCGTTTTCTGTTCTTGGGTACAACAACTGGTTCTATAGGTTCAAGTGGTTAGTACGGTTCTTCACTGGGATGTTTTGTGAACATGTACTCTCTTCCTTGGGATCTTCATGTTCTTCTTCATTGTTGGAGTTCATGGAATCTTCTATATATTTCTTGAAGGCAATTTTCTCATCAAAAGTTACATCCCTTTTGATTTCAATCTTCTATTGACCTAGAACATAGATTATATAATATTTTGATGTATCACTATATCCAATGAATATGTCATTCTTTCCTGAAGGTTCCAACTTCTTCCTTTTGTCCTTGGGAACATGGATATAGACAGGACAACCAAAGATCCTTAAGTGTTCCACACTTGGCTTATTTCAGGAGAAGGCTTCTTATGGAGTCATGTTCTTCAATATACGATGAGGACTTCTATTTTGAATACACATGGTTTTCATAATTGCTTCTCCCCATAGAAACATGGATAGATTCTGGTGATTCATCATTGCCTTAACATATTTTTTAATGGAGAGGTTCTTTCTTTCTACCACACCATTATGTTGAGGATTATGTGGAACAATTATCTCCCTCCTAATCCTGTCTGCTTTACCAAAGGCAAAGAGCTCCTTGGAGGTATATTCTCCTCCATTATTAGATCTTAGCATCTTGATATTCTTATTTGTCAGGTTTTCACTTCAACTTTGAATTCTTGGAACTTTCCAAATACTTCATCTTTCATCTTTAATAGATACATCCAAGTCTTTCTTGAGAAGTCATCTATGAACGCCACATAGTAAAGAGAGCCCCATAGATACTTCACTAGCATAGGACCACATACATATGAGTGTATAAGATCCAATATCTCCTTAGATATATTCTCACTCCTTGGGAATGGCTTCTTAATATTCTTCCCAAGTGCACATCCTCTACAAACACCTTTGTGCACTGATCGTAGTTCTGGTATGCCTACAACCATCTCCTTTAGGGATGTCAATGCTTGGAAATGAAGGTGAGCATACCTTCTATTCCATAACTCACTAGGATTGAGTTCATCATGTACATGAGCTTGAGCATTCTGACCTAGGAGTTTATACAATGTTCCTTCACGAATCCCAATGACTCTAGCATATTCTATTTTTGAATATTTAGACCATACAAGAAATTTTCCATCGACAAAGGCTATTGTATATCCTTTGTATTCCAAGCAATAAATAGATACTAAATTCTTTTTCAAACCAGCAACATATAAAACATTGCTAAGATGAACATTGTTACCTGATTCCATTTTGATAGAAGCTTTTCCAATTCCCTTGACTGCATAAGGGTTCTTGTCTCCAAGTCACTTTATGAGATGTTTCCTTTTCCTTCATGCTTGATATGTTTTCATGATCATCTTTCATATGTCTTGAACCTCCACTATTGATCAACCACATGTCGTCTTCAAAATATCCTGTAAGAGATGAGTAGTAGATGGAATCTGCTTCTTCATGCTTGACTTTCTTTGAAGTTTCTTCATCATTGGCAGTTGACACATGGTGTCTTTCCTTTTTCTTCTTTGCTAGTTTAGGAAAATGCTTTTTGTAGTGGCCATATTCATGGCATCCAAAACATTGTACCTTTGACATATCTTTCTTATGATTGAATTTCTTTCTTGAGTCAAATCTTTCTTACCTCCATGTCTCTTGAAATTTGTTGCATATGCTTGAGCATCCTCTTCCTTTTGAGATCTTACCTTTGAGTTTTTCCTTGTCTCTTCTTGTGAACAACAGGTCCAAAGTTCTTCTAGCGTTGAAATCTCCTTTCTTGTGTTCATGCTTGCAACAAATGCATCCCATGATCTAGAAAGACCATTAAGTGCTATATTCATAATTTCCTTTTCTGGAATAACTTCTTAAATAGATTGTAGTTGATCTATAAACTAAGAAATCCTCACAAAGTATGAGGCTACAATGTCATCCTTAGTCATATTTGTGTCACAAAAGCTCATTCTTCAGACTCATCACTTGTCCAATATTTCTGACAACAAAAAGGCTAGTTAAGGCATCATACATCTTCTTGGATGAGTCAAGATTGGATATGTAGGGTATCAAGTGATCTTTGACAGAGTCCACAATGATACTCATAGCGTTTATGTCATTGTCCTTGAACTTCTCCATCACTACAAAATTTTGAGGTTCCTTCTCTCTTCCTTCTTCAAACTGTGGTTCCATGATCTTACCCTTCACGGTATCTAGAAATTTGTTCTTAGCAAGGATGAGGTCAGTCCTTGTCTTCCATGCTCTAAAGTTTGAAGCTCCTTCTATCTTGTTTTATGACTTCATGGAGTAAGTCATGACTTCCCTTGACTTTGAATTTGACCAGTCAAACTTTGAATTTGACCCAAAATTTCAACCTTGACATTTTTGCTAGATGAAAGTACCAAGAAGTGCGCTAGGCTAAGGTGCACTAGAATGTCCAAGAATTATGCCAAACGTCTCACTTAAACTGCCCAAAGAGTTAGGTTAGGGTTTGTTGCAGCTACAAATTTAGAAACCCTAGTTGCAGTTGTAACTAGTGCCACACAAGCTTGCCAAGAAACTGTCGAGCCACCTTCTAGTGGTTAGACTGTTTTGAAGGTAGTGTGGACCCATAACCTGTTAAAATATTTGATGTGCTCATTTCAACATAGACATTATCACAATATTGTCACCCAACCATAGGCACACAACCACCCTCAAGCACCTTAACCTTTGATAGATAGAATGATTCTGGAAGTAGCACTAGATCCAATAGATAACCAAGAAAGTGCACCTTTCTCCAAAGATAACACACCAAGCAGAAAGTCCCAAACCATAGACCAAAACCAATCACCATTGTAGTAGTTGCAACTCTCTTCCAAACTTGTGTAATACTTGTCTTGTACAAGATTGTGAGTGAGTGTGTCACCAAATGAGATCTAGTGCCTTCTATTTATAGTTCTCCTTGTCAAATATTTAGGCCAACTTCTCCTTTTGGAGGGTAATACTTTAATATTATTTATTCTATTGAGCCAACTTGTCTTCTAGGGTTTTTACACATTTGTTTAGGGTTTCTATTTTAGCCAAAGGTTGCACATGGAGGTTAATACCTCCCACAACTACCATAATATCAACATTTTGGAGGGAGGAATGTTTGAAAAAAAATGGTAATTTTATTGGCATTTTCTATGGGTTTGAACCGCACTGGGAAACCAAATTAGAGAGATGGTGGGCCTGGTTGAAGCTCGAGATTGATCCTCGTGATAGGTTATTGGAAGAAATTGAGTTGGTGTGGGTTGGGTTCTCTTGGAACCAACATATTGACTACTAAGATGTACCTTTTAGGTGTTATGGATGCCACAAAGTGGGTCATCTCCAGGCACAATGTCAGATCTCTTGCTCATTTTTCACCATTCAAAAAATTCTGGAAAAGGAAGGCATCGTCTGAAGTTGGCTTGAGCACAACTGGAGTGTCTAGAAGTGAGGAGATTCAGCTCAATAAGGTTAAAAGAAGTGGATCTCAGGAGACCAATTCATTGGTGGGAGTTTAATATTCTAAATATGGTAATAATTCTATCCTCGTTCTCTCTTTATCTAAAAAATATGTTGAGGGAATTTTTTGTTTAGAGAAGCTTGCATACAAGAACATTATTCATGAGTTGCCATGTGTTATTTCCCTATCCCTTTCTCATTCTGACTTGGATAAGAAGAGTCCTAGGAAGGAGAATTTTTCTTAGGCAAAGGGTACAGGTTCTCATGTCGTGTCGTTTAGAGATTTTGGAGTCCTAGGGAATGTTCCCTGTCCGGTGTCCTCTCTCCCCTCCTCGGAGGATTCAAAAGATAGTTCCAGGTCAAATCCTCCTTTGAAGTCTAACTACTTGCTTAGGTCTAAAGTCAAATTTGGGTCCTTTGGTAATTATGGGGGTGGTTTTTCCTTTGACAAGACCCCTAGGGGGAAGGAGGGAAGAAAATCACGTTTATCTTTGGCTCAAATCCAAGAAAAACAAGAGATTTGGTCTTGGAAATAGTCAACCATAGTGTGGGACCTTAGAGAAGGGATGGCCCCGTCAAAGGTTGCTTAATGATTTTTCTCTCCTACAATGCTCGAGGGGTTGGGGTGCCCAAAACATTTTATCCCTCAAAAGGCTTGTGTAATTGCATAGGTCAGATGTCGTTTTCATACAAGAAACCATGTGTCCTAGTGACAGAGCATAAGAGGCTTTGTGAGCTTGGTTAAAGGAGTGGTCCTTCTATTTTGTAGATTTAGTTGGGTGCTCAAGGGGTTTTCTTATGGCTTGGAGCCCTCGGTTAAAAGTTTATTCTCTCAACAAGATTCCTTCTGGCATAGTGGAAAAGCATGAAGACAAAGTTTAAATTCGAAGTTCAGGTTAGTCAATATTTATGGTCCTTATCTAGATAGAGTCCATTTTTGGGAGGGATTGAGCTCTTTGGGTTGGTTGGAGGCCCCAAACGTCATTCTGGGGGGTATGGGGAAGTATGGGGAGGGCATCCCCATAAGGATGCTCAGGAAATTCCTTTCTCACTAGATTTCTGATAATCATTTGGTTGATTTGGAGCTTCCTAAGCTATCCCAGACCTGAAGGAATGGGCACAAAGGGGAGAATATGGTGGCTAAACATTTGAATAGATTCCTAATTTTGTAGGACCATTTCCTTAAGCCTTGGGATTTTTCTTGTTAGGCTTTTGTTGGGGGTTCTTTAGATCCTTTTCCTATTATTTGAAAGTATTCAAGTGAGAAAAATTTTATCCTTCTCCCTTTAAATTCAATGAAAATTGGTTGAGGGAGGATGACTTGAGAAAGTTAATAAAGGAAGAATGGTCTCATTTGGTTTTAGAGAGTGGAATTTATTTTATGGTGCAGTTCGCGCTTAACCTTGTAAAAATTTATGATGTCTCCAAATCTTGGGCTTGAATTTTTAATGGGAAATATCGACAGGCCTTGAAGGAAACAAAGGCAAGGCTGAAGACATTGTTGGTGGATAGCCCGACATAGTCTCTTTCTCTGGAAGAGGAAGAATCCATCTGTGGATTGTTGAAGAAAAAAAAATACTTGCTTGCTTTGGAAGAAGCTAAATGACACCTAAAAAGCTGAGCAACGTGGTTGAAAGAAGGTGACAAAAACACAAAAACATTTCATAGGTATGCTCAGCATCAAAAGAATATAAACACAATTAGTGAAATAAAAAATATAGAGGGGGAGATAGTGTTCTCTCATGAAGAAATAACAACAAGAAGTAAATATTTTTTCTTTAGTCTTTTTAAAGAAAAGGCAGGATGCCCCATTGCAGAGATTTTGAAAGTGATCAAATGAATGAGCCATTGAAACTAGATATAACTAAAACTGAAATACATAAACTCTTTTGGCATTCCAAAAAGGTAAGAGTCCAGGTCTAGATGGCCTCCTTATGGAATTATTTTTGGGGTTCTATGATTTCTTAAAGGAGGATATACTCAAAGTGGTAAAATAATCTCAACTTTTTGGTAAAGTCTTAGGTTCCTTCAATAAGACCTTTCTCACCTTCATCTCGAAGAAAAAAGAAATTGCCTCTTTTGAGGACTTCTACCCAATTTCTTGTTGTAACTTAATCTACAAGATTATCTCTAAGATCTTCGCTAATAGACTAAAACCCATCCTCATCAAAATTATTTTGAAGTGTAACGACTCCTTCGTTATGTCTATGAATAGCAAAGTTCAATAGGAAATTTTTTCTTTTTCTTTTTAACAATAAGAAATTAACAACATCACCTAATTCATATCAATGCAAAAACACATGACATCATAACTAAGGTGACACATGATCAGAATATAAACAAAATCTACAATATCATTGCGGAACGAAATTGCAAACCATAATGCCAACCAATCTCATCATATTATCACCAATAACAATAATTTTGCCGAATATAAAACTGCTTTCTACTTTACCATTAAAATCATACCGTTGCCATTCGCCCGCTTCAGAGACGTCCCTCGCGCTGTGCCGCTTCCCTCGCTCCGTGCCGCTTTCGCTTGCTGACCAAAAAAATCTCACCGGTACCTCCCAGCCAAACGCTAGGGGTACTCTGCTTCCCCCTTAGCCCCCCGAGCCGCAAAGGGGCCACACAAGAACCAGAGATAGTCTAGCGTCTCAGCTCGCCTCAACGACTGAGCTACCACTCCAATCACAGCTGAGATATACCCAACTCCTCACAAGAAACCCGTCAAGCCACAATTCGATAGCGTAATGTTACGCTCCGAAGTGATTGGGCTTGCAAAGAAGTGATTGGGCTTGCAATATTTGAAAATCCTTTTATGAATATTCGGTAATACCCGACAATACCTATGAATGATTTGACCTCTGTCACATTTCTTGGAACTAACCATCCTCTAATGACTTCTATCTTCTCTGGATAAACTGCTATCCCATCTGCTAAAATAATATGCCTCAAGTAGTGAATATTCTTTTAATAAAATATGCACTTACTCAGTTCGACATACAATTTATGCTCTTTTAAGACTTGCAACACCATTCTCAAATTTGTTCATTTTCTTCTTCTATCTTTGAGTATATGAGAATATTTTCTAAGAAAAAAATCACAAACTTGTCTAGGTATTCCCTGAACACTCAATTCATCAGGAACATGAAAAATGTTGGTGCATTTGATAGCCCAAATGGCACTACTGTGAATTCATAATACCCATATGTTGTCCTAAATGTTGTCTTGCTGATATCCTCAGTTGATGATAACCTGATCTCAAGTCAATCTTGGAAAATATCCTTGCACTTTTCAGCTGATCAAATAGATCATCAATCCTTGGCAAAGTATATTTTTT
>ML781132.1:153854-165196 GCA_009831015.1 Picea engelmannii | reverse complement strand
AAAAAATATACTTTGCCAAGGATTGATGATCTATTTGATCAGCTGAAAAGTGCAAGGATATTTTCCAAGATTGACTTGAGATCAGGTTATCATCAACTGAGGATATCAGCAAGACAACATTTAGGACAACATATGGGTATTATGAATTCACAGTAGTGCCATTTGGGCTATCAAATGCACCAACATTTTTCATGTTCCTGATGAATTGAGTGTTCAGGGAATACCTAGACAAGTTTGTGATTTTTTTCTTAGAAAATATTCTCATATACTCAAAGATAGAAGAAGAAAATGAACAAATTTGAGAATGGTGTTGCAAGTCTTAAGAGAGCATAAATTGTATGTCGAACTGAGTAAGTGCATATTTTATTAAAAGAATATTCACTACTTGAGGCATATTATTTTAGCAGATGGGATAGCAGTTGATCCAGAGAAGATAGAAGTCATTAGAGGATGGTTAGTGCCAAGAAATGTGACAGAGGTCAAATCATTCATAGGTATTGTCGGGTATTACCGAATATTCATAAAATGATTTTCAAATATTTCAAGCCCAATCACTTCTTTGCAAAAGAAGGGAGTGAAATTTGAATGGACTCCAAAATATGAAGAAAGTCTCCAACAGTTGAAATATACTTTGACAAGTGCATCAATATTAAATAATGTAGATCTAGATGAAGATTTTGTGTTGTGCATTGATGTGTGCAAGGAAGGGATCGATGGACTCCTCAACCAAAAAGAGTGTGTGGTATGTTATGAGTCTCGAAAATTAAAAGAGCATGAGTGGAATTATGCTACACATGACTTGGAATTAGCATCCATTGTACATTCATTAAAAATGTGGAGACATTAACTCATGGGGAGAATATTTTAGCTAAGGACAGACCATTGTGGTCTAAAGCATTTGTTTGGATAGACAACATTAAATGATAGACAAATTAGATGGATAGAATTTCTAAGTGAATGTGAATTTGAAATTAAACATATAAAAGGAAAGAAAAACCAGGTGGCTGATGAACTCAGCAGAAGAGCTCATAAAATGCATATTTCATCCATCATCATGTTCAACAAAGAATTAAAAGACAAAATTCTAGAGGCTGCAAATTCATATCAACAATATTTAAAAATAAAAGAAACACTACAACGAGGTAATTTTTAGCAAAAAACTAATTATTATGAGTTGAAAGAGGATGGAATTTTCATGCACAGAGGGAAAATATATGTGCTAAATTCAGGAGCACTGAAAAATGTAGTGTTGAGGGAAATGCACAATGTGCCATATCTTGGGCACCCAAGATATTATAAAACAAGTGCAGCGGTAAGAAGTCAATACTTTTGGCCAGGAATGAAGAAAGAAGTGGTTAATTACATAGCTAGGTGTCTAGAATACCAAAAAGTGAAGACAAAGCATAGACATCCAGCAGGTCTATTACAACCATTTCTCATTCCCAAGTGTAAATCAGAAGTGGTTACAATTGATTTTATTACAAAGCTTCATAGAATAGTGAAGCAACATGATTCCATCATGGTGGTGGTCGATAAATTAACAAAGGCTGGACATTTTATTCTTGTGAAGACTACACACAAGGAAACAAGCATTGCATATATTTACATGAAGGAATTTGCCAGGATACATGGAGTGCCCAAGGAAATTATTTAAAACAAAGATCCAAACCTTAAATCCAATTTTTGGAAAGGTTTGTTCAAAGGCTTTGGGACAAATTTAAATCTTAGTCCAACGTAACACCTAGAGTTAGATGGGAAAACAGAGAGGACCAACAGAATAATTGAAGACATACTCAAAATGTATGTGAAGGACTAGCCATCAAAGTGGGAAGACTACATCCACTTAGTAGATTTTTCTTAAAATAATGGGTATCAAGCCTCATTCAAAATGAGCCAATTTGAGGCATTGTATGGCAAGAAGTGTAACACACCAATGAGTTGGGATAACCTAGCTAACAAAGTTGTCATTGGGATATGTTTGTTGATAGAAATAGAAGAGAAGATGACAAAGATCAAGTGGAATTTAAATGATGCCCAAGACAGGTAGAAAAGTTATGCAGGAAAGAATAGAGTTTTCAGAGATTTAAAAGTGGGGGAACATGTATTTCTTAAAGTGAAAAAGAAAAAAAGTTCAATAAGATTGGGTTGCTACCCAGAGTTGGTAGCAAGATATTGTGGTCCTTTTGAAATATTAGAAAATATAGGGCCAATTGCATACATGCTAGCATTGTCTACATCCATGAGAGTGCATAATGTATTTCATGTATCATTATTAAAGAAATATGTGCATTAACCTAACCACATAATTGATTCGACTATGATCCAAGTGAAAAATGAAGGGTATTTTCAGGTGGAACCATTACGCATCCTGGACCAGAAAGTCAAACTGTTCAAGAACAAAGCCATAGGGATGGTAAAGGTTCAATGGACCTACTATGGTCCCGAAGATGCAACATGGGAGCATGAAAAATCCATGAGGGAGGAATCCCACAATTTTTTGTCAATTTTGAAGAAAATAGAAGTTAAAAATGCAAGACTCCATTTTTTGGAAACTGGAGTTATGGAACCACATCTCAGAATTATTGGTCACCTACATTTATAGCCCTAATAAAACAATGATGCATCCTAATGGATTGAAGGAAATGAAGGGGGCGCATTCCTTGGGTCAACGGGTTGAGAGGAATGGTAGATTATGGTTGGAACTGTTGTTGGAGAGTAAACAAATTGAAGAATTTTTATTTTCTAAGTATTGTGATGTAAATTTGTATAACTATTCTGGCATGGTGATGTGCACCGAGGACAGTGCACAATTGTTGGGGAGGAGGAATCTAACATCCCCACTGTAATCCCCAGTTTAATTAATGCATAATGTAGATATGAATGTGGTTATGGCCAAGCGATGTAATATGTGAAATGTATTTTTCTGATTTTAATGAATATAATGTGATACCAGCTACTGGGAATATGGATAGAGATGGGGGCCGATGAATCCACAAGAGAGGAGGAATTCCTGGGGAGTGTCTAAGAGGGACCTAAGGGGTGGAATTAATTATGGTTGTTAATTCAACCCATATTTCCGAATTTTTATTATCATTTGAGGAAACCTTTTATTTATGTTTGAGTGCATGAGAGCCTAATCATTAAACTCATGTAAGAGTGTCGATGTGAGAGTCACATCCCATAGTTATTGGAGGCATGGGGCTGAAGCAAAATCAACATTGGGCAGACTAAGCATTCAATTTTCTTGGGAAAATAGAGGAAATTTGTATGGGGGGATTAGGAAGATTTCCACATTCAGTTTTTAGCATGAATAGTAAGGGAGAGTAGGGAAAAAGAGCACCATGTCTAGAGAAAGAAGGATGGGCGAATTTTGGAACATGCTGGAGCGTTTTTGGAGAATTCTAGAGTTGAATATTGAAGAGATAAGTTGTCAAGCCTGAAGAGTGAACCCTTTTGTGAGTTACATTGTAACAACAAGTGTTGCTATTGTTTTTCTGGTAGTTTTCCCTGATAGTGAGTTCCCTTGAGTACTTAGCAGAGATATTCCTAGTTACCTATGCTAGAGAGACCCTGATAAAAACAAATGGGACGTCCGATGGATTGAGGGAAGTGAAGGGGTATATTCCCTGGGTTTGGCATTTCAAGAGGAAGAGAGATGTAGGAAATTCGGGATAATTGCAGGAGAATACCAGTGAGTTGTGTGATAGGGAGTTGTGAGTGGACTGTGAAAGGCACCCTTCTTTCGTGGATTCCTAGCCCCAACTCGAGGGTGAATTTTTGTTAATATATGGATCAAAAAGTATATGGTTTGGTCGAACATCCTTCCCAAGCAATTTGTTGCACAAGTGTTTTAAAAGATAAGTGTTTATCTATTTTCTGAGTTATTTCATGAGTTTAATTGTTGTGCTTAACTTTGTGTATGTGAATGGTTTTATTTTCTATTGTGAATGAGTTTATTGGATGCATTCATATTCATTTAGAATGTTGTATACGCATTTCATGTTGGGTATCATAATCTAGTTAAATATGTGAATAAATCATAGCTGGTAAGCTACATGAAATGAGCTAGCATAAAAAAAATTATTTTATGAGTACTTTATGCAAGTAATGTTCTTCGGTTAAGTTGGGGGACGTTACATATTGGAATTTTGGACAGCCCTAGTTAAGGCCTCTCGACACCCGAAAGGATGGGGAGGGGGAACCATTAATAGGCATGGAAAAAGAGGTCGACTCAATACAACCCATAATCTAATTTATTATCTCTAGATTCATACCCATCTAAATTAGGGCAAGTCTCAGAAAGACCCAACTAACTTTGTCATATGTTTTGGAAAAGTCAAGGTTTAGGACAATTAAAGGGATATTTTGAGTCTTTATTGAATGTAGAGCTTCCTGCACTAGTGAGACTGCATCATGAATTTGATGTTTGAAGAGGAAACCAAATTGTTCCTTCAAAATAATTTTGATGAGGATGGGTTTTAGTCTATTAGCGATGATCTTAGAGATAATCTTGTAGATTAAGTTACAACAAGAAATTGGGTAGAAGTCCTCAAAAGAGGCAATTTCTTTTTTCTTCGAGATGAAGGTGAGAAAGGTCTTATTGAAGGAACCTAAGACTTTACCAAAAAGTTGAGATTATTTTACCACTTTGAGTATATCCTCCTTTAAGAAATCATAGAACCCCAAAAATAATTCCATAAGGAGGCCATCTAGACCTGGACTCTTACCTTTTTGGAATGCCAAAAGAGTTTATGTATTTCAGTTTTAGTTATATCTAGTTTCAATGGCTCATTCATTTGATCACTTTCAAAATCTCTGCAATGGGGCATCCTGCCTTTTCTTTAAAAAGACTAAAGAAAAAATATTTACTTCTTGTTGTTATTTCTTCATGAGAGAACACTATCTCCCCCTCTATATTTTTTATTTCACTAATTGTGTTTATATTCTTTTGATGCTGAGCATACCTATGAAATGTTTTTGTGTTTTTGTCACCTTCTTTCAACCACGTTGCTCAGCTTTTTAGGTGTCATTTAGCTTCTTCCAAAGCAAGCAAGTATTTTTTTTTCTTCAACAATCCACAGATGGATTCTTCCTCTTCCAGAGAAAGAGACTATGTCGGGCTATCCACCAACAATGTCTTCAGCCTTGCCTTTGTTTCCTTCAAGGCCTGTCGATATTTCCCATTAAAAATTCAAGCCCAAGATTTGGAGACATCATAAATTTTTACAAGGTTAAGCGCGAACTGCACCATAAAATAAATTCCACTCTCTAAAACCAAATGAGACCATTCTTCCTTTATTAACTTTCTCAAGTCATCCTCCCTCAACCAATTTTCATTGAATTTAAAGGGAGAAGGATAAAATTTTTCTCACTTGAATACTTTCAAATAATAGGAAAAGGATCTAAAGAACCCCCAACAAAAGCCTAACAAGAAAAATCCCAAGGCTTAAGGAAATGGTCCTACAAAATTAGGAATCTATTCAAATGTTTAGCCACCATATTCTCCCCTTTGTGCCCATTCCTTCAGGTCTGGGATAGCTTAGGAAGCTCCAAATCAACCAAATGATTATCAGAAATCTAGTGAGAAAGGAATTTCCTGAGCATCCTTATGGGGATGCCCTCCCCATACTTCCCCATACCCCCCAGAATGACGTTTGGGGCCTCCAACCAACCCAAAGAGCTCAATCCCTCCCAAAAATGGACTCTATCTAGATAAGGACCATAAATATTGACTAACCTGAACTTCGAATTTAAACTTTGTCTTCATGCTTTTCCACTATGCCAGAAGGAATCTTGTTGAGAGAATAAACTTTTAACCGAGGGCTCCAAGCCATAAGAAAACCCCTTGAGCACCCAACTAAATCTACAAAATAGAAGGACCACTCCTTTAACCAAGCTCACAAAGCCTCTTATGCTCTGTCACTAGGACACATGGTTTCTTGTATGAAAACGACATCTGACCTATGCAATTACACAAGCCTTTTGAGGGATAAAATGTTTTGGGCACCCCAACCCCTCGAGCATTGTAGGAGAGAAAAATCATTAAGCAACCTTTGACGGGGCCATCCCTTCTCTAAGGTCCCACACTATGGTTGACTATTTCCAAGACCAAATCTCTTGTTTTTCTTGGATTTGAGCCAAAGATAAACGTGATTTTCTTCCCTCCTTCCCCCTAGGGGTCTTGTCAAAGGAAAAACCACCCCCATAATTACCAAAGGACCCAAATTTGACTTTAGACCTAAGCAAGTAGTTAGACTTCAAAGGAGGATTTGACCTGGAACTATCTTTTGAATCCTCCGAGGAGGGGAGAGAGGACACCGGACAGGGAACATTCCCTAGGACTCCAAAATCTCTAAACGACACGACATGAGAACCTGTACCCTTTGCCTAAGAAAAATTCTCCTTCCTAGGACTCTTCTTATCCAAGTCAGAATGAGAAAGGGATAGGGAAATAACACATGGCAACTCATGAATAATGTTCTTGTATGCAAGCTTCTCTAAACAAAAAATTCCCTCAACATATTTTTTAGATAAAGAGAGAACGAGGATAGAATTATTACCATATTTAGAATATTAAACTCCCACCAATGAATTGGTCTCCTGAGATCCACTTCTTTTAACCTTATTGAGCTGAATCTCCTCACTTCTAGACACTCCAGTTGTGCTCAAGCCAACTTCAGACGATGCCTTCCTTTTCCAGAATTTTTTGAATGGTGAAAAATGAGCAAGAGATCTGACATTGTGCCTGGAGATGACCCACTTTGTGGCATCCATAACACCTAAAAGGTACATCTTAGTAGTCAATATGTTGGTTCCAAGAGAACCCAACCCACACCAACTCAATTTCTTCCAATAACCTATCACGAGGATCAATCTCGAGCTTCAACCAGGCCCACCATCTCTCTAATTTGGTTTCCCAGTGCGGTTCAAACCCATAGAAAATGCCAATAAAATTACCATTTTTTTTCAAACATTCCTCCCTCCAAAATGTTGATATTATGGTAGTTGTGGGAGGTATTAACCTCCATGTGCAACCTTTGGCTAAAATAGAAACCCTAAACAAATGTGTAAAAACCCTAGAAGACAAGTTGGCTCAATAGAATAAATAATATTAAAGTATTACCCTCCAAAAGGAGAAGTTGGCCTAAATATTTGACAAGGAGAACTATAAATAGAAGGCACTAGATCTCATTTGGTGACACACTCACTCACAATCTTGTACAAGACAAGTATTACACAAGTTTGGAAGAGAGTTGCAACTACTACAATGGTGATTGGTTTTGGTCTATGGTTTGGGACTTTCTGCTTGGTGTGTTATCTTTGGAGAAAGGTGCACTTTCTTGGTTATCTATTGGATCTAGTGCTACTTCCAGAATCATTCTATCTATCAAAGGTTAAGGTGCTTGAGGGTGGTTGTGTGCCTATGGTTGGGTGACAATATTGTGATAATGTCTATGTTGAAATGAGCACATCAAATATTTTAACAGGTTATGGGTCCACACTACCTTCAAAACAGTCTAACCACTAGAAGGTGGCTCGACAGTTTCTTGGCAAGCTTGTGTGGCACTAGTTACAACTGCAACTAGGGTTTCTAAATTTGTAGCTGCAACAAACCCTAACCTAACTCTTTGGGCAGTTTAAGTGAGACGTTTGGCATAATTCTTGGACATTCTAGTGCACCTTAGCCTAGCGCACTTCTTGGTACTTTCATCTAGCAAAAATGTCAAGGTTGAAATTTTGGGTCAAATTCAAAGTTTGACTGGTCAAATTCAAAGTCAAGGGAAGTCATGACTTACTCCATGAAGTCATAAAACAAGATAGAAGGAGCTTCAAACTTTAGAGCATGGAAGACAAGGACTGACCTCATCCTTGCTAAGAACAAATTTCTAGATACCGTGAAGGGTAAGATCATGGAACCACAGTTTGAAGAAGGAAGAGAGAAGGAACCTCAAAATTTTGTAGTGATGGAGAAGTTCAAGGACAATGACATAAACGCTATGAGTATCATTGTGGACTCTGTCAAAGATCACTTGATACCCTACATATCCAATCTTGACTCATCCAAGAAGATGTATGATGCCTTAACTAGCCTTTTTGTTGTCAGAAATATTGGACAAGTGATGAGTCTGAAGAATGAGCTTTTGTGACACAAATATGACTAAGGATGACATTGTAGCCTCATACTTTGTGAGGATTTCTTAGTTTATAGATCAACTACAATCTATTTAAGAAGTTATTCCAGAAAAGGAAATTATGAATATAGCACTTAATGGTCTTTCTAGATCATGGGATGCATTTGTTGCAAGCATGAACACAAGAAAGGAGATTTCAACGCTAGAAGAACTTTGGACCTGTTGTTCACAAGAAGAGACAAGGAAAAACTCAAAGGTAAGATCTCAAAAGGAAGAGGATGCTCAAGCATATGCAACAAATTTCAAGAGACATGGAGGTAAGAAAGATTTGACTCAAGAAAGAAATTCAATCATAAGAAAGATATGTCAAAGGTACAATGTTTTGGATGCCATGAATATGGCCACTACAAAAAGCATTTTCCTAAACTAGCAAAGAAGAAAAAGGAAAGACACCATGTGTCAACTGCCAATGATGAAGAAACTTCAAAGAAAGTCAAGCATGAAGAAGCAGATTCCATCTACTACTCATCTCTTACAGGATATTTTGAAGACGACATGTGGTTGATCAATAGTGGAGGTTCAAGACATATGAAAGATGATCATGAAAACATATCAAGCATGAAGGAAAAGGAAACATCTCATAAAGTGACTTGGAGACAAGAACCCTTATGCAGTCAAGGGAATTGGAAAAGCTTCTATCAAAATGGAATCAGGTAACAATGTTCATCTTAGCAATGTTTTATATGTTGCTGGTTTGAAAAAGAATTTAGTATCTATTTATTGCTTGGAATACAAAGGATATACAATAGCCTTTGTCGATGGAAAATTTCTTGTATGGTCTAAATATTCAAAAATAGAATATGCTAGAGTCATTGGGATTCGTGAAGGAACATTGTATAAACTCCTAGGTCAGAATGCTCAAGCTCATGTACATGATGAACTCAATCCTAGTGAGTTATGGAATAGAAGGTATGCTCACCTTCATTTCCAAGCATTGACATCCCTAAAGGAGATGGTTGTAGGCATACCAGAACTACGATCAGTGCACAAAGGTGTTTGTAGAGGATGTGCACTTGGGAAGAATATTAAGAAGCCATTCCCAAGGAGTGAGAATATATCTAAGGAGATATTGGATCTTATACACTCATATGTATGTGGTCCTATGCTAGTGAAGTATCTATGGGGCTCTCTTTACTATGTGGCGTTCATAGATGACTTCTCAAGAAAGACTTGGATGTATCTATTAAAGATGAAAGATGAAGTATTTGGAAAGTTCCAAGAATTCAAAGTTGAAGTGAAAACCTGACAAATAAGAATATCAAGATGCTAAGATCTAATAATGGAGGAGAATATACCTCCAAGGAGCTCTTTGCCTTTGGTAAAGCAGACAGGATTAGGAGGGAGATAATTGTTCCACATAATCCTCAACATAATGGTGTGGTAGAAAGAAAGAACCTCTCCATTAAAAAATATGTTAAGGCAATGATGAATCACCAGAATCTATCCATGTTTCTATGGGGAGAAGCAATTATGAAAACCATGTGTATTCAAAATAGAAGTCCTCATCGTATATTGAAGAACATGACTCCATAAGAAGCCTTCTCCTGAAATAAGCCAAGTGTGGAACACTTAAGGATCTTTGGTTGTCCTGTCTATATCCATGTTCCCAAGGACAAAAGGAAGAAGTTGGAACCTTCAGGAAAGAATGACATATTCATTGGATATAGTGATACATCAAAATATTATATAATCTATGTTCTAGGTCAATAGAAGATTGAAATCAAAAGGGATGTAACTTTTGATGAGAAAATTGCCTTCAAGAAATATATAGAAGATTCCATGAACTCCAACAATGAAGAAGAACATGAAGATCCCAAGGAAGAGAGTACATGTTCACAAAACATCCCAGTGAAGAACCGTACTAACCACTTGAACCTATAGAACCAGTTGTTGTACCCAAGAACAGAAAACGACAAACATGGCTAGAATCCACCTTACAGGAAGAAACAAGACATAAATATCCCAGTGGCACTTTTAGGGAAAGCAAGAGGCCCAAACTATTCTCTAGTTACTAATGAAAAGTCTTGTCATTGCAGAACCTTCCACTTTTGAATAAGTAGTCAAGAAGAAGGAATGGAAGGAAGCTATGATGGAGGAATATCAATCCATCATGAAAAATTATGTATGGGAAAATGTGCCTAGACCTGAAGGAAAGTCTGTAGTCACATCAAAATGGGTTTACAAGATAAATCATGCAGTAGATGGGAGTATCAATAAATACAAGGCAAGGTTCATGGCTAGAGGGTTCTCCCAGCAGGAGGGAGAAGACTATGATGAGACATTTTCTCCAGTTTCCAGATATACCTCTATTAGAGCCATAATATATCTTGCAACATCCATGGGTTGGAGTTTACATCAAATGGATGTAAACACCACTTTTCTCAATGGAGTAATTGAGGAAGAAGTATACATAGAGAAACCTCAAGGCTTTGAGGTGCACCGGAGAGAAACCCATGTATGCAGATTAAATAAGGCCTTGTATGGACTCAAGAAAGCTCCAAGAGATTGGTATGCACGAATTGACAGTTACTTGAAGAGACTTGGATTTTTCAAGAGTTGTGCTAATCCAAACCTTTATTACAAGGTTGTGAATGATGCACCTGTGATCCTACTACTATATGTTGATGATTTGTTTCTGACAGGTGCAAATCCTCCCATTATTCAATGTAAGAGGGAGCTAGCCTATGAATTCGATATGAAGGATCTTGGTCTTCTGCATTATTATTTGGGACTAGAAGTATGTAAAAATCATGGTGAAATCTTCCTAGGACAAGGGAAGTATGTTGTAAATATCCTTTAGAAGTTTGGGATGATGGATTACAAATCCATGGAAATTCCCACGGTGACAGATCTAAGGAAATGAGAGACTCTGATTCTGATCGAGTAGACTCATCCTTGTACCGGCAATGGATTGGCTCATTGATGTATTTGGTTAATACCTAGTTGGACATTTGATTTTTTGTGAACACATTGAGCCAGTTCTAGGTGGAACCTAGACATGAGCATTGGATAGCTGCAAATCACATTTTGAGATATCTTTGTGGGACGCTAAATTATGATTTGAGATATGCCTCAAATAGTGATGTACAGCTGCATGGATTTACTGATTCAGATTGGGAAGGGAGTGCAGATGAAAGAAAGAGTACTTCT
>ML781132.1:122221-139861 GCA_009831015.1 Picea engelmannii | reverse complement strand
ATTGTTGTAGCAAAATAAAAATAAATAAATAAAATGTTTACCTCAACCAAAACGGAAAATCTGAGAAATTTCCCTCCAAAGATTGAGACATATCTCTGCAATGATCTAGTTTCTGGAGAAAATTCTCACGTTGAAGGTAAAAGGGCCCATTTATGAAATGGGTTTTCAAGGGTTTGATCTAATTCGTCACGGTTTGATAAAAAACGCTCCCACAAAGATGTGTCACTAGCAGGCAAAAACGGGATTGAACAAACTGTAACAAGATCGAATCGAACTAACTGGGGATTTAGATGTAATAGTAACAGAGGAAAGTCTGAGCTAAAAACATAGGGGCAAAATGAGAAATCACACCAGTGTGACCATAATGCAAGCATAAGGGTTTCATACATGGAAATCAGGCATCTCTGGTGATAAACGTTCTGGATACAGAGCATAACTCAAGACCTTGATATGTCATGAGAGGTCTGTCACCTCAAATTGTCAGCTAAAATGAGTTATAGGGTATGATCAATTTGTGTTCAACTCCCATCAAATGTAAAGTGTGAAGTTGATTTGCAAAGGTTAGGAGAAGATATGTTTTACTAGCCAAAGCATATCGAAAATTTAAAATCAATAATTGACTTACCAAGAATTTTAAATGAAACAAGCCTATAGTCCAAGAGAAACTCAAAACAAATGTTTCATTGATATATGATAAGCTTCAAAGCAAAACAACATTCATTAAAAGAGTTGTAAGCACATTGACCCTTCTAAAGACATAAGCCTTAGATACAATTGCAATACAATTATAAGTTTCAATGCTTCATTCATGCTTTCAGTCATGAACAAAGCATGAAAACGAAAAAATAAAAATAAGAACAATCAAAACATATTTTTTATAACCGAATAGTCACCTTCAAATAACAATATTTACATGACGAAGCATAGGTAGCTACAGGAATTTTTATTTGTCACTTTAAAAGGAAAAAAGCGTGTAGGGTTGCCAACACTTATGCAAGACACTCTGTTGAGTGCATTGAGTTCAACACGTGACTTATTCAACATCATGCTTGATTACTCATATGGAGTATGGCCCAAAGAGATGATGCAGATGATGATATATATTTTGATGTCAGGATGCTATCAGATGATATTGATAGTGATGATGATGCTTGTGACTTGATCTGTGTGATCATGAGATAGCCTATGTGGCTACGATGATGCTACCTGTAGAATGGTCTACAAGACTATGTGAGCCTTGTCCATACCATGTGAAATGGATGGATGTGTTTGAGACCATTACAATTAATACCTCCCTAGCTATGAGAGAGTGTTAATATTATGGTAGTTGCAGGAGGTATTAACCTTTTTTGGCTCTCGACCAAGTTTTGAGGAAATCTTGGTCAAGTTTGACCACTTTTTGGACTTCAACGCAGTGATCGAAGATGGAGCGCCCAGGTAGAGTTGAGATCACAGATCTCACTTAATTTGTGGGCTTTGTGGACTAGGCATGGGGTTCTTAGGGTTTTGTAATGGGTTATGGGATGTCAGCCCATGGGTTTACCCATGATTAGGCCTTTTTGTAAATTTAAAAGTATAAATAAGAAAGAATGTAATGTAGTGAGGGGGAGGTAAGTGGCTAAGTGCAAGAGGCAAGTAGTTCTAAGTTGCTTTGTGCAACAGAACATGTATATAAGGCTATGTGCTTGACAGAGGAGTTGGCTCTGTGCCTTGACCTGATTTTAGGAAGGTGGATCTGGTGCTTAGTGCACAGATCACCTATCCAATGTGAAGCTTAGCTCTGTGGCTTAGTGCACAGGAGCAGACGAATGTAAGAGATTGAAGCCTAATAAATAAGAAGAAGCAATTGGTGGACGTATCCCCACACTGGGGTGAACCACGTATATCATGTGTTGATGGTTTTCTTTGTGCTATGATGTTTATGTTGTGAATATGCTTAGTGCATTGATTGTTATATATGATATATAGATCTATGGATGCTTAGTGCTTTATTTATGTTGAATGTGCTAGATCTAACTTATGATGCTAAGTGCGATGTGTATTTGTCATTGTTACTGCGTCGATCTATCCTTAGGGTTTGTTCTGCGATGTGAATGAAATTGATCAACTAATGCATGTTATCTTCTAAGTACTTTGTGAAGTGTTATAATCACAGATCTGTGTCCCATATTGGTTACAGACACTTGAGTCCTGTAACCCCCTCTGTCTCTACCTCGGGTGACAATTCACCTAATTCACAGGTGTTTCCGAAAGGGCCGATAGTTAGGGTTTTGTTGGTGCATTGTTGAAGCGTTGAACCCTGGGTCTGCCCCTGTGCCAACAAATGGTTCCATTGTTGGGACCTGAAACTATGATTGCTGGGAACTGAAGTAAAGAAAAGAGAATCTTTGTGCGTAGATCTGCTACTGTAGTGTGTAGTATTCTACTTGACTTGTGAAGCTCTATGCTAAGAAAGAAACCCGATCTGAGAAAAAAGGTAAGATCTTGAAAGAGGTAAAGCTTTGTGCTTTGGTAAGAGTAAGATAAGTGGAATTTTTTTTTTCGAAAGCATGAATTTAAGTATGTTTAAAAGATTTTGTCCTATTCTGAAAGCTAGGGCACAGTAGGAAGAAAGAGTTGATCTGAATAAATTTGATAGAAATAAAGAAAGATAAGTTATTCCTATGCATAGAAAGAATTTTTGGACTAATAAATGGATGCATGAACCTAGAAAGAATTTTTGCAGATTGCAGGTCCAACACTGTGATCCTAGTGTGCAGTACAAGAGGAAGAGAGGATTAACCCTGTGTTATAACTACAGAAGACCGAGACATCTACTAAGAAATGCCATGGTATATGTCCTATTTGTCTTTGTTGTAAAATTATTGGTCATGAGGTTGAGGATTGCCCAAGGATGATTGCTAAATTTGAACAAATGAACATGAGACAAGAGAGTAAAAGCATGTTAGAAGATCAAAAAGAGAAAGGATCGGAGAAAGTTCAGACTACATTAGTATAGTTAAAAGAAGCAATGAATGATCACAAAGATGTCAGTTTACCAGAGATCATGAAAGAAAAATAGTGCATAAGTGAAAGAATGGGAGACTTTGACATAGACTGTGTCTTGGATGAGGAAACACCGGTGAATATTATGACAGAAGGCACTTGGGAAATTTTGGGAAAGCCTATTGTGGTACCTTCACTGGGAAAGATAGGCTTGTTTAAAGGAAAGATGATAACCCTATGTGGAAGAGTTACTAATGTACCTGTTATTATTCATGGAACATCAACATAAGAGGAATTTGAACTTATTAGGTTTGTTGAGAACAATGCCACGTTCCCACTTTTGTTAGGAAAGAATTGGATTGAGAAGGATCGGATTAGAAGGAAAATAGAGGAAGAAGCTACAGAAAAGAAAAAGCAAGAACTAAAGGATTTCATAGCTAGGAAAATAGATCAACTGATAGAAGAATGAGAAGTTAAGTCAAAGCAGTAGAAGGCAAGAGAATTAGTTGTCAAAATTGAAAGAACGCAAGAAGGTTTGAAGGACCTATCCATGCAAGAAGAAAGTAAATCCACCCAAGAAGTGGTAAGGGAAAGGATATTAATTTCGAACCCATTCAAAGTACATCAACACTACGAAGTCACTACGATAGGAGAAACTAAGAATAAGAATGGAAAGAAGAATCTAGAAACATTTAGAGAGACTCGGATCATAGGAAACAGGCAAGGAAGCTCAATAAGAAGAAATCCAGGTTGGAAAAGCTGCAGGGAGTTAAAGAGAAGACTTTGCAGAAGGTAGGTTTGCAGGATTTGAACCTCGCCAGAACAGCAGAACCGCAGGATTTGAACCTCGCCAGAACAGCAGAACCGCATAGAATGGGACTTCACCTCAGTGAAGCTATATGATCATTGGAGGCACCCTGACCATTAGAAGGATGCTCTAGGACGGCTAGGAAACACATTTATGGAAGAATAGAGTGCATTTGGGACGTTGAAACTACACCATAACGGATAGATTTTCATTGATGGAAGCAGTCCTGCCCATTGGAAGAATCTGTTATGATGCTCACTTATTTAACCCGTCTGATGTTGCGTCGGGACCACTTTTCACCATATGTGATTAACGTTGCTAACAGAGAACTGATTGTTTGTCGAGCTATGATTTCAAAACCTAGACATCGCCATCCTCTTGTTTACCTCATCTGTTCGTTCGCCTACCCCAACTTATACATTTAAAAGTGATATTGTTGGGCGAACAGACTGAGTTAGAGAAGTTCGTCGAAGAGGTCCTTAAGAATTGTATGGTTAACAGAGCTATGTCTGAAGGTGTTCATGCATCATCAACTAGGGGACTGTGGGCTTCCCCTTCAACTGCACAACGTTTGGGCCATACTAACCCCGTGACTAAGAAGCGAAGTAAGCATTGTGGCAATCTGGCTAATGTGAAGAAGATCTCGTCAATCTGACCTGATTATATCCCACCTTTGGTTGGCGCGATTAACTACAACAGCATCCCACAGGACTATGAGACACTTTGATCACTGTGTACATCCCGAAGGGGATACATGTAGTTGGAAGCCAGTTGGGACAGATCCCATCCCTGAAGAATAGTGAATTTAACCTTGGAGACAGAAAGAACTACGCCATGCTCGCCCCTCATAGATACCTAATGAAGACAACTAGGAAGAAGCCTCACATAGTCTCCCATCCTTGGATTAAGGAGCTAGCGCAATCCACGATGCCTAACGTAATGCAAATTCCTCATTTTGGTCGACATCAGGAGGTTAACGCTTGCGTTAAATTTCTCTTGTCATGCTATCATGGTGGATACCTATGGCTTGACATGTGGATTACTATGGATCTGACTCTGATCCACCTGATCACAAGATTGAGCATGCAGGGACCTGACCCTCAGCAATTCTACCCAGGGAAGACCTCAGATCGCTCCCTGGCACAATGCATTAAGGAGGCATACGGCGAAGTTGAGAAGGGAAAGTGAGGCTACAAGGTAGCCTCTATCCAGGATGGAAAAGTTTGCCTCACTTTCCAACTCATAGTTGGCAAGCTTGTAAGAAATAATCGCCCCACACAGGTCATCGGGTTTGTGGTGGACCTAGCAGGGAAATGAGTGGATGGGATGTAGATGAATTGGGTGAGCTACCTCATCAATGAGCTTGAGAAGGACTATTGTGAAGCGCAGGATCAGAGATACGAGTTCCACTTCAACTGGCTACTTGTGTTGATTTCATTTGTCACTTGGCAAATGTCGGAAGGAGATACCTTCCCGGAGATTGAAGATTTGGAGCCGTTGGCCGCAAAATTCTCAACCTTATGGTATACGAATGATATGTCAAAGCAATGGCAGTCGAACGCAGTGTTCCATGCCTACTATCAGCAACTAAAGGTTGCCATTGAGTCGTTCCCGCGCATGACATTGCACACATTGCACCGGTATAGACCACTAACCAAGTTCTGCGTAGATCCAAATTTTATTTATATCACTACGCGCAGGGATGAGAGCAAGGAAGAATTACAGTCCTATTACAAGCTGACTGATGAAGACATGGAGCAGAACACCAAGGAGTGGTCGGAGGAGTTCTGTGTGTTAGCACTCTGTAAATCTATTCGGCTAATAAACAGACGATGAAGGTAAATTTTTCAACCAACTTTGAGACCCAAAACTAGCCTTTCAGATATGGAGAGGGTTCTCTCGAGAGGCATGGACTCCACGTGGGATATATATTTTAAAGAAATGGCTATATTTAACACCTTTGATATAATGGGTTTTGGTTATATTGGAACAAGGAAGTAAGACTTTGGGCTATGGAGTCGATTCAAGGAAAACGACAGAAACAAATGACTCGGTGGTTGAACTTGAGAGGATAAGGCTAAGTGAGCAACAACCTTCAGTGAAAAATAGTAATGTGTGGTGAAGAGAAAATACAGGAAGCAACTCAGAGCACCACTGCAGATGAATTCAGAGTTAACTTTTAGAAGAAAAACGTTTTGTCTAAATGGCGCGAACAAGGGGCGATGCGCAACGAATCCACATGTTCAAAAATTTGTTCTGAATTAGACAGAAAAAGATATGAATAAGATAACAGGAAGCATGTATGCAATTACATCCAATACATCCAACTACCACAATTAGAATTTTTTCATCAAAGTTATAGGACTTTTGCATCAAGTTTCGGTCAAACTCAAATTACATACAATAGCTATTGTCTCTACCAATTTTTCCAACCAACCACATTTACATGAAAATGATCCCCATATATAGAAAACTAATGTCACCCTTGGCTGCTAGGGTCTAACTACTTCCTCCTAGAATCATGGATTTGTTTTCTTTGAAAGAGAACAATAACTTCAATGGATTCACTAAAAATAGAAAACCTGACTTTGCCAAATCATAATTGTAACCGAAATATTATTTGATCATTGATCATGATAAGAATTTGACCATATGTCTGTGATGGCTCATCATGTGCACTTATGGACACTCTTTTACCCTTGCACAACAAGTCTTCTACGCAATAGTAACCTACAACAAAAAACACAGCGGATTGCGCAACAAACTGGTAAAATAGCCGTTAAATATGACATCATATATCACTAATAAAAAACTATTTTCTGAAATGGAGATATGTTTTTGTAGTTAAGATCGTTATAAATAAAAACCTCTCTCGGTTTCTTGAAATTCATCTCCATCTGGTCGGAATATGTGTCGCAAAAACATGTCTCGGACAGGAAATCACGAAAACTGAAAACTGGGGCTCAATGATTCCTTTGAATCTTCCAATCCTTGAAACATTTTGAAAATATGAGAGAGGTTTTTATTATTTGGTTTGTCCTAAACAAAAACCTCTCAGGAATTTTCAAAATTCCTCACCAGTTAGTCAGAAAATGATCTTTAATTTGACCACTAAACCAGTCATTTGCGCAACGCGACCTTTAGCCTGTGCACAGGAAAATCCACTGCGCGATGACATCCTCTGTGTGACAACATCCTATGCACGACAGAATCCACTACGTGACAACATCCTATGTGCGACAGAATCCATTGCGCGATGACATCCTCTGCGTGATAACATCATTTGCGCGACGAAATCCACTGCGCGAGAGAATCCTTTGTGTGATGAAGTGCTCTGCACAGCACGTAGCAAATTTTACAACACATAGTTGCAAATGGAAATGGAACACATAAATGATAAGATTCATTTTGAAACTGACCCTTGGAGATGTTAGATGATGCCAGTCATAAAAACAATATGGGTGTTAACATGCATGACTTTCAAAATTGTTGACAAACCTATAAACTTAGCTATGAAAATCATGGTGCTAACAACTGGCTCCAACGGGGATGTTATCCTCCCTGTGAGGTAGCAAAGAATAGTAGACCAGGTGCCTATCCATTGGGTTGCTCCCAAACTCAACTTTCCAACTATAACTTGTAACCTGCATCCGTTGAAAAACCCAAAAATGTATATGCTCCAAACTGAAATCTGAAACTAAGTTGAAAATGAAAACTACAGATTGCTAAAAGAAATGCTCGTAGTACCGAGCCTATTCTCACTCCTACCTACCCTAACTACTGAAAAAGATGTCAATCAAGTGAAATCAAAATGCCAATGCAACCATGCAATCACTTTATCCACTCTTTGGTTTCTTTGCACATGCTTGCTCAAAAGCATGTTTACTGATAAGTCGTTCAAAAATTTATCTAGAAATTCAAATCTCAAAAAATTAAAAACATTGGGATTGTTTGTCGCCTCCACCAAAACTGCAAATGGATCCTCTAAAACATGCACAAAACAACACCCATGTTTCACCCCTTCCACTGCATTCTCGTTTTTATGTGATTTAACCTCTTGATTGCCACCAAGAGGCTGAAAAATCTGTTGAGACTGCTGGAAATAACAATCTTCTGAATTAGAAGACAATGTTGGATGAAATGAAACCCTTTGTGGAAAGCAATCCATATCTACCATCGACATTGATTGACCATCATCTTCATTTCCAAGCTGGTAGTTGAGCACAAGCTACAAATCTGAACTGAAATAACCTTCCATGTAATCATCAACATGGTCATTAAATGCATGAGAAGGTTGTTGGTCTTCCTCGCTGATAAGAACTTGCTCATGTAAAACAGTGTCACTGTGAATGCAGCCATACTTCTATGCTTCCTCTATTATCTCATGATTTACTTTCAACAATTCAAAGGAAGAAAAACATAATGGAAGATAGTTTTCATTTGCAATTCCACCGCTTTCTTCATATTCAACATCATGCCTAGAGGATTTCTGATTTGAAACATTATAAACATTTTTCTTCAGCAATTTGAAAGAAGCAAAACACAATGGCAAGGTTCTTTCACCTGATTCAAAAACTTCTTCATTTTCTTCATTGTTGTCATATGCACATTTTTTAAGTTCTTTGGATTTCTGAACACACTCATTTTTAGATTCATCTGTGACCAATGGCTGCAATTTTGAACTGATAAAACCTTCCATATAACAAGCAATCGGGTCATCAAAACACATGAGAAGATTGTTGCAATTTCTTGTCAATTTTTTCCCATGAATCAGTGTGATTTTGCATCAACACACATTCCTTTGCCTCAGTGATGATCTTTAAATTTTCTTTCAACAATTTAAACAAAGCGAATCATAAAGGTAAATAATTTCCTTCAACTGATTCAGTACTTTATTCATATTCTTCTTTGTAGTTGTGATATGTAGGTTGATTTCTCTCATTACACTACTGAAAAGGAACATTTTCTAATAGAGAACGTGCAGTTGGATGTTCTAGGAAGTCAACATCATAACCATCATCATATTCATCATATATAGGCAAATCAACAACATATGCAATGTCATCTAACAAGAAAAATCTTGGGACATCAACCTTCTCTTCAACAAACTGATTTGCAAATTCATTTTATTGACTATCTACAATTAAATACATAAAACAATCAGCCCCGTGTTTATCATGGGATGGATCAGAAGCTAAATTAGCACCTTCTTTTTCAATAAGTGGAATATAATCCTTTGCAAAATCATCAACATTTAAATCTTCAAGAGGACATACGATATTATTAACCCTCTTCTCAAGATTCAAATCAATTTTTCTTTGTTCATATTCATTGTCATTTTCTTTAGCATCCAACTCCTCATTTCGAAACTATTTACATGATTGAATATTGTCTTCAATTTCCTGAGCATTGTTGAACATCTGCTACAAATACATAGAATTCCTCTCCATCAAAAGAAAAGATAAGTCTGATTGAAAGGTTGTTACATAATGGAGCATGGCAGCAACTTCAGAAGGTTGGACTTCTTTAGGCAGTTTATAATAAAGACTAGCAAACCTCCTACTGAAATTTGAGATGGTTTCATCTTTCATTCTTCTCATGGCATAAAACTCTGAAAGGAGTAGATCCCATGACTTTATCTCACCCCAAAATCTACGAAAAGCTTCCCTCGGTTCATCCCATGAGCTAATCGACTGAGGTTGCAAATGTCTAAACCATGCTTTAGCATCTCCTTGTAAGGACTGAGAAAAGGCCCTCAACGACACATCATCATGTTCGATCTCAAAAGGTTATATAAAATTCTCAAATACCTGAATATATTTTTTAGCTGAATTTCCATCAAGCTCTCCATCAAACTGAGGAAGGTACTTATAATGTTTCAGAGGAAAGTCATGAAGGATGGAAGGAAATTTAAGAGGATTGTATCTTTCTTGAATCTTGGAGGGTGTAGGATTAAGAACAGAAGGTACACGCTCAACTTTGGTTTCATTAAGATCACAAGAATGATCATGACCATCATATGGCTCAGAATAAGGAGCTTGGTGAATATCAGTTATATAAGAAGAAGGAGGTATACCTACAGTTTTCCATGGAGGATATACAAGGGTAGATCTTTGGGCTTCATTTGAATGCAACAAGTGAAGAAATATTCTTTTGAAAAACTCGAGAAAGGACAAGAAGATATTGATAAAACAGAAAAGTACTTCTTGAACTAAACTTAAGCTCGAGTACCTTATTTTTCCATACTGCTCTTCCATATCTCTATCAACGGGTCTCATTCTCCAGTGAAGTCTTTGAATCGCATTTGAATCTTGATTGGAATCGCCATGAAAGATTTAGCTCTGGATTCTTCTGCCAGTGGAATCACCTTCAACTGATTTTCTAATGTGTGGAGTCGCCAGAGCAGAAATACATCCAATATGTGCCTCAGTGTTTGCTGCTCTCAGACCTTGGAACTAAAACAATGTCATTCTTCCCAGGGAAAATTTATTCAATTTCATCCCCAACAACGGTGCCAAAATGTTAGCACTCCGTAAATCTATTTGGCTAATAAACAAATGACGAAGGTAACTTTTTCAACCAACTTTCAGACCCGAAACTAGCCTTTTGGATCTGGAGAGGGCTCTCTCAGGAGGCACGGTCTCTGCGTGGGATATGGATTTTAAAGCAGTGGTTAGATTTAACACCTTTGATCTAATGGGTTATGGTTATATTGGCGCAAGGAAGTAAGACTTTGGGCTATGGATTCGATTCGAGGAAAAAGACAGAAAAAAATGACTCGATGAATGAAGTTGAGAGGATAAGGATAAGAAAGCAATAGCCTTCAGTGAAAAATCGTAATGTGTGGCAAGGAGAAAATACAGGAAGTAACTTGGAGCACCGCTGCGGATGAATTCAGAGTTAACTTTTAGAAGAAAAATGATTTGTCTAAATGGCGTGAACAAGGGGCGTTGTGCAGTGAATCCACATGTTCGAAAATTCGTTCTAAATTAGACAGAAAAACATATGAATAAAGATAACAGGAATCATGTACATAAAGAAAGGGAAAACAATATATCCAACTGCTACAATTAGAATCTTTTCATCAAAGTTATAGGATTTTTGCATTAAGTTTCGGTCGAACTCAAATTACATACAATAGCTAATGTCTCTACCAATTTTTCCAACCTACCACGTTTACTTGAAAATGACCCTCATATATAGAAAACTAATGTCACCCTTGGTTGCTAGGGTCGAACTACTTCCTCCTAGAATCATGGATTCGTTTTCTTTGAAAGAGAACAATAACTTCAACGGATTCACTAAAAATAGAAAACCTAACTTTGCCAAATCATAATTGTAACCGAAATACTATTTAAAATCATTGATCATGATCAGAATTTGACCATATGGTTGTGATGGCTCATCATGTGCACTTCTGGACACTCTTTTACCCTTGCACAATAAGTCTGTTATGCAACAATAACCTATAGCAAAAAACACAGCGGATTGTGTAGCAAACTGGGAAAATAGGCTTTAAATATGAGATCATATATCACTAATAAAAAATTATTTTCTGAAACGGAGAGAGGTTTTTGTATCTAAGATCGTTATAAAGAAAAACCTCTCTCGGTTTCTTGAAATTCATCTCCAGTTGGCCGAAATATGTTTCGCAAAAACATGTCTCGAACAGGAAATCACGAAAACTGAAACATAGGGCTCAAAGATTCCTTCGAATCTCCCAATCTGTGACACATTTTTCAAATATGAGAGATATTTTTTTTATTTGGTTTGTCCTCAGCAAAAAAATCTCAGGGATTTTTAAAATTCATCTCCAGTTGGTCAGAAAATGATATTGAAGTTGACCACTAAACCAGTCATTTGTGCAACGCAACCTGTAGCCTGTGCACAGGAAAATCCATTGCGCGATGACATCCTTTGCGTGACAACATCCTATGCACAACAGAATACACTGCGCAACAACATCCTATGTGTGACAGAATCCATTATGCGATGACATCCTCTGTGCGACAACATCCTATGCGCGACATAATCCATTGTGCGATAGCATCCTGTGTGCGACAAAATCCACTGCGCAACGAAATCCACTGCGCGACAGAATCCTTTGCACGGTGAAGTATTTTGTGTAGCGTGTAGAAAATTTTGCAGTGTGCATTTGCAAATGGAAATAGAAGAAATAAATGATAAGCTTCCTTTTGAAACTGACCCTTGGAGATGTTAGATGATGCCAGTCATAAAAACAATATGGGTGCTAACATGCATGACTTTGCAAATTATTGACAAACCTATAACCTTAGCTATGAAAATCATGGTGCTAACACCATGTACCATTTGATGATTTCAAAATATTTGACCCTGACATCATAGGAAGTGTTTTGGTCACCCGGTTTGAACATGCAGGATAGTCAAGTGCGAAGAAGAAAAAGAAAAAGGAGGAAGTTTAGAACATAGAGACTAATGAGCAGGACAATGCCTCGGAGGAAGTTCAGAACATAGAGACTAATGAGGAGGAGGAGACGAAGTAAATCAAGAAGTAGAAGGCAAAGATGGAGAAAACCAAGGAAAAGGAGAAGCTACATCGTCGAAGGATCCCCCTACCAAGACAAAAACACTGAAGAAGAGGAAGGTTTCTCCGCAGAAACCTTCAGCAAGAAAGAAGACCTGCGCCAGTAAGCCCCAGCTAGAGGCTACGCTCATAGAATAGGATATCAGTCTAGTCTATGTAGTGATGGAGGATGCATATGAATATCTCTTGCAGAGATACAGAGCGAAGTAGGACAAACTATATGGTAGGATAGAAAAGGAATTGAGCGAAGTACAGGAATTTATTCGCTCGGTCCACGCAATCCCTACTGCGCCTTCCTCGTCAGAGACTGCAGAGTTGGGGGATGAGCCAGCCCAAATTCAAAGACTTGCAGATGCAATAGAGGCTCGACTTCAATGAGTCTAAGAGGAGAAGGAGAAGGCTATAGAAGCCCTGAAGAAAGATAAAGAGGAAGTCTTGGAGAAATTACGAGTTGCACGGTAGTGTGTAACTTCTTATGAAAATGAAAAGGATGAGTTTCGGGTGATGCTCCAGGAGGACAAAGAAAAGATACAGAGGAAAAAGGACCAGTTTCTCGTAGAGCAGACTGTAGTCAAATAAATGGTGAGCAGTTTTGTTCCTGAGATTAAACCTAAGGCTTAAAGAATAATGTCAGGCATTAGAAGTATAAAAGAATGTTTTGAAAGGTGTTTTTTCTTTCGTTAGTTATATAAGAATTAATCCTCAAATGAAATTGATGACAGAACAGAACAGAGGCCATAATTTGTCGTCTGAGCCTATTTATAAAATTAAGTGATGTGAGGGGAAACTTACAAAATTGTTAAACAAAATGAGGCATCAATGAAAAGTGAATCTTACATTGTTCATAGTAGAAGAAAATAAAGAAATGCACCCTTGAAAGAATATGAGATATAGTTATTCAAGTAGCTCACAGGTCTTGTATTTACTTATAGCAAATATAGAGGAAAAATTGCTTGCTTATCAAACAACCAATTTAATGTGATTGCAGTAGCAGTAGTACTAAATTGAAAACACTCACTTATCAAGGAATAACATAAGAAAACTAGAGATATGGAATACAAGAGGAAAACATAACTCAAACTGCACAAAGATTGGAATCCTTGTTTGTACTTGTATTAATTCTCACAAAAGGAGAGTTCTATCTATTACATTCGGCAAGAAGCCGCCTGAAATAAGTCTTTGATTTAGATATTTATACCAAATGGTCTCAACCTGAAACGGTCGGACTTCTCATAACCTAAAATGATAAATATTACAATATGTAAACGGAAAGGTCCCATAATCGTTTACTTTGTCTCTTCACCTGCATGTAGGGACGTTTCTTCTTCATATCCTCCAACTCGAAGATAGTTGGCATCTGATCACGACTCATGGAAATAGTAGGTGCAGGTTGTCTTATCTGTTTCCATATGTGTTGGCATTTTCGTGTTCGACACACTGGATGCATTTGCTTACAAACTGCACTACTAACCTGGAAGGTTCTGTTGTTTCATTTGTTTCATAGCTCTTGGTGAATTATCTGAGAGGACGTCTGAGTTTGGGTTCACGTTCTCACCATCTTCTTTAACCATTTTTCGCGGCACCATGATATTACAAGCTCAGAATTGTATTACCTGTTACAGGGAAATGCGTAAATTCCTTAGCTTATTAAAACCTATTGTTCTGCGAGATCGCAAATAGAATTCAAAGCATTTTCTTTAGTGAAAATATCTAGGCGGTGATCTGCACTCTTATTTGAAAATGTTGCATTAGAGTCGTTATTAATGCCATTATTTGGTGGTTTGCGATCGAGAGGTTAGATGTGCAAGATTTGAAATTCCCCGAACTATGATTTAGCAAAGAATTAATTGCAAGATAATCGTGTTTAATCCATTAATTAATCATGCTTAACCCGTTAATTAATCGTATTTAACTTTAATTATTTTTGGGTTTCGGAATTCGAGATATTAGATAATAGCTCGAGATATGATCTCTGAAACACGAAATTGCGCAAGGATAATTATTTGCTAATTGTCTTTAATCTTTAATTAACTCTTCTTAACTCTTAAGGCATTTCGGGAGTTTGGGCTTCATGAATTTATAATATGATAGATTGTGAATGCCCGAACTCCGAAAGCGCAAAACTACTACTTGATTTTTAATTGGGCTTAGTTTCTTCTTAGGTATTTAACGTTTCATGCATCGGCAAATTAACTTTATGGACACTTCGACGGGCCACTACTCATAATGATGTGTCAAAATTCAGGAAGGTATACCTATATGATGACTAAGACCCCTTGAACACTTTTCGAATATCAGGACTTTGGAGTTGCTACATGGTGAAATGCCCGAAGCGTGAAAATCTGAAGCTCGAAACTTCAAAGCAGTCTCTAGAGGCTTGACCTTCTTAACATTTAGGCGGCTCCAAAACATTCGGAAAAAGGGATCGTTCGATCGATGAGAGAACTGGATCGACGATAGATCTGGTGTACTCCTTAAGGATAGAAAAAAAAAATGATTTATTATGGGAGTTCGATTTTGAGATAAAGTAAAAAGAAATATGGTAAAGCTTTAGGCTTATAACTTAAAAAGTGTTCCAACATAGGATCCATCTGGGGATCGCATCTCCCTGCGAGGCATGGAAGAACTGTAGACCAAGTGCCTTTATTGGATTAATGGAGTCATTATTGCATTTATGTGGAACACATTCGGAAAAGGATCATACTGAGAAAAAGATTTTCAACCGAAACTTAATAAAAACTTTAAAACACATCCAATCATGACCTTTAGTTAGGCTGTTTGAAATTTCTCTTTATTAAAACTGGATTTGGATTTGCTTAAGATAATCAAAGTAACTTTAGCCAAAATATCAAGCTTTGATCAATTTTGTTCGCGTCAAGTTAAGTATATGTGTCATATTTTATTGGGATCCCCCGTTGGTTCAGAATGTAAATCTAATTGAAAAAGAATTAGATGTCAAAGGATATCATGCAGGTACGTATGACGGCCACACAGATATCATAGGCATTGTTTCACTACTAGTGAGCATGTTCAGTACCCCGGTGAAGTTATCTACTTCTCCCATTGAAATTCCTTTCACCACTTCGGTTAGTAATTTTGCATTTAAATGCTGAGATGAGGGCAATCATTTAGTGAATTTCCTTTCATCATCTCTTTTTTGGACTAGATGGGGGCAATCATTTTATGAATTTACTTACACCATTTGTATTATATTTTAATACATGAAGTGGGGGCTATCAATCTATATGTAACATAAAAGGGATGATATCTGCTTAAAATATTAAAAGAAAGGTCTTTCATAATTTTTCAAGTATACTCTGAGGCTAATTATCTTCCAATCTTCAATACACCTCCACCTATAGAGGATATTTTATAGGGGATTTCGAACTTTAGGGATCAACCTTGAGCAAACTAGTCAGTTTAAACCAGATAGGAGAGTTAAAGTTATTAGGATTAGCCTAAACATACTTTCTTTATATTTAAATGAAAGGGAAAATAGATCTTCACCTAATATTATTTTGAAGATATGTTTCTGAGTTTCCAGAGTCAAGGTGAAGTTATTTTCTCTGTATCCATGAAGAGTAAAGAAAATAGGAAAGGAGAAAGAAAATATGAAGTGGATAAGAACTTGGGGATAGGTAAAAATTGACCCAACCACAGTTTTGAAGGATCTGAATCAGCAAAAATCCTAATCCTACACAAGTTGGTGTAATTAGTTCAGACTTCTTTCAAGCTTATTTATTATTATTATTATTATTATTGTTGTTATTATTATTATTATTGGATGACTTATTTATATACATTGGCCCTACATTAATCAGGTGAAATTCCATTGATCAAGTAACATGAAATTTCCAATGGAGCCATGCAAATAGTGGGTTGTTTAACATACCTTGCTTCTTGTTAAATGAAGGAATGAAAAGATAATAAATTTTTTGGAGCAAAGAATGAATAGGTAGCTCGCGCTTACTGCTGAAGTTTGGTTGCACACAAAATGTTGCAACATTTTGGACCTTTTGAAGAAAATACTCTAACCAAACAGCTACTGGATCACGAAAAGATAAAGATATAAAATTCTCAAAGTCAACTGATACATTTTCCTGCTACCTAAGTTGTATGGAATACTTATTTTCTCTACAACCAATCTTTTCGTTTTCTGGCTCGAGAAAGCCATATTGAGGCTCACTAGTCTGTTGCTCATCAGTTGCTAAATAGGAAGGGGAGATTATTTTCTCCAGTAACCCCTCCTTATTTCCTTCATCACCGGTCCAAGAATCTTCTTCATCACTGTCATATACAGGTTGACTGCTTTCACAGTGCAACTGATAATTTTCCTACTGAACAGAACTCTCCAGAGGAAGAGAAATAATTTGTTGCTCATCAACTTCAAGATCACATTCATCATAGTTATCAAACAAAGGAGAAATATTGTATGTTTCCATGCATGTTGGGAAAGAAATATGCTTTCTTTCATGGTCTGGATACTCATCGTAGATAGGATGATTATATAAAATTTCTAAACTTTGACTTTCAAAAACTTCCATTTCTTGATAATCTAGTAATGATGACTAAACAGTAGCAACTTGGTCAAAATCAAAATTTAGAACAGTGGTTTGATCATGGCATTAATTACTATGAACATTTGATACAATGACAAATGCACATTGAGTATCATTGCCATTGTCAGTATCATTACCAGGATCATCCTCTTCGAAAGCTAGTTGTGAATGGTCTTCAATAAACCATTGGCCTTCACAAAGATCTAGATCAACAATTTTGTCATCGTTTTGTTCAATCAAATTATCTTCAGTATTATCAATGCTACCAAAATCATCCTAAAACTCATTTTCTGGGGAAGAGGAACTGAAGGTAGAATCTTGTATGCATGAATTTGAATCTAGTTCTTCATTAGAAAATGCATTTTCATCTTTATTTCTACAATGAATCTGGACTTGATCTTCTTAAAAGATTGGAGGTTCTGGAAGGATTTCTTCATTTGCAATGATGTCATCTTCATTCTTACTGTTGCGAAAAACCTCTTCTTGATTTACTTCAAAGTCTTCTTCATATAAATTTTCCTGATCTGTTTGAAGGAGATCTTGTTTTCCTATAAATTCTTCTTCGTATACTTGACCACAATTGTTATCATGTTCTGATTTTTCATTAGCAAACTGATTTTCTTTACAATCTTGTTCTACGAAATCTAAATTGCAACAGTCTTCAAAAAGGAACTCTGATGAGTACATTATTTTGCAATATTTATGAAAAGTTGTTTGGAATT
>ML781132.1:102664-117946 GCA_009831015.1 Picea engelmannii | reverse complement strand
TGGGTGAACCACGTAAATCTGTGTCTCTCTTGTATTGTGTGTCTTTTGTGTTTTGTTTCTGCATTTGTTTTATTTTATTGCTCCGCGGTCCTGTTTTTCTAACAGATGGACTCCTATCGGTGTCGATGGTCTATGGGGAAGCTGCTCCTCTGCTGGTGCTGACTCCTCTTCTGAACTAGTGGATCCACTGTCCTACTCCTCCTCCTCACTATCCACACTATCTGTTGCTACCTCAATATAATGAATCTCTCCCTTGCCCATGCGCCTATGGCCTGGGACCCAAGGATCTCTATCGTTGAAGCAAAGCTTCTTCCTCATAATCTCTTTCTTAGTCTCATCATCCAACTTCTCCTTGACCTTCCATTGTCTCTGGGAAGGCTTCCTGTCTTGATCCCTCTGGGGCAAAAATGGTTTGGAGAAAGTTTTAGTCTTTGGCACTGAGTCTGCCAGATCTTGAGTGCAAATGATGGCATCATGCAAAGTGGGAGGCATGTATGCCTTCACCCATCCTATTAAAGGCTCTGTGAGTCCTTCTGTGAATAGCATGATGAGCCTAGGTTCTGATATATCTATCACTTCCACGACAACCCGCTAAAACTCTGTGATGAATGCCTCTGTTGTGCTAGTTTGTCTCAACTGCGCTATATTTCTGAAGTGTATCTCGGGATCCTTCCTGTCAAACCTATCCATGAGCCTATCTGTAAACTCCCTATTGGAGGTGATGCAACTATGACCCAATGTCACCAGTCCATGATACCACCACTTGTGTGCCTCACCCTTCAAGTGTAAGGTCGCGAAACTGATGGCCTCTGTCTTGGTCATCTGGTTGAGCTTGTAATACGTGTCTAGCTTCTGTACCCAAGCTCTGGCGGTGTATTTGGATGATCCATCGAAAGAAGGGATGGTGAGTTTCCCAACTTTTCAGATGAAATCGAGGTTATGCCCCTGCTACTGTTGTGGTCCTCCCCTCTGCAGCTCTCTAGGGAGGTTCCTGAGTCTGAGTCCATAGTACTCGACTAAGGTCATGTCCTTATGGAAGTCATGACCCAATGCTATGTACTCCCTCCTATACTCTACAATGTCATTGGCATGAGTGGGTGGCCTCTGTGCTATTGGTGGCGGTGCTGCTACTGGGGGTGCCCTCTGGAAACTAGGAAACAAGGGTCTGAGAATCCTACTCGCATAGGTGTATGTGCGAGAGGGTGATTGGGGTCTACTACCTGCTCCCAAGTTCGCCTGTGTTGCATGCAGGACTTGTGTATCTAGGGTGCCCACTCTAGCCAAGCTATCAACCACCTGTGCCAAGGACTGAGACATAGTCCGTTGACTAGCTAACATACCATTGATAACCTGCATGAAAGTTGCCTCTGGATTTACGGGGGCCTTGCCACTACCCTCTGGTCACTCATATATGTCTCCTAGCATCCTCTCTGTCTCGCGCTCTTCCCTTCTCTCTGCTTCTTTGTGTGCCTCTTCCTCTTCCTCTGAGCTAGGAGGAAAAGGGGGAAAATCATGCCTATTCCTTCTTTCCTGATGCCTATTGTAAGTGACATATTCGTCACCTACGTGTCCACGGCCCTCTGGGTCTTCTACTGCACTCATTGTCTTTAGTCACAGTCTGGCAGGACTAAAGCTTTGATACCACTGTAATGTTCCTGACTTGGCTAGTCTAGCAAACACTGCTAATGTGTGTGTAGGATCAAGGTTTACAACATATAAATGATCATACAAATAATAAACGCAACAAAGGACTGCAAAGTTTGTATTATGATATCTCTGTGGATTAAAAAATGGTCGAATGCGGCTGAATAACTAACAATACTTGACTAGATCAACATACAAAGGATGTTAGCCAGAATATAAATAAGCAATTGTGGCTGAATAAAATAACAACACTCGGCTAGATCAAAAGACAAAAGGATCTTAGCCGGAATACAAATAAACAACTAAAAGATAATACCCAAAATATGGGAGCACTACAAAATCAATGAAGAATGATGGAAGACCTGGATGATCTTCCCGGTGACTAGGGTGTGTCTTTCAGCACCGAAATCAGCCAATTGGTGTCTTCCTCCTGGAATACACTGAACTATCTCTCCTGAGATGTGCCTCTTCTTCTGAATGACAAGTCATAATCTGCAAATGATGAATTAGGTCGCTGACCCTTCCTTTATAGCTTTCCAAAACCCTAAATCANGTTGAAACCCTAATTCATTGTTGACTTCTATTTTTAGCTCATAATGACTTAAAAGCGTTGTTAACCCTTGTTAGCTCAATGTCACTTTCTGAATATAACACCTATGACTAGAGTGACCTCTAGTGACCTTGTTTACCCCTCTTTGGCCCTGGCTATAGTCTAACGGGGTGGTTTAGACCATTAAGCCTCCTTTTCTGGAGCTCCTATTTGGAAAGGGACATTACATCTAAATCTAGGAAGATAATCTTCCCAAACTTTGAGGTATGGAACAATGTTTGGAAAACCAAAAATATTTGTAAAGTCCAAAGGAGCAAACCTTGCAGCAATCCGAGCAGTGAAAGAAATTGACATCTTGGAAACAGTGGAGTCACCAGTGAATCATGTGGGGTCTTCGAACCAAGGAGTCGTCAAGTGAAATATAAAAAATAGCCTTACTTATGTATTCAATCTTTGTTCACTATCAAAGATAGAAATTTACCATGTCGTTTTCCCAAGGAAAAAAACTTCGTTTCTCCATCCCCAGCAATGGCACCAAAAATATGTTGTTCCTGAGATTAAAACTAAGGCTTAAAGAATAATGTTAGGCATTAGAAGTATAAAATAATGTTTTGAAAGGTGATTTTTCTTCTGTTAGTTATATAAGAATTAATCCTCAAATTAAATTAATGACAGAACAGGATAGAGGCCGTAATTTGTCGTCTGAGTCGATTTATAAAATTAAGTGATGTGAGGGGAAACTTACAAAACTATTAAACAAAATGAGGCATCAATGCAAGATGAATCTTACCTTGTTCACAGTAGAAGAAAATAAAGAAATGCACCCTTGAAAGGATATGAGATATTGTAATTCAAGTAGCTTACAGGTCTTGTATTTACTTATAGAAAATACAGAGGAAAATTTGTTTTCTTATCAAACAATCGATTTAATGTGATTGCAGTAGCAGTAGTACTAAATTGAAAACACTCACTTATCAAGGAATAACATAAGAAAACTAGATATATGGAATACAAGAGGAAAACATAACTCAAACTGCACAAAGATTGGAATCCCTGTCTGCACTTGTATTAATTCTCACAAAAGGAGAGTTCTCTCTATTACATTCGACAAGAAGCCACCTGAAATAAGTCTTTGATTTAGACATTTATACAAAATGGTCTCAACCTAAAACGGTCAGACTTCTCATAACCTAAAATGATAAATATCACAATATGTAAATTGAAAGGTACCATAATCATTTACTTTGTCTCTTCGCCTACAGGTAGGGACATTTCTTCTTCATATCCTCCAACTCGGACACAGCTGGCATCTGATCATGACTCGTGGAAATAGTAGGTGCAGGTTGTCTTATTTGTTTCCATATGTGTTGGCATTTCCGTGTTTGACACACTGGATGCATTTGCTTACGAACTGCACTACTAACCCAAAAGTTTATGTTGTTTCATTTGTTTCATAGCTCTTGGTGAAGTATCCGAGAGGACGTCTGAGTTCGGGTTCACGTTCTCACCAGCTACTTTAACCATTTTTCGTAGCGCCATGATATTACAAGCTCAGAACTATATTACCTGTTACAGGGAAATGCGTAAATTCCTTAGCTTGTTAAAACATATTGTTCTGCGAGATCATAAATAGAATTTAAAACATTTTCTTTAGTGAAAAGATATAGGCGGTGATCTGTGCTCTTATTTGAAAATGTTGCAGTAGAGCCATTATTAATGCCATTATTTGGTGGTTCGCGATCGGGAGGTTAGATGTGCAAGATTTGAAATTCCCCGAACTACGATTTAACAAAGAATTAATTGCGAGATAATCGTGTTTAATCCATTAATTAATCGTCCTTAACCTGTTAATTAATCATATTTAACTTTAAGTATTTCGGGGTTTCGGACTTCGGGATATTAGATAATAGCTCAAGATATGATCTCCAAAACACAAAATCACGCAGGGATTAATTATTTACTAATTGTCTTTAATCTTTAATTAACTTTGCTTAATGCTTAAGGCATTTCAAGAGTTCAGGCTTCATGAATTTATAATATGATAGATTGTGAATGCATGAACTCCGAAAGCGCGAAACTACTACTTGATTTTTAATTGGGCTTAGTTTCTTTTTAGGTATTTAATGTTTCATGTATCGACAAATTAAATTTATGGACGCTTCGACAAGCCACTACTCGTAATGATGTGTCAAAGTTCAAGAAGGTATATGTGTATGATGACTAAGACCCCTTGAACACTTTTCGGATATCGGGACTTTGGAGTTGCTACATGGTGAAACGCCCAAAGCGCGAAAATCCGAAGCTCGAAACTTCGAAGAAGTCTCTAGAGGCTTGACCTTCTTAACATTTAGGTGGCTCCAAAACATTCGGAAAAAGGGATCGTTCGATCGATGAGAGAACTGGATCGACGGTAGATCTTGTGTACTCCTTAAGGAGAGAAGAAAAAAATGATTTATTATGGGAGTTCGATTTTGAGATAAATTAAAAAGAAATAGGGTAAATCTTCATGCTTATAACTTTAAAAGTGTTCCACCAAGCAGAGCACTTTGCTTTGTGCCAGGCTTGACACAGGAGGAAAATGAGGTAGTGGAGGTTCAAGTGATGAAGCTCGTTGAGGCTATCCAACAACTTCCAGCAAGGGTAACGGAGTTGGAGATCTAAGTAGTACCAAG
This sequence comes from Picea engelmannii, assembly GCA_009831015.1. NCBI lineage: Eukaryota > Viridiplantae > Streptophyta > Pinopsida > Pinales > Pinaceae > Picea > Picea engelmannii. The sequence goes on along the minus strand of ML781132.1, from coordinate 113,080 downwards.
CACTCCGTAGGAAGTCCGCGACCAGAGGGAGGAAGCCGCTAAGAGCGCAGTCGAAAGGATCAAAACCCTTGCCTCAAAATGCAAAAAGCTAAGCGACATAAGCGTGCAAACCTACGAACGCCTCACATAAGATCTACAGCTTAGGAAGTTAGAAGCGCATCTACAGGAGGCGCAACAACAGGCACTAACAGTTCAAGTGCAGATGAAGTCACTCACTGCAATCGAGAGAATGAAGAGATCACAAGAACAACGTGCGGCCCAACAACAGATTACTGCCATCCGGGACAGAGTAATGGAAGTCACACAGAGACTACAACTAGTGCAAGAGGAAGCTTGAGCAATGTTTGAAGAGATCGAAGGACAAGGTTCGCAATTGGACCAAGTGGTTGCGACAGTGGAACAATGCCTAGAAGGGCATGTTACAGTGAAGATGATCCAAGAGCTCGTTGAGCAGGAGGCTTAGGCGAAGCAACAAGTAGAGGCAGCTCGAACTAAGCTCGAGGCCTTCGAAGCAGTGTTGCCCAGATCTGAGTGACTCGGGATGAGTCACGGGTGAGTGTTGGGGGCATGTTGGCCCTCGAACAAGTTTTGAGGAAATATTGGTCAGGTTTGATCACTTTTTGGACTTTGACATAGTGATCGAAGATGGAGAGCCCAGGCGAAGCTGAGATCACAGATCTCACTTGTTTTGTGGGCTTTGTGGACCCAACATGGGGTTCTTAGGGTTTTGTAACGGGTTATGGGATGTCGGCCCATGGGTTTACCCATGATTAGGCCTTTTTGTAAATGTGAAAGTATAAATAAGAAAGAATGTAACATAGTGAGGGGGAGGTAAGTGGCTAAGTGCAAGAGGTAAGTAGTTATGAGTTGCTTTGTGCAACACAACATGTATGTAAGGCTCTGTGCTTGATAGAGGAGTTAGCTCTGTGCCTTGACCTGATTTTGGGAAGGTAGATCTAGTACTTAGTGCGCAGATCACTTGTCCGATGCGAAGCTTGGCTCTGTGGCTTAGTGCACAGGATCAGATGAATGTAAGAGATTGAAGCCTAATAAAGAAGAAGAAGTAGTTGGTGGATGTAGCCCCACACTGGGGTGAACCACGTATATCATGTGTTGATAGTTTGCTTTGTGCTATGATGTTTATGTTGTGAATCTACTTAGTGCATTGATTGTTATATATGATAGATAGATCTATGGATGTTTAGTGCTTTATTTATGTTGAATGTGCTAGATCTAACTTATGATGCTAAATGCGATGTGTATTTGTCATTGTTACTACGTCGATCTACCCTTAGGGTTTGTTCTATGATGTGAATGAAGTTGATAAGCTAATGCATGTTATTTTCTAAGTACTTTGCGAAGTGTTATAATCACAGATATGTGTCCCATCTTGGTTACAGACACCTGAGTCATGTAACCCCCCCTGCCTCTACCTCGAGTGAGACTTCGCCTGCTTCGCAGGTGTTGTCGAAAGGGTCGGTAGTTAGGGTTTTGTTGGTGCGTTGTTGAAGCGTTGAACCCTGGGTCTGCCCCTGTGCCAACAACCTCCATGTGTAACCTTTGGCTAAAATAGAATATTTCGGAAGCAAGAGAAACCCTAAACAAATGTGTAAAAACCCTAGAAGACAAGTCAGCTCAATAGAATAAATAATATTAAAGTATTACCCTCCAAAAGGAGAAGTCGACCTAGACAGTTGACAAGGAGCACTATAAATAGAAGGCGTTGGAGTTCATTTGCTGACACACTCACTCACAATCTCATACAAGACTAGTGTGCAAGTTTGGAGGAGAGTTGCAACTACTGCAATGGTGGTTGGTTTTGGTCTGTGGTTTGGGAATTTCTGCTTGGTGCGTTATCTTTGGAGAAAGGTGTGCTCTCTTGGTTATTTGTTGGGTCTAGTGTTGCTTCTAGAATCATTCTATCTGTCAAAGGTTAAGGTGCTCAGGGGGTGGCTACGTGCCTATGGTTGGGTGAAAATATTGTGATATTGTCTATGGTGAAACGAGCACATCAAATATTTTGACACAAAAGACCAGTGGAAAATTCGGTAGAATGGCCCATACTTTAGATGGCACTAGAGGATCTCGTATTGGATCGAAATTTATGGTGCATTCTTTGAGGATGAGCCCAAAGGGCCCCAACCCTAAGACCTACTAAAGATTTCCTCCATGTGCACTTTAGTGTGGAATTTAAAACATATCCACCCCCTCGATAATGTATGGAACAAAGGATGATATTCGAGGATCTCAACCCAATTGCCCTCAATCCATTTCATCACAGAGATGGGGAAAAATACTTTTCCATGGAAGCACTCGACAATAGTGCATCTGAGAAGCTATGGGATTGATCCTATAGCTACATCAGCCCCCACAACCATTTTCTTCTTCTCCTTTTGAACCTTCCAACATCTATTTCTCCAGGCTTTCTTCTAGGTAGAGGGTGTGCTCTTACAGTGCCCACCTAATGGATTTTTCCCAGAAACAAAGGAAATGTGAGAATCTGTAATGGGAGGTGAAGAATGTTGGGGCAAAACCCCCTCCTTACCACTACATGCATGCAACTCCCTTGCCTTTGGATCGTTGGGGGTGAGGATTGATCTGCTCACACTCATAAACCTGACTTTCCCACCTTCCTTTGAAATCGAGCAACCTTGACCATGTTCGATGGCACATCCAATGGCTCCAAACGTGCCTTGGAACACTCCCGCCTAGACTGCTAGGCTCATACGAATTCCCCATCCGAAATGAATATTTCCTTAGTACGTCCCACATCACCTTCGTAGTCGACAATGTGATCCTCTCCACTAACGTCCATCGAAATTAACTTATGGAAGCTCAACTGCCATATACTATGATCCCTAAACACATTCAAGCATGTGATTAGACTTAAACTCTAATATGAGATCTAGATCTGTCCACCGTCACCATCATCCAGCTAGAGCCTCAAACCCTAACACCCCAATCGTAAAATATATTAATTTTAAAAAGTGAGAAAATAATATAATATAGACATTCCATTCATTTATATGTAACAATCTTCCTTATACTAAATTTGTGGAATAAACCTCTTAGGCAATTATAAAAAATCTCCAATCATACTAAATTGTAAAATACACCTCTTAGCAATGAAGAGATTTCTTACTCAATTGTAGTACAAAACACGATCACTATATAGAGTTGATGCAATCATGATATATCCCCATGTACATGAAGGTACATAAAGTATAACATGTGAGCAATGGCGAGCACAAGAAGGTACATGAAGTATAACATATGAGCAATGGCGAGCACTTTGAACATCGACATCATCATCATCTCCATGTAACATTCATTATAATGACATAGACTTCGACTTGGAGTTAAGGTTCAACTTGTCACAAAATTTCTCCCTTCCTTCCCTCCCACCCACATGACAACGTCTCTTGCTGTTGGCGGAATTCGGTCCTTCATGTCTTGTACCATTTCGACCATTAGCCTTCGTCCTTCTCATCTGCCACAGATTTTGTTTTGCAAAGAGCACGGCACCAGATCGATTCCCGGCGAGGACGAAGAGGACTTTTGGTTGTTGTGTGCAGCAAAAGAAAAATCACGCAAAATCCCCATGAAATGAATTCTGAGCGAACATAATAGAAGAGGAGCAGCTGAGAGAATCAGGATGGAGGAGCCTCTGCAAATTATAAATCCATCTCCGACACAGCAGCAGCATGAGCATGAGCATGATCATGATGATCATGGTCATGAGGAGGAGGTAATTCCCCACGCCCTGCTTCCCCCTCCTGGTGACACTTGTATTGTTCCATACATCATGCCCGTTTCCACCTCCACCGCAGAAAAACACCCTCCCCAACAAACCAATATCGCCTTTAACGGCCCGGAAACAGAGGAAGACGACAAGAAACGCGACAGAGAGCACAAGAAGCGGTCCAAGAACTGGACCAGGGTTGAAACCCTCAAGCTCATAAAGCTGCGAACAGAATTGGAGCCCAGGTTTTCTCGCAGCGGAAGAAAGATGGAACTCTGGGATGAAATTGCCGTGTCTCTGCGGAAAGAACAGTTTTTCAGGGACGCCCAGCAGTGCAGAGACAAATGGGAGAAGTTAATGGCGGGTTTTAAAGATGTCAGGGAGGGTTTGAAAGATAGGAACGATAACCCTTATTATGACGATCTCCATCCTTTGCTCTCCGGCAAATGCTTGCGCAGGGAAAACCTCAAGAAGGAAGGCGATTCCGCCCATAACGAGAATTTGAATTCTCGGCATTTGGACATTTCCGGCAGGGAAATGTATGAGAATCGGGATACGGATGAGGATGATGATGATCTGCTGTTGGAAAGACCGTATTTCAAGAAGAGAAAACGGTGCAGTAAGTACGTTCCGGTCACTGATATCGAAGCGGTGAAAACCCTGCTTGAGGCAGTGATTACTCGGCAACAGAGGTTTTTCAAGGAGCTCCTGGATTCGCTGGAGAGGAAAGAGCAGATAAGAGAGCAGCTGAGGCAGGAGAGGGAGGAGAAGTGGAGGGTAGAAGAGAGAGCTCACAGAAATGTTTTCAACAATGCAATGATTCTTCTTGCGCAGAAGCTTCTCGGCGAGAGGGGGGCAGTTGCTGCAGCGGAGACAGCCATGGGAAATTCCTCCGGTGGCGGTGTTGTTTCTGCCTGCGATACGCTGCGCCAAGGCAGCGGGCCGAAGAAACGGTCCAAGAACTGGAAGAGGGGTGAGGTTTTGCAGCTGATTAAATTGAGAGGTGAGATGGATGGTAGGTTTGCAAATTCTGCGAGGAGGGCGGCTTTGTGGGAAGAGCTTGCAGAGATGTTGGGGAGACAGGGTATTAAGAGGGATGGGAAACAGTGCAGGGAGAAGTGGGACAAGTTGATTGCTGCCTATAAGGATGTCATGGATGGGAAAAGAGAAGAAGGCGATCTTTCATATTTTGTGGAACTTAGGGCTATTGTTGGAGGGAGGCCTGATGAGGTTAAAGTTCAAACAGAGTTGATACCTTGATGTGTCAACAGGATTGTATCTGTTATCTGGCATATTTGACCAAGATCTCCTTGGATTTAGCTAAACGGTAGCTCTGTGGCCTGGCACGGAGACTCCTTGCGCGTCAAGCCTGGTATGCAATTACTGAAAGTTTGCATTCTTCTTGTGCCATCAATTGTTATTGGAAGGAGCATGCATCTTTACATGGAAAACCTCTTAGTGATTTACTTAGAAGGTGATAAACATTATATGCAATTGCAGTTATCGGGATATATATCTCCGTGAATTATCTAGATGAGAGGGTAGGCCACTCTGCTTTGTAAAATAGTGCTATATTTCTGTATTTCCGGGTTCAAGGCCATGCTTGCCAAATCCACACTGTGTATATTCATTTGGTATTGCTTCAAGGACTTTATTTTCTTAACATTCTTGTAAATTTCTTTTGTTGTTCTGATTTCTTGACGAGGATTTAGGTGAAAGATGTGCATTTATGCAATTCACTCTCTTTATTCAGGTCATAGATGCATATGACCAGCACTGCAGTTATCTTAAATTGTCAACATATTTGGTGGTATGTTGTCCTTCAGGATTCCATATTTGCTTTACTTGTTATATCGCCAAAGCTCCTTATTACTAAAAATGGGAAAGGAGCTGTTTTGTCTGATCAAGTGCAAGTCTGAAAATGCACAAACCAAAGTAGGAAACGCAGCATAACCTGCAAATAAGTTAATAATAATTACTGATTTGTGCAATAGTTGGATATTTTTAAAGAGAAGTTTTGGGACTTCTCTATCCTTTGAAGTACTGTGTGTAACATAATCATGCGTCTTGTCTGTGGTTTAGTCTTATCTAGGTATTTTCCACAGTTTTATTAAGGTATCAAGGATTTCTTGTACTGGGAATCAGTTCAAACTTCAGAATGCAGTCCCTTACTGGTGTGGCTCCCTTCAGCGATGTACTTTTCCATTCTTTATGGATGTCCTCCTTCCCTTACGCTTATTACTGAATGAAGCCTTGGTTGAAAGAATCCTAGCCACAGGGCGAGTTTTAATTTGGGCTGGATTCGAAACGGTATGGCTTCTTTTGGTGATGGTGTACTTTGGCATTCTCTATGGCTGTCCTTCCTCCTCTGTGCTTATTAGTGAAGGAAACCAACCTTGGTTGAAAAGATCCTAACTACAGGGCGAGTTGTAGAATGGGCTGGATTGGTTGCCTACACAAGGTTACTGGAGTTTCAAGTATGCCTTGAGTCAAGAGCAAGAGATTCCATCATTGAAGCTCCCGAGTCATTATTGCAAGTCTCCTAAAAGTAAAGATATGTACAAAAGCAACCATGTTAATGGTCGATATAAATTTTGTTGGATTTTAATAAAATCTTTCCTCAAAAAATTTATTTCCTACTTTCCTTAGATGCGTCTCCAGTCTCTTCACCAATCAATTGTGTTGGTACATTCCCATACCTGGTGCAGTTACTTCCTGTCGTCCACTTTGCAGACATGTGTGGCCCCTCGAGCTTGGGTTTTCCCTTTATCCACTGTAGCTAATAAACTATCTTCACCATGTCAGTGATTAGCTTCTCTTGTTACACAGTATCTATTACTTGTATGATCAATTTTTACTTTGTAGGTCCATTCGTTTGTCTTGCACTATATCTTCGTAGGTTTTCTTTTTCAATAAATATGTAATGATTCTCCATATAATCACAGAAAGAACGAGGTAAATTTTCATTTATTCTTGAAGATAATTTGAATTGACAGTCCCCTTTGAAAGAACACATTGGTGCCTACACGTATTTTTGTATTTCCTACCGCTACACACTACATTTTACTGTATCAAGCATCGTCTTATCTTAGAGTTCTTCCGTTCTATTACTTATAATTTCTTGCAAGAGATTAAATGTTAATCAAAATCATCTTGAATGCATCTCTCCATGTGACAAAATGATATGTATCACATGCGCAATTGAAGTTTTTTGTAAAACTAAATTGATTTTGTGAAATCTTCAGTATATCTGATTTAGTGGACTTTTCTGTCTTGTTGTGAAGTTAAATGGTGTGTTAAACATCGCTACTTCAATCTTTTGCACTGAAGGAGCTTTCTCCAAAGGATCAACAAGACTTTGGCTATTTTCTTGGAATACTATTTTCCGGTGTATCAATTCTAATGCTCATTTAAACAAATACTTTACATGGAAGACAACATCGATGCTCAATGGGAATTATATTGCTATTAGATGCTTTCCACAAAAGGTGGTCCAATATTAACAATATCATGCAAGCCTCATGTCATTGAATTCATCATATGTCAAGTCTTGGTATGATAGTGAGGTACTTCAGTATGTTCAGTATTGTTTTTTCTGTTAAATTGATATCATCCATGAGATTTCTGCCTAGGGAACAAGAATACCAAGGTTTTTAACTTGTAATTGCAATATTTTTCTAACTAGGAATTAAACAATTATGTTGCAGATAACATTCGATCAAAAAGGGCATATGACCTCTGGTTGAACGCAGGATTGGCACTTGAAAGTTCCATTTAAAACGAAAAACTCATTGCTATGCTGACATATAATATTAAGGTGGTTGTAAGAGGAAGCACTAGTTTTAGTTATGCTTTAAGAAGATTTCTGGCTGTCCATATAAAAATGGACTAAAACACTCAATTTTGTATAGCTAATAATATATGTAAATAAGGACACGGACATATCATCAGAAGATTTCGGAATGGTCAAGTTCCATTCTTATTTTCCCTAGGTTATTGGGGTTCTTGAGACCAGGGCATCTACCTATATAATAAAGTAGCTTTAATATGGAGGATTGAGCCACTTGGCTCGCAAGGATGAATTTAATTATAACAATGAATTCGCTACCGTCAGGAATCAAATAACTTCGACTACTAATCTATGCATAATAATTTATGAGTTTGACTAATAATAATAATAATCATAATCTATGACTTTGACTATTGATGTCTTTTGGGATAATAGCAACTCAAAAGATTGATCATTAAATATCAAATCAAATTCAAACATCGAATATGCAGAGAAGCAATATGAAATTTTATCAGCAAAAAATATTAAATCAAATTCAAACATTGAATATCAAATCAAATTCAAACATCGAATATGCAGAGAAGCAATATGAAATTTTATCAGCAAAAAATATTAAATCAAATTCAAACATTGAATATGCAGAGAAGCAATATGAAATTTTATCAGCAATTGGTGGGGAGGAGGATTCCCATGCTATGGTGAGAATGCAGCTTCTATCATATGGTGAGAGTGCAGCTTCCATCATTTGATGAACTGTGTGGATTCCCATGATGTGACTTTTGTCAAATAATTTTAAGCAGTGGATTCCCATGATGCGACTTTTGTCAAATAATTTTAAGTAGTGGATTCCCATCATGTGACTTCTGTCAAAAAGTTCTACCTGAAATTTAACAAACGTACATTGGGTAAACTAATGTCAAGGTAATTTTTCATCAAGTTGCTCGGATCATGGATGATTTTGCTGGAAGCCAATTACTAATGTCAAGGTAATTTTTATTGAAGTTGCTGGGATGGTTTTGCTGGAAGCTGTCAGTTGAACTATGTGGATTCCCATGATGTGACTTTTGTCAAATAAGTTTAGGGAGTGGATTCCCATCATGTGACTTTTGTCAAAAAGTTCAACCTGAAATGATAGCGTACATTGGGTAAATTATTAATGTTAAGGTATTTTTTCTTGAAAGTTGCTTGGATGATTTTGCAGGACAAATCAGAATCGGTCAAATCTAGTTAGTGATGATTTATTGAGTGGAGCTGTTATTTTCATATTATCTTATTTTCGTTATTGTTGGTGCAAGTCAACATTAGGTAGAAGCTGATGGCGTTAATCTTGGAAAAAAAGCGAGATGTACTTGAAACAACTATTGATCAAATCATCAATTAGAGTTTTTATTCAAAACATATATGCCTTAAGTCACTAAGAAAAGTATTCAAACCCATCGCCAAAGTAATAATTGATAAAAAAAGGTTAGAGACTAAGTGAGTAAACGCCTAAGGTAGATTTAACCTGTGGTTTAAGGATCCCAAACTTAATTTAAGGATATGGTTTAAGGATCCCAAACTTAATTTAAGGATCTGTAGTTTCATTACAAAGCGACGCATAGGTGAAAGTACAACTTCTTAACATATAAATATTCATTACTTACCCCTCGGCATATAAATATTCATTACTTACCCCTCGGCATGAGGTCAAAACAATAACCATTGCAAGAGTGTTGAGAGTATGGATGGACATGGGCATAAGATAATGTCAAAATAAACTTGGTTCAAATCTTGTTATACTAATTTAGTGATTAATTTATTTAGAACCTTGACTAAGTCTTGTTATACTAATTTAGTGATTATATTATTTTTTGAGAAGAACAAATCCAATTTTTCCACAAGAAAATGTTACACATCCAATGTCTTAATTATACTCGTTGGGTGAAATAGCATCGTAGACAAAACCAAAAATGCTACAAACAAGCTTAGTATATTTTGTTTAATCTCAATTTTTATTTTTATTTTGATAGTTTTTCTTTAGATATGTTTTGGTTTTTAGTTGTTTTGTTAGTCTCCCCTAGAGTGCCAAATCCCTCCATTCCACGAGGAAATGATTATTCACAATTGAGTTTATTCCTTAAAATTGAAGGGCATCTTTCTTTAGCAAAGTCTTTAAGATCGCTACCTTGGTTTTCCTTATTTTTCCTATCTTCAATTCATTCCCCCAGTTGTACCCCCTCAAGAGGGATATTGGGCAGAGAGACTAACATGTTCTCTAAGAAGGTAGTAATGTTAACATCTTTGTTGAGGAGGTCTATGATGTTAGGAACTTGTTTTTTTCCTTCAAATTCCACATCTTTGTCATAGCTTGCAACCTCCACCAAATGATGATTCTCTTCACTACCTTGCCAAGTGGCCTTGTGATTCCACTATTTGCTCTCCACCCCCTAATGGGTGTTAGGGAAGCATTAATGAGCTTGTCACAACATTTTGAAGAAGCTACCAAGTGGCTATAATCAAAACACATTCTACACATAAAGATAACATGTTCATAATCCAATGTTTTCTCTCGGGGCTTGCCCACCACCTCAATCTAGATTTCTTCATAGAAACCGTTTTCTAAAGTCCACTTCAACATGCAACCTAACATACATTGTGATGTGTCTTTTAAGCATTTTAGGGAATCAAAATTGAAACTTGCCCAAAACATTTCCAATGGATGACAACGAGTCAAATCCCTGTAAATGCAAAAATAAATTTGGAAGACTAATCGTCATTGGAGTTGAAGTTAATGTGTCTATGATGGGATTACAGGAGGAAAACTAATGTTTCTTGCATCAACCAACATGGCCCACAAACCAAGCCATAGAGTGAAGGATCTGGCCTTTTTTTTTTTTTTTTTTTG
>ML781132.1:81576-95944 GCA_009831015.1 Picea engelmannii | reverse complement strand
TATATATATATATATATATATATATATATATATATATATATATATATATATATATATATATATTTCACATTAAATCAAATTATATATAAAAGTGGTTTTTATATTCTATTTGGTAAAAATCAATACTTTTTTTCATGTAAGTATGGAATAAAAATAAATGTCTGTGTGTATTTCACACTAAATCAAATCATATATAGAAGTGATTTGTATATTCCATTTGGTGTCAAAGACAAAATTTTGGCCAATTCATGGGTTAAATCCCTCAATCCATCAAGATGCACCCTTTGCTGCACATACCCATTCAAACGCCACATTATTTTGTATATCCATACCACTCAAATGTCGTCCTTGTTCTCATTCATTGTCTGTGTGAGCATCTTCATCAAACCATAAACCCAACTACCATCTATCATCACAGTCAAACTCCCTAACTATTTCAATGTGAGTTCTTAAACATTGGAGGAAATATACAATAGGAGGATGAAAGATATAGATGAAATTAGGAATTTGGTAAAACAACTAGGAAGGACTATTGGCATAATAATAAAGGATAGTGTCAACTAGGAAAGTGAAGAAGATAGTCACAAGGAGACTTAACAAAATCAAGATGATTACTTCTCCAATGAAGAAAGTAAAAATGAAAAAGCTGAAGCTGAAGGTAATTTTTCTTACTCAAATTTCGAATTAGACCTAGAATGTGAAATTGATGAAAATCACAATGATTTCAAAGATGATGCTAACAAGGAAAAACATAGCATGACACACAAGAGACATATTTCCAACAATAACGACAATGAAAATACAAAACATAAAAGAAGTGAAAATGTTTCTATATCTTCAAATAATAATACTAAAATATTAGCTTCTCACCACTTAGTAGTTATAGCCCCAAAATATGATGAAGATATTGAAAAGTAGGAGAAAAATGCTAAGAGTGAGAGTGATAGTTGATCATGCAATATGATTTTTGATTTAGTGGAGAAGAAGCATGACTTTGAATCTTCTTCCTTGGAACTGTGTGCATAAGGGATAATTAGTGAAGGAAGGGATTTATTCATTCAATGTCCAAAATGCCACATTGATGTAAATAATAGTATGAGATGCATAAGAGTATCATTGTATGGGATTTCTTAATTAGGATTATATTCATTATAATAATAGACTACAATTAAATAGTTGATGATTATTAATCTTAGACTATTGTTAAGAAGTGGAACTGGTATGCAGTTGGGACAATGAATTCCTCTCTATTGATCATTTTTGTTTGAGAGTTGTATATGAAAATCAAATAACTTAGGATGATAGGATCATTATCATTTATAATAACTCCACACCTACTCTTTCTCTGTTCAACCTTTTTGCATTAAAAGGTGCAACTTGACACTCTGATTTGGAGGAGATCACACCCCTATAAGGAAGTCAGATTCAATTTTGGTAATATATATGTCAACCATATGCACAACCAAAATAATAAATAGTTGTGTGTGTGTTGACATTTTGCATCTACAATCAAGTCATTTTATTCATCACTAAACATAGATTCTTTGAGTTCAACATTTTGCAAGTTGTGTTTTAGGGATTGGGATTTTTAGTTCCATTTGAGAAAATCTTCAATTAAATGATGGTTGTGGGTTGCATGTTTCGAAGATGCAAAACCAAATGACCATCAATATCAATGCAAGATTACATTTACTTTATTATAATGATTTCGACACTAGGCTATATTGAAACCTTTGATGATGTTATTTATGATAAGAAGCTTGATAATTGTGTCATATCAATTCCATAATTGACAGAAACTATTGTAAAATAACTGACATAATATTTTACTTGTTATCAAAGTCCTAAAAAATAGATTTCTTGATTTGGAATCATAACCCTAATTATATATTTAAGATTTTCTCGATAACTTTTTTAGGGCTATACTGAATAAAAATCATACAATTGACATAATCTTATTAATATTCCTTTAGAATTAATTCAAATTGACATAAGATTATGCTTAACTCTAAAATTTTATATTTGGTTTCGATTATCTCTAATAAAGTTTTACTTATCCCTAAGTAGTTTTATAAATAATTCAGATAAGATATAAGAATTTTTATATGTCAAAGAGAAAATATAAGTTAGAAAAATTGAGAAATATATTTTGAAACATCATGAGAAGGAAGATCACTTGAGAGATCCTTTTGTCTCTTCATCAAGATGTTACCTCTCAATTAATCATGTAGTTTGGGCCAATATCCACTATAGTTAACATACATATATATTACTAACTTGAATCTTCTTCCAACTATCACCTTTCAAATTAATCTTCCAACTTATGCCAATATCAGCTATTGTTAATATATAGATATATAACCAAATTGGATATGATTAAAAATACAAAATATATGATATGCATATAGGGACCAAAGAACGGGCATGGCTAGATTAATTATATGGTGGGTGATAAGTCTTGCCTTGTGTTGTTTCCTCGTGGACCACCCCTCCTCTTGGAAGGATGTGTCAAGGATCTTGTGGAGAAAAATATTTGACTTTGAAATTTCAAGAGAGTGGACCCTCCCAATCTTATTGATTCAAGAAGACAACCCCTAAGATCAATGGAGTCATGGTGATATTAAATTTTTCCTTATTAACCTCAATTTTTCAAAAAGATAAATCAATTAAGATGAAAAATAGAATTGATATTGTTATAAGTTATTTTGAGTTTATAAAGAAAGCATAAGGCCAACATAAACCAAGCATTCAATTGATTTTTATCTAGATATTTGTGTATCCCATACTAGCTAGACCTTATAAATGAAATGAATTTACAAAACATATATAAGATTATGTGCACATGATAAACATGAATCCAAAAAACTCATTACTTATGTATCGTACCCAACTCCCTTGATGGGAGCATCAATAAACCAAATTTGACATAACTAATCTATGATATCGTTTTAATATGAATGCATGCACATAGCAAAAAAAAATGCTCATGGAACCATTGATAATTTATTATTCATGAATACAAACTATTTAAACATGTATAACAACATTCAAACATATAAAACACAAAATAAAATGCAACAATTAACCACAACATCAAAATGGTAAATTAACAGTCATCAAAACACTTATCTTTATCAATATTTACGCAACCGACTGCAAATGATTGATGTTCCACCCAACCATAGACTATGCTGCTCCAATTCTCTCAATAGCATATCACTCCCAAGTTGGGTCTATGAGTCTGCAAGGAGGACAAGCTCCTATGACTAGCTAATGTCCACTCTAACAACCTGATACCTAGTAAATCAACAGTGACACGACTCCTACAACAATTCCAACCACCCAACTTTTTTCCCCATTAGTTTGCACAACCCAAGGGATGCGATTTCCTTATCTGCAACACAATCCTTCAGACAATCTCCATCCCCTCCAGATCTTCAGCACAAACTGACTAGGTATATCTTAGCTAGGGGCTCCAGGAAGTGCAATTGCAACATGAGTGTTCACAACAACCATTACATAGGCTCTCGGGTTATTTCTTGTTGTAAATTTACTTACATGCATGACAACCTCATTCCTATCATAATTACCAACTTCAACAAGATGTCTTCAATACCCAATATGGTTGCCTACTCTTTCCCAACACTCAGCTCTGTTTTTCTTGATTTCTTCATAACCGTAAAAATTTCTCTCTCCTCTACTCGAATTTCCTTTTCCTTGAATGGTTGACTCTCACGATTCCCAAGAATGATTGTACTCATCCCATGTTGTTTCTTACTCAACCTCTTACATACATTCAATTATACAATTCCCATCATGTATGTTCTTAGCTCATGCTCTCATAACTAGGTGAGATTACTCTTCCACCAACCATATTACATGTATTCAATGATTGGATTTAATAAATCAAAGGGGATAATTAGGAGAAGGATTTAAGGAAATGGCATAGGATTCCAAGCATATGGAGTTCCCTCAAACCCCCCATTTCATCCCCCTCTCTTGTGGAATCATAACCCCCCATGACATTGTCTGTGTCCATCTATAATTAACGATGTATTTCATTTTTATTATTTTCAATGTACAATGTTTACATATTATATCGCTTGGCCCTTGACTATTCATTATATATACAATTATACATTTCTAATTTGGGGGTCAAAACTAGGGTGCTACAACTTCAAATAAAATTTGTAATTATATGTTAACAAAGAACAATTCTTTATTGCCAAAAAATAACAATTAGACTATTCATTATATATACAATTATACATTTCTAATTTGGAGATCAAAATTGGGTGCTACAACTTCAAATAAAATTTATAACCATATGTTAACAAAGAACAATTATTTATTACCAAAAAAATAATAATTAGAGAGAAACATTTCATTAAATCCTATAAACAATCAATTCCTCAATATTTATAAATCCTTACATGATAGGAGGTAGCTAGAGTGGGAAATTTTTCACAATCTTCTCTTGTTCCTCCCCGTTCCTCTCCACAAGTCCTCCCTAATTTAAAATCTCAAATAATTGTTTAAACCGGATTGAATGAAAAAGAAAAAAACAATACAATGCATCCAAAGAATGAAACTCATTTAATAGTGGAGAATTCCAAAAAGAAATCTTTATGCACAATCATGAAATCCAAAAATAATAGACATTCTCACAATTCTTGACCTTTTACTCCTATAACTACCCTCTATAAACTTCAAAGGAGATAGCACTTAGGGAGTTAGTTACAATTAACCAAAATTGGTTATAACAAGCAATTTGTCTTTTTCATTTAGTTGGCTCACTTTAATGTCTTATTAATGTCTTTTCAAACTTCTTCTTCTTCACGGATTAGTATGCCTTCTCGGTTACATAGTGAAGGGAGGCCCAATGTCACCATCTCATAAATTTAACCCGTAAACATATGTATTTCATTCCACGAGGCCTTCATCACGAGATTCATCTTGTCCAAGGTGGCCTTTCATTTGGTCTACATCGTTTTATAATTTCTCTTGACTTGGGTTCTACCTTCAATCCTTAAGGACCTCAAATAATTAGTATCTATTACATCCAATTTTACTTTTTTTTTTTGTCTACATCGTTTGATAATTTCTCTTGACTTGGGTTCTACCTTCAATCCTTAAGGACCTCAAATAATTAGTCTCTATTACATCCAATTTTACCAAACAAGCATCAACGATCCACACCTAAGATATCTTTGATGCACTTGAGTTATCTATTCAAATCTTAATATCTTGATACTTATCATAATATTCTAAGCATAAATTTATATGCCTCATTAAGCTAGGAAATTCAGTAATCATTTTGTGCTAAAATAAATCTATGGCATCGATGAACTTCTTAAAACCTGATGTAGTCTATCATGCTTTGGTTGGTTATCTTTGGTTTAACATTCTTCATGTCGGATGCCCACCAATTATACATGTCATTGTTCTTCCTTCTGAGTGCTTTTATCTCTACCTCAAAGTCTTTAGTGGTGACCCCTAGAGTGTTAATATTCTCTCTTTTCTTGACATATATATTGCAAGACTACTCAAGTTGCTTAGTCAAACTTTCCACCTAACCTTTTAAATTTTCCATAATAGCATTGTGCTTCGTAGCAGTTGATGACAATATTACCTAAGTTGAATTTGAAAAAAATCATTGGCTCTTTACATCTTTGATCACTTGTTACAGTTCTTGGACCCTTCTTTGAAGTTCAACATTCTCTTTTTTGGCCTTCGAAAGAGTTAACTAACCTTGTTGAGCTTTAATATTTACTAGTTGTTCCTTGATTTATCTCAATTCATTAGCCATCTAAGATTTTTTTGCATTTAGGACATTTATAGCTCAAATGATTTGGATAGCATCATCGAGCTTCATGGGGTACCCAACCTTATGTTTTTGGGTCACTTTCATCTTCAACTAGTTGATTTCTTTAGCTTTCATTGCCAATAAATCTTGAATAATCTTTGAATTGGGGTTGTAGAAGCTTACATCAATTTGTCCTACATAGCCTTTACTTGCTTCTCTTGCTCTTTTTTTAAAGATTTATGGCATTATGCATCCTCATTAAATTTAATGGTGTTCTTCACTGCTCTTCCCAAATTTTGAGTAGGTCTCAGGTATCCATTGTACACATTCTTAAGACCAACTTCAACAAAGGTTAATCTATCTTCAACTCTGATAGTGGACATAACAACGGTTATTTTTTTAACCTCAAAATTATCAATAGTCATATCAAATTCCTTCTTATCCACTTTAGGAGTTAGAGTGGAAAAGAATGGAAAATTAGTTTTGTAGCTCATATTATCTACTAATCTGGTAGAAGCCTCGGCATTCATATTGAAAGTGGATAAATTTTCATTCCTTCATTGTTGGTCCTTGTCTTGATCAATAAAGGTGGGAAATGTGCTTGAAGAATATTGAACATGGGAAGAATGAATATTCAATTGAGAATCAATGGCATAAGCGTGTGAAATGATCTCCTTGCTTTTATTTAAAGAATTGGGGTATGTAGTGGGAGCAATGATTGGTATTAATTATTTAATGGAAATCAAGGGAGGTAAAGGATTTTCAGAGGAAGAAGGGAATGAAGATGGAGAAGATGTTGAAAAGAGTGAGGCTTTAGCAAAAGAAGACAAAGAAGGAATAAAAGGAAAAATTAAGGAATCTATTGTAGCAATTGTTGACTGAGAATAAACAAATATAAAAACCAAAGGCACTTCATAAATGGTCTCAATACATTATTCAATATGATCCTTCTTGGTATCAAGCTCTTATTCAAAAGGATAATTTTATTTATTTTTCTTACTTTCCTCTTCCTTGTCCTTATTTGTGTCATCACCACCCTTTGTAGGTAGGGGAGGATAACCGCCAAGAATTGACATTTCTTGTTGTTGTTCACCTTGACTACAAGGTTCATAAGAGTTCACCCCTTGTTGCTTGTCACATGTTTTTTCATGGTCACACTTCTATTAGTTAGTAAAACTACCACCTCCATTACTGACCCATCTGTCACTTCCACAGCTACAAGATCCACATACTAAGAAGTAGATGTAGCCATAAAAGATGAATTTAGAACTCTAGATGAAGAGGAGAAAGTATTAACATCAGCACCCATCCCCAAATATTTGGATCTCTTTCCACTTCAATGGCTCTCCATGGTCCCTCACCAAGCTTTCGAAGACCTCCAACCCCAAAGTATCTCACATTTTGGTTCATATGAAAAGTTTTCTTACAAAGGGCCTCTTTATCTCCCTTTTGAATAATCAAAGGGATTCAACATATTCACTTGGTCGAGTGAAGTTGTTGTTACACACGGTCACCATATCACCCTCAATTCTAACATTAACCTCCCCCATTGAGTGAAGAGTGATATTACTATTGTCCTCCACTCCATGATGTCCATCATATAATTCCACAAAAAGTTCATCCTTTATGCTTTCATAGGGTCCTTGTACTTTCCCCAGTTATTTCTTCATCTCCCTCCATATTATGGCTTTATGCTTAGGGAAATCCTCAACATCCACAAATTGTCACCTCTTCTCAGTAGGAAAGATGGAGAATTTTTTATTAAGGTTCAAGGGAGGCTCTCCTTGCTTCCTATAAAAAGTACAATACTTAGGGATATCCATATGATTTCCCATAGGCACTACCTCTTCCAAATTCTTCCCTTTGTGTTGATCCTCTTCACCCAAAAGGCCAACACTTTATCATATGAACCCTAGTTGGCCAACTTCTTAGTATCTAGCCTCTCTTGATGATGATAATCAACCTTTCCATGAGTCAATTTAGCCTTGACTTTCAAAATAACATGTTGCAATCCATACTTTTAGGGATCCTCTTCCCCAAAGTAGTAAGATTATAGAGTTGATCTAGCTTGAGAATATCCATCCTTGGTCACAAAAAAGTAATTAACAACTAAATCATGAGGTAGGAAATAAATCTTTCACATCTTTCTAATAAAATGTGTCTCATCCACTCAGATATTTGTAACACAAACTCTAGGAAAAACAAGCGTGGAGTCATTAACATAGGAAATTTGAAAGGACCATACTCAAAGCCATAGATTTTGAAAATGGTATAGTCTTCACAAAGGTACCAATCCCTATACTTCATTTGAGGACTGAAAAACAATTTCCCCTTATATCTTTAGAAATTCTTAGGGGATCATGTCCCAAAATAACACTAAATGCAAACCACATCACTTTATTAATGAAATTCTTGTAAACTTTCATATACCCCTTTTGAACTAACTCAGGAAACCATTCAATTACCATCTTCTCTTTTGCATTAACTCCTGATTAGTCTAAATTTAGATGTTGAAAACATGTAGGCTAGGTAATGATCAACAAATGATAAAAAAATGGATTGATACCTAAAATCTCTCATGGATGAAAAATTGAATAATTGTTCATGCATTGCCCATAAAAGGAATTCATAATGTTTCAAAACAATGGGTTATCCCTTGGTAGGTGACACCATATCCATGATGGATAAGGTGTGTGGATAAAGGAATGTGAATTATTGTCCTTCCCAATACTACAAAAATCATTGTGATCAAGTCCTTCACCAACCTATTGAAATACTAGAAGAATAAGGGGGCTCAGTAATAAGGGGGATTATTTTGATTAGCAAAAATTCGACAAACAATCCAATTTTTTAGTCCAATGTCATGTGGGCCCATTTGTTATCATGTATGGTGATATCTAGGGAATCACACTACAAGGAAAGCACCAACTGGAGGTTTTTGCAGAACCACTTCTCCCTTCCCCAATTGTAGTGGAGGATTCTAGTAGAGGAGAGCAATTGGAGGTTTTAGTAAATGTTTTTTATTTGGTGTACCTATATTGTACAAACACACTAGTATGCTTCTATAATATAAGCACATCGATGCACAACTATACTACAAGCATCAATAAAGGCCAAATTATTTCATAAAAATATTGGTCATATTTAAAATAAAAAAAATCATGTTAGTGTGTTTAATATATATTAACCGCACTAGTGCATATACAAACAAGAGAACTAGAGCGATACATGCCCATAAAAGCATAAGTGCATATTATTTCTCTTGGGCACATGAGGGTAGGGTAAAGTTTTTTAAAATTACCAAAACATAAATTCATTTCTATCATTCACTCAGTGCTTCACACCCATACAAGAATCTAGCTCACTTTACCTCCCCATTGATCATTGTTAAAGGATTTCTTGATTTCTCAATTCCTTCGCTTACATGGTGGACTTGTGTTCATTTTGGAACTTTCCAAACTGTACCAAATTTTTCATTTTTTCTTTACATGGAAACCACGCCTCCTTGACAGAGAAGACATCATACAAATTAATTGTTATCCCTCAATTTATATTTTTAGTGGATTAAAAATTAAAATTGGACTTTAGTTTCCTTGTTTTCCAAATTAAAAAAAAAAATGTTGATGCATTCACATCATTCAATTCATGTTGTCTATCAGTTCTTTTACTGGAAAATTGTATGGCAGTTCTTTTTCAAGTCATACCATATGACATTGCTTTTATAGGTGCACCATATAAGGTGATTCTGTATATTAATAGTGCACTAGCAAGTTTCATACTTACTATTTTAAAATTTACCAAGCTATGTGGTGTGTTACTTGATGTACAAACACCCTATTGGTGGTGTGCTCAGTTATTTCGACTCATCAATAATCCTTTGAAACTATTTTTAAATAGGGTAATGCACACATAAACATATAGATCACCATTATTGCACACACGACATTTTGGTGCCTATATATGATGTACAATTAATTAATGTGTCACTACCTTATAATCACACTTGAAAGCTATAAAATATATTTACAAGTTTCCATACAATATATTGACACACTATAATTGGTGTTTTACTTAAGTTGCACACATTGTAGGTGGTGCATTTGATAATTAGAAGCATCACAATTTGTTATTTTTTTGACATCATGTTTCCCACACTCTCCAATGCACTAATTAATGAACATGTGTGAATAATGCCAAAGGTTGGTAGTGCATGAAATAATTGTTTATAATATTTTTTTTTAATAAAACTGGGAGAAAAATTTATTCAAAAAAGTCTATGAAAAAACCATAGATAGAGTCTTTACAGAGTCCCAATATTTTTTGTGTAATATAAAAAACATGTTGCAACCTAACACCATTTACAAGAGGACTAGCCAAAATTCCATACACTAAATCCTGACTACTAAGAAGCATGCTATAGATCATGTAAAAGATCCCTAATATCAAAATGCTAAATCAAAACATAAAACTTAAACATTGGCAAGGTCATGTTCTTCTTGGGCCCCTTCTAAAGACTCTGGGGGCGAATTCAAGTCAGGTACCTATCTAGGTGGGTTCGAAAAAGACACAGCATCATATATGATCGATCTTAGAGCAAGCAGAGCTGGAGAAAATGGTTTGGAATGTAGCTCGAAGACTTCAGAGCGAATTTCCTCAACCTCATCTCGTAGTTGTTGATACCTATGCCTCTGTTCAACGAGAAGCTCCATAATGGTTTGCAATTGGGAGGAGGCATTGTTGAGTCTGATGTGAAGAGTGTTTACTAAGTTCACCAAGGCCTCTTGTTCCTCTTCCTGAAGTTCCCTTCTCCAGCGCGCCACCCATGAACTTCGATTTTTCAAAGCACCAAATTTCTATTCCACACCCTATGTTTTTGCAGAGAGTTTTACTCGACAATTGTCTGGAGGAGAGAGAAACTTAGACAATTTAAGTAAATTGACAAAGATCTGGAACATGACACCCAAATTCATACTTATTTCCACCTGCATTCCTGCTTTTAAATATTCTCAGCTACGTGCGAAGGGCCGCCACCTTGGGTGATGATGGAACTATGGCTTTCCAACTTCCTTGTGAACCTTAATTTCATGTATGTGATAAGACTAGTACCGGTAAAAATCATCATTGCGAGATATGGATGGTGTAATTTTAGACTGTGATGATTCCAAATGAGGGAGGAGTTGTACAATCACCATGCGGGTGATAATAGAGAACGATTGTAAACAAGACTAGGAGAGGGAGGCCAAAAAAGAGCGCATGTGGGAAATGAAGTTGAGGGTCGAAAGGACCAAGTGATTTTATACTGGGTGGATGGACGACATGTCAACCACCTAAAGAATGACGTGCATGAATCCAAGGTACCACATATCTTTCCCATCCAAGTGGTGTAGTTGGAGGCTGGATGAGAATGAGTTGGAGGTCGAATTGAGAAGGGAGATGCATTGGTCATTGGGTCCCACCATTGACCCATAATTTGAGTTGCATTCAAATACATGGTCAAGCTTATGGAATGGAGTGTTTAATGGCATGTCCATTAATTCTAAAACAAATTTACCGACTTAATGAGAACTGTGACCTCAAAACGAGAACTCTGGCCCAAAAACCTATATTTTTGCATAAAAAACATCAAAATCTACCCCAAAATCAAAAAGTGGTGCTATCGGTAGCACCAGTTTTTTAGATGGGGTCAAAATTACAACATTTTTCAAACATGGCATTCAAAACTCATATAGTAGCTTAGAAAAACCTTAAAATCAACACTTAAGAAAAATATGTTTTTGAATTTTTTTTTTTTCAAAACGTTAAAATTTTAGATAATTTGAAATCATGTTTTTAGCAGTTGGTACCATTAAAACCAAAACCTCAAAATCAACCATCAAATTGAAAAGTATTGCTACCGATAAAACCCATTCTAAAATTGGGGTATGAAAATGACACATTTTTATAAAGTGGTAAAAGAACTCATCATTACTGTAAACAAAATCATAAAATCAACCCTTAAATGCTTACTTTTTAAATCTTAATTTATCACTCAAAGCATAAGGTAATACATAATACCATGAAAATACCACAATATACTTTAAAAATTCAACATCACTTTAAAAAAAAAAAAATATTACTTTTAATAAAAAAAAGTAAATACAAGTTACATTGAATGAAACATAAATTATTTCTTAAAAGTATTGCTATATTGTCCATATTCAAAACATATGAGCTAAGAAATTTTATTATATTCTCCATAATCAAAACATATAATTCATAAAACATAAAAATGATTCATAACTTCAAGTAAGATCATATGTAAGTTCAATGTTCATTTCTAGTTACCATACAAACATCATATGGATCAAAAATACATAGAATGTTTCATACACTTATTCAGATTAACTCATGGATTATGAAATACCATCAAAGTCTACATTTTCTTCAAATGAATGATTGAATGAAGATGTATATTATCCATACTCTTCTCTATTGTCGATGAATGCACCATCTGAGTCTACATGCATGCCCAACATTTCAGATGTCAAAATCCTTTTAGATCTACGACTAGGTTCAACAGACTCCCATCTTGCATTTATTTCTTGTGGCATCAACCTCTTGATAATTTATGTTGTCTTGGAGCGAATATTTCCTCTCTTTGTCAAATTGAAGTCATAAACAAGTAAGTCAACATCATCTAATTTTAAGAGGTCGATGTGACAACGAGTTGTATTTTGACCCTTTCTTTTTCTCTTTATATTGACATGTTTCTCAACCACCATATCTGTCTTGTACACACCATTGAATGGGTGTGTACTTGTTTCAAACCAATGCACTTCAATTGCAATAACATCATCATTTTATTTCTCAATCTTTATAACCTTTTCAATCTAGAATGGATCACCATGTGGATCTTCAGTCGCTAAGACTGCAATCATGATACCCTCCTTAATATCTGGTACTGAACCCCTGTAAAGGTATTCCATGGCTTCACGTTGTGCACGTGACCTTCATGAACCAATATACATTTCTCTTTCCTTTGCTTGTGTAAACTCAATAGCACCTTGAGATTCTTGTTGTTCAACAATGTTTGTTTCTTCAGATTCATTTGGCATATTTTGTGGCCAATGAAATGGAGTCTTCAACAATGTATCCTCATTTATTGAGCTTGAAATTATGTCACTTTGACTATTGAAAAAATACTCCCACCAAACAAAATCAACAACATCAAAGTACTCATATGTATTCTTAATGGACTTTTTTTATTTCTTCTAGGCATTCAGAATAATCTACATCTCTATTACGCCTCTGTGCGTTATGGATTTCAGCAACTAATTGTAAAAATAATAAATTTGTTGCAAATATTGGACGATGTGGAATGAACTTCAAAAAATCTAAACCTGATGAAGGACCCCATTATGTAGTAGTTGAATACGTCTTTCCCCATATAAGTGTTTTCCCATCAATTTTTTTGAAACAAAATTGATGTTGGAAGCTAATGTCATTAAGTTGCTCAATACATTTTTCTTCACAATGCGATCCCTGAATAAATCTTCGCATGTCAACAATTTCTTCTAATATATGAAAAACATGCTCTAGAATGTATGCTTTCTTAATACATTCAATCAATGATAGTAGGATTCCAACATTTTTCCTCTTCAATGTTACTGAAAAACAATTGAAAATTTGATCAATATGATCATGATTGTGTCCAACAAGAAGGAAACCAACTTTCACCTTTTGAAAGATTCCCAGTTCAACAAGCATACTTAGATATCCAAACACAATTTGATTTTTATTTTCACGACCAGTGTTGTCCAACTGTAGATAGAGAACTTGAGGAATATTTCTAGACCAATGAGTGAACACATGATGAATTATGGTGATGGTCAAATTTGCATCATAATTATGAATATTTGGAGCTGTGAAGTAAACCCTTGGACACATTTTCCCATTGAAAACCATACAACCAACCAAGTGAAATTGAATGAAATTCTCTTCCTGTAAATTTTTTGGTGTACTGACAAAATGTGGTAGAAGTGTTTTCTTCTGGTCCATGCCATCAATTATCATAGCTAAATATTTTTTTGGAGTATCGTAACACTTCTTCCGGTGTTTGTACAACTTTGTATTTCACTTGATTGTTGATTCTGATGTTTGTATAACTTTTGTCTTTCACTTGATTGTTGATTTCGATGTTCTTGAATTGCTTTAAATATGGAATCTGCACATGACATAAAATGAAAATATTGATCATATGTTTTCATAGTTGATAACTATCCAATTAAAAAAAAAATAGTAAATGCATACCTCTTTATGCCCCTTCAAGTTTATATCTTATTGATTTAAGAGTAGCACATATACTGCAAATCCCCATCCTTGACTTCTTAGGAATACAAACATTGTTTAATTGTTTTTTCCATATTCTTGTAAAATATGCATATGTAATAAAATTACCATTTCCATCAACACCTTCAACATATCCTTTGTACAAGTTGTAGATTTCCCTCCTTGAGAAATTATCTGGAATATACATCGTGTCTCTATCTGGCATACACTCTCCATGTTTGGAAAATAAATCAC
>ML781132.1:55384-66834 GCA_009831015.1 Picea engelmannii | reverse complement strand
ATCAGTCAAAAACCCTAACTTGAAATAATCATAACTATGTACCTGTAATAAATAAAGATTTGAAAATAGTACACAATTTTCTTTAGTTTCTTTTATGCAATTCCTCCAAGTTTCACTACTTGGAACCTCTTAGAAAAGGATTTATAGCAAAAAGGGCATACCTTGTTGAATTCTGGCTTATTCTAGAGAGCGAACTTGTATAGTGTGCCCCGCACTTAATATTTGTTTTATGGATCTGAAAATGGTACACATAATACTACATATTGTACTCTAACCTATACATTTTTTCTTACTGAATTTGGATCTATTATGAAGAATTTATGATGTTTTTACCCAAAACACTTGTTTTAGACTAGTTTAAGGACTAGCCACAAACCCTATTTTCCATAGAGTGTAACTCCAAAAATACAACGACCCACAAGTTGAAATTTTTATCGTAGCTACTTGGATATGTTTCCTCAAGGCCTCCCAATTTTACGGTCTGAATCATTCTAGAAAAAAAAATATTGTGAAAATGGTGATATGACCTGTAAATAACATACCTTAGAAAGCATCATCAAAATAATTTATCATCCATTGAATTTCGACCTTCTTTACTTCACCTTCCCTCTGAAATTCAGCTTAGATATCCTTTGGTTACCTCAGTCACTTGTATATATTCAATATGTTCAAGTGTGATTAAAATGACAGAGTCTTGCATCTTATTTATACTTTCATGTAGCTTCCTCAAGGGGTTACCTTTTAACCATCTTAACTGACTTTCCTTATTTTAGGGTTAACCCACTTCTAACCACTTGTCCACTTAGTAATTTCTCGATTAACTTTATTATTTAAATAATTTATTTTGTATCCAGTTTGACTTATAGTACACTCATCACTTCACTTTATTATTTACATTCTAAAATCTCTTAAACCACTTTCCTTATTTTAGGGCTAACCCACTTCTAACCACTTGTCCACTTAGTAATTTCTCCATTAACTTTATTATTTAAATAATTTCTTTTGTATCTACTTTTACTTATAATACACTCATCACTTCACTTTATTATTTAAATAATTTCTTCTTTGCAACCACTTTGACTGCGTTGACCTTTTGGGGATTCTAGATGACTCATGAGGGTTCTCCAACTTCACATGGCCATAACTCTCTAACCGTGAGGATTTATGTGGCATTCCACATACCATTGGAAACGGCATGACATGTACTATCCATCCAGAATAGTCATACCTTCAAATATATTAAAACTCATACCATTATGCATCAAACAAACTTGGGTCCATTACCCAAACCTTTGTGCTACCAATATTCGCTATCGAACTTTCTTCAAGGGTTGACATCAATGTCAACCAACCCAAATAATCAACACAAGTGATATAGTGGAAAGAATATCTACTAGACATCCTTTTCACTTACAGTACAAAAACAAATCAATGAATCAAAGGATCAAGAGCCCATATAGCACTTTCTACTATGGTACATTTTTCAATTTATACAATTGCATATATTATACTATAAATGTAGATAAAATCATTACACTTTATTTCTATGTTTGTATATGGAACATGAAGACATGAAACAAAATCAAGCTAATTAACAAGACATTGCAAATAACCCAAGTACAATACCACTTGAAAGTGATGAAGAAATTAGGCATGCTAGCAGTTCGAGCGACAACAACAATTCAAGTGATGAATGATGAACAATATATTTGAATGTTTCAAGTTTATATTTTGAGATGTTTGTCTGTAAAAATCAGACATTTGTTTAATGTTGACATATTGTCCCAATTGTTATGATGACGGGCTACCAATAATTGTAACAATTATTTATTAACATTTTGATTATTGTGGGCCTTTATGTTTTTCCATTTTGTATAATGAAGGGTCCCTTATTTTTATATAATAAAATGAATTTGTTTTTTATTACAATGTCTTGTAAAATATTATGTTATTGATTAAATATATGGATGATTAATTACATTATTACAATGAAAAGAAGTGTAAACCATTGGTATATTTGTTTAAATGATACAATAAATTAATTCAATGTTTATATCTAAACACATTGATATAAAAAACAATTCTTATAAAAAGTATTTAATTTTCAATGATTAATAACAAAAAATTATAAAATAACAAGATGTTGCATTTGCATACCTACAATGCAAAACAATTCAACATTGAAACATATTGATGCATTGTATTCATTTGAAATCAAAGGTGTGTTTCATATCTATTTAGGCACTGACATGTTTAAATTTGTTTTTTTCATTGATGCATAAATAGTATATAATTCTCAATAATGTGCAATAATAGATAAGTCGTACTACTGCTTTTAAAATACCTTACAGGTACCATTGATTTTATAATATCTTAAGCACACCAAAGTATTCTATGTATAAAAAACACATAAGTTTGTTCTATGTATAAAAAATGCATAAGGGGTTTCAATCTATATAAAATGCATCGATATGCACTAAAATATGTGCACACCAATGCACCTTATTGTTTTAAATGTTAGAAAAAAAACTTCATTACAACTTCTGATTGCCCATAATTTTTACTAATATTGAAATCCAGTAAATCCTTTGCTAAAACCTTTGTTGTAAAAAACTAGGGGTGCTTTGGATGTGCAAAGGTCTTGATCGTAGATTTGATTGAAGATAGGCATTGCACATATAATCCACAATAGAACTACTCACCATATAATCCTTAGGATAGATTAGGATGAATTCACATGTCTTCATTCTATTCTCGTGGGTTATAAAATAACACAATTGAAATCTTGACCTTTGAGACCTATAGAGATTATTCCCATTGATGAGATTGAAGATATATGGTCTAGATTACACTCGTTATTTCACTTCTTGGCATTTTAACAATCTTTCCCTTATGCATCAAAACTTGGGATAAAGGTTTTCGACTAAGGATATTTTATAAAATTTCGAAAGGGTTACCCACACCATAGCAAAGACTCACTGGTAAAACCATGATCCCACCCATTGAGGATCAAAATTACTCTCTTTCAAGGGGGGTTTCAAGAAAATAGATACCTACACCGAGGGAACCCTAAGTGACAAAAAAAATCAGATAGGTAGGTACAATTTTGGACACAACTTCTTGGAACTAAGGATGTCAACACATGAGAGGAAATTGAGGCATTTGTTTTCATGTGGACTTTGATATAATAATCATTTTGAACCCATGAAGGCTAAGATTCTTTGTCAATGAGTATTTTCATATTTGATTTTTGGGCTTGAAATGAGAAGGATTGGTCCACATGGCAGGTAATATTACCAACACTAAAGTAGATAATTAATAGTATAATTTGATCATTTTTCCATGTTTGTGGATTGATATCAAAATTATATTTATTTATCTCTAGCTATGGCATGTATATATCTCATTCAACATATATAGCATCCAACTTCTAGCTAATACTTGAATGAAAATCTTATAATCATCTCATCATAAAGGAAATCATGGGAAATTAAAAATCCACCTACATAGGATTGTTGACCTACAAGTGTCGATAAATCTCTCGTAATTCTTCTTCTATAGTTCATTCCAAATTTTCCTCCATACTTCAAAATTTTTTAGATCATCGTGGGTTCCTAACTTGTTACCTTGCTACACCTAACTTCTTCAACCCACATAAAACTCACTTAATTTCCACGACCTTCATTATGCACCTACACTTAGAATTGTTTTGGATGTACATATATGCGGGTGTGGAGTACTACCTCGATCACCCCACCACCTTATTGTCCCACTTGTCTGCTTGTCCATGTTCCCACCATACCGTGATCTCGATCATCCATCATTCCACTTCTCCCACTTTTTCGCTTGTCCACTTGTCCTAATCCTTTTGTCATCTCATCATTCCATCACCCCCATCGCCTCAATCCTTATATTACCCCTCTTACCCCAATCGTTCACTTGTTATGCTTGTATACCCTCCCTATTTTCCATCATCCCATGACACTTTATGTCCTGTCCTATCACGATTCCCAACATGCATTAAATAATTCTTTCCATAAATTACTACCACTCATATAAGTTTTAATATCGGTATTGATGACGAGTGTCTCGAGAAAACTTCCCATAAATCATTAATACCAATTACCATTAAAAATCCTTGAATTAAGATATTTGGAATGTGTTAACATAAAATACGTGTCTTTCAATAATAACAATTCGAAAATGTGTTCATTAAGTCAATCACATATGCTAAGAATGTCAGCTTGAATAAAATAACAGTTATGTGGAGACACTATCAACCTTTTCGGATGAGAAGACCGGATATTTCAGTGGTCACATGCTTACAAGTATTATTCTACATTACCACCCCTGGAAAGAATTTGAACAGGATTTGGACATCTGGAATTGCATCGACGAGTTGTGTTCCATAGGAGTATGATTTTAAGGAACTTGTTTCATGGTGTATCAACAAATTTGATAAGAAAAAGTGAATTGTTCAATTACACGGAGAATCGCCCATCTATTTATCTCCCTTGATAGTTAATAGGATGTTCTGACTCCCTGAACCGGCGATGGTTTTAGAAAGTGTCGAAGTTGAATATTTCCTAAAGAAGAAGAAAGGAGGGCTCAAACTTCCATAGGACTACCTTGAAGACCCAACGATTTTTCCTGAATACCTCTCAAATATTCAGGTATGTTCATTAAAGAACCCATACAAAGAAATGGCATGGTTATTTTCCAGGATAATTGGAAAGGAATCCACAACTATTGTTCCTAATATTTTTTTGTACATATTGTATTTTTCAATTTATGAAAACTTTGTTTTTGATTGGGAAAGGATTATTTCAAGTGATTTATCATTTTAGTTGGGAAATTTTCGAAATAGTAATTTTTTTTACATGTCTTCATATTTAATATTTGTCGTGACCTACCCTTGGCCAAAAAGGTTAACTGTAAATTCAATCTTGTACAAATGTGGTACCCTACACTATGGAAAAAAATGTTGTGTATAACTTCTATGAAGTGAACAATGCTTTTATCTCTTCTTTCAAAAGGTTAATTTATGGACCTAATACATCAATATTATCACTAGAGGATGCATATTTCCTAGTTGAAAAATGAAGCTTTGAGGACATGGAAAAGTTTAGTATTATCCATGTTCATATGAGAAACTTTCATACCTACCATACTATGTTTTTGATAGAATATTTGAAGTTGAATTATGTAAACAGTATAAATTTTGGGCTCACTTTTTAACTAGAAAAGGAAAAAACAGTTCGTCCCACTACCATGGAAAATTGGGGAAATAATTGTCAAAAGAATTTCCCATCTTGATGAAATATCAACTCAATTTGATTTGTTAAATATCAAGAAAGAAAATGAGATCAAGGGTTTCAACCCTAATCAATTATTTATGAATCACATGACATTAGTAGGATATAGTGTGTCATTTGCCAAGACATTTTTTATCTGGAGAAGAAGAAGGTGACAATCAAAACCCTCAAGGGTTACTTGTGGAAAAATTGCAAGAATATATTGAGATAGTAATCAGTTCCAATGATCAACACAGAAAGTAATGAAGACTTGTAAATGAAATAAGTTAATGGTCCCTAAATGTTTCCCAAAAAGGTGGCCCAACCAAATCAAAACCCCACAATTCAGTTCAAGAACAAAGAAAGTCTTTGATTGATAATTCTAATGACGAAGGAGAACAAAACCCTCCTAAGGGAAATCTTGAGAAGTCACACACACTCCCAATTGCCAGTAAGAGGAAGAGAGGTACAAATAAAGAGGGAGAATATGAAGACATGCCTAGAAATGAAATTGTCGTGGAAGATATGGAACTCAACATAAATGTTGAAGAGGTAGAAATTGCAGATGAAGAACATAGACTACAAGAAAGCATAATGATTGCAAGAGAATTGGCTAACCAAGAGCCAATTCTATTTGAATAATATTCCCTTACCCTGCATCGTGCTACATTTAATAAAAAATCAAGAAAGTTAGTCATAGAAAAGGTAAATTCAAAAAATAAGAAGATTCAAAAGAAATAGAATTCAAAATTTGACTTTGAAGGGGTTCCACCCTCAAAATTCATGGAATTCCATGAGGCCACAAGAGAAGCTTAAAAGTTTTCAATTGGAGATATAGAAAATGAAAATGCAATTCTAAAAGATTGAGTTAGAGAATTGGAAAACTCCTTAATTCCCCCACCATTGTTTCCCAACCCTATCTCCACCATATAGCCCTTGAACACTCTAGAAGGAAGACCAAAATCAAGCTTGATATTGAAAGGAACATAAAGTTTGTGAGCTTCTATCAGGAGATATTTCGATGATAACATCCAAAAGAGAATTTACTTGATTCTTAAAACTTGGGAGTTGGCAACCAACTTTGTCTCTTTAGGCTCGAGAATGACTCACTTCAGGTAGACTTGGAAAATAATGAAGAATCATACAAAGGAGCTATCGCTACTTTTAGTGCAAAGAAATTATTTTTTTGTGAATTACGGTGAAAAGAAGAGGATTTTCCTTCAACAATATGTTTAAAACCATTAAAGGCATGTTGGTTCAAGAGTAATAAAAGTCTAAAAGAAACGTTAGTTGAATGTGGTGTCATTAGTGTAAAAAGGGGTGAATTGTATTTAAAGTTAATTGAGTTAGAACTAGCTAGATCAATTGAAGACGTGGAGGATCCACATTTAATTATGAAATCAATAATTTTATCTAAGGAACAAATGGAAGAAAAGTTGGACTCCTTAAAAATTGTGTCAACAGAAAATTTTAACGACATGACTGAATATTCAGAGACATAGGTAGAGATTTGGTTGGTTTCTTAAGTAAACAAAAATGATGACGATGAATATACCCTCCATCAACTCTCAATGGACTTTAAAGATATTTAAAATTCATTATTTGATATTAATGTTAGACATTAGATAATGGTTGCGCCTATGAGAGGATATATCGAAAATTGGTTAAAGAATGCTTTAATCAAAATAACAGAATCAGGTTAGGAGAAAACAGTTACAGCTGGTTAGGTATGTTGGCCCTTGACCAAGTTTTGAGGAACACTTGTTCATATTTGACCGTTTTTGGACTTCAACAACCTATCAAAGATGGAGCGCCAGGTGAAGCAGAGATCACGGGATCTTGGCCTACTTTTGGGGCCCTTTTAGGGTTTTGGGTTAATGTAATGGGAAAAGGATGTCGGCCCATGGGTTTACCCATGTTTAGGCCTATTTTGTAAAGTATAAATAAGTAGCTAAGAAATGTAAGAGAGGGCAAGAAGATAAGCTAAGTGATAGTAAAGGCTTTATGTATATTGTGTGACCGACTTGCAGAGCGGAGTGAAAGTGTTGTAAGTGTTGAGTGCATGGATTGTAAGAAGTCTCTGTGCTATATCTACTCGGGGAAAGAGGATCTGGCGAGGTGCGCGCAGATCTCCTGTCCTATGCAGAGTACAAGTGTGAGCTCTGTGATGTAACCCGATTGACCAAAGCTAATAAATAAGAAGAAGACTTTGTGGACATAGCCCCAGGGTGGGGGTGAACCACAGTAACTCTGTGTGTTGTGCTCAGTGCTTCGACCTAATGTGTTGGTTTCTTTCCATGTGTTGTGCTTGATATGATTATGCTATGTGCTTTGCTATGATATAATTAGATAGATCCAGTTTGCTTTGTGCTTCTTAGATGTGTGGGTATAGATTTGACATATATGAAAGTGATG
Organism: Picea engelmannii; assembly: GCA_009831015.1. Taxonomy (NCBI): domain Eukaryota; kingdom Viridiplantae; phylum Streptophyta; class Pinopsida; order Pinales; family Pinaceae; genus Picea; species Picea engelmannii. Next base: position 59,125 of record ML781132.1, on the reverse strand, counting down.
AGTGCTAGACCTATTTTATTGTTGCTAAGTACTAACTTAACCTAGATCTAAGTGAATGATGTGGTGCTCTGTTCCATCTGCGGAGTACCATGAGGGTTAAATACTAATGAATGATCTATGCTAAAGTGCTTGCTAAGAGTAATAATCACATATCTGTGTCCCAACTAAGGTTGGAGACACCTGAGTCTTGCAACCACCCCTGCCTCTACCTCGGGTGAGACTTCATCTACTTCACAGGTGTTGTCGAAAGGGCCGGTAGTTAGGGTTTTGTCGGTGCGTTGTTGAAGCATTGAACCCTGGGTCTGCCCCTGTGCCAACAAGGTAGTTCCAACAAAATAAAGTATAAAATACATCCCAACTAGCAAATGAAAGAGAGAGAATCCATCATTGTAAGTCAAGAGGTCATTTTTCATAATTTCTCATCTTCTATACTTCTCATTTGGAAATCATCCATCTTATGTCTTTTCATTCACTCAAAAATTATAGTCAATTCTTAATTGTTTTTCTCTTTTCCTTCAGGTTCAGGTCTTTATTTTAAAGGTCCAAAGGAGCCCCATCCTAGTCTGTTTGGACAAACACTTTTATTTTAATTTTACATTTTAGTGTAAAACCAAACAATTATTTTTTGAACTCCCCAGAGAACTATTTCGGGGCATAACTTTAATTAGTTCTCAAACTTTGAGATCTTCGAGTATGAGATTTTTGGAGTATGCTCATAAAAAAAAAAAGTTTTGAATGCAATACTCATTTAAAGTTCTCTGCATTGTGGCCTTATATATTTTTTGTCTTATGATATGACCAAATCTTGCTTATGTTGTGATGGATGTGATGAATATTTTAATCGTATATGATGTTTTCTTTACTTCTGTATAATACTGTAAAGATATATTATTTTTGTTTTGAATAAGTTCTTGGTCCTTTTCTTGGGAACCTTTATTTTGTGAATATACTCTTTATATATTTAAATTGTATTTTCATAATTCATTTTAACAACAATAAAGGAGTACCACCTGTTTAAAAAGGCACAGTATTTATCCTCATGATGTTATTGTTGAGATTTTGAACAATATGAACATCAACAAGGGCCTACATCATTAGGGTCTATTGTTTTTGGATGACCTTTCATAATGTACAACATAAGGTTTTTCTCCAGTCAATTATTCAGGTAGTGGTAATTATGTGTAAAAGAACTATTGAATTATAGTCTGAATTGTTATAGGATTCAAATTTAGATGATGCATAAAAGGCTATAACTTCATATGTCAAGGAAAATATGGGGATGCCTTATGATATTAATTAGTTCATCAATTATTAGTCGCTTATTATTAATTTATTTAATGTTGAATATATATATATATATATATATATATATATATATATATATAGAGAGAGAGAGAGAGAGAGAGAGAGAGAGAGAGAGAGAGAGAGAGAGAGAGAGAGCATAATCCTACCATGCATGGACATCTAATTATTACTCAACACACACAAATTTGTACATCCATCAAATTCATTGGTATTCAAGTGATCCAATTCCCTATGTTGCTATGTTGTCAAGATAAGAGATTTCATTTGAATAATAAAGTTTTGATGTTTTAAAACTACTCATGCTTAGGTTTTCCAATAGAAATGCACTTTTTTCACTACTATTGTGCCATAAGATACTGAATAGTAATATTTAGAGCAAGAGCACAAATATTATCAAAGTATTTGGTAAAAGGAAACAAAACAATTAACACAATAACAATATACCTTTTTTAATCTAATACCTTTTTTAATCTGGAAAGCATAGTTCACTTGCCTCTTTGAGGGGTAAACCTCTGATAGAGCATATCTCAAGTAACAAATGATTCCACAAGACAACTTTTACAATGCTTTCTACCTCTATATATACTACTTCTATCTTATTAAGAACATTCCAGAGAAGGACCTTTCTAGAAGCGGAACCTTCTAGTAAGTCTTCCTACAATAGTTGTGTTCAAATTACAAATGCTGACAGGGAATTCGGTTGGGTAGTGAGGTGGTCGAGTTCAACTAGATGGGAATTAAAGGTAGAAATGTTGGAAATAATTTGAGCTATACTATGATCGAGATGAGTTTGATCTACTTTTCATTGGTCTTGGAAGTGGCTAAAGGATTCCTTGAGGGAACCCAGACAATTTCCAAAGTCTTGGTTGCGAGTTGTCATCCAAGGAGGGTGCACAAGTAAGAGTGAGAGGTGAGCAGTGGAAAGGGGTGAGTGGTTCCACATAGAAAGTCTTACTAGAGAGTTGTACAAAGAATATCATTGTGAAGCAAGGAATCTACTGAGATACGTCCCAAATAAAGGTACCAGATAGGGCAGGTGGGTCCACAAAAAATATTTATGAAAGAGGGGTACCACTGCAATCAACGCGAAGAGAGGAATATTTTGTTTTACTCCTATGGAATTATACTCTTGGCTGAATAATATTGCACTGGAAAAATTTCCAAATTCTGAATATTGAAGATTGTGTAGGAATTTGGAAGCCTAAGTGCAAGAAGCAAAGTTTCCCAAGATTGGATGCGCAAAATTTCAACTTTTTTTCTATTCTGGCATAAACGGGTAGATTTTTGAAGATTCGTAAGGACAAGGGAGTGCACTATCCTTGGTAGTCATTGATGTCAACCCTTGAAGAAAGTCCGGTAGCAAATTCTAGTAGCATAAAGGTTTGGGTAATGAACCCAAGGTTGTTTCATGTATAATGGTATGAGTTTTGATATATTTGTAGGTAATACTACTCTATATGGATAGTACATGTCATGTCATTTCTGGTGGTATGTGGAACGTCACATAACTCCTCACGGTTTGAGAGTTGTGGCCTTACGAAGTTTGAGGACCCTCATATGTAGGCTTGAAGCCCCAAAAGGTCAAAGAAGTCAAAGATCTTGCAAAGAAGAAATTATTATTTAAATGGTAAAGAAAAGTGACAAAGTCAAGGAGGATTATTTAAATAATAAAGTGAAGTGACAAAATCAAAGAAGATTATAAAGTGAGGTGACGAAGTCAAGGAGGAATATTTAAATGATAAATAAATGGAGAACTTTCTAATTATGGAAAGTGGTTAACCCTAAAAATGTGGAAAATAGGTTAAGTGACCTAGAAATGGGTTAAGTGACCTAGAAATAGGTTAAGTGACCTAGAAATAAGTTGAGTGACATAGAAATGGGTTAAGTGACCTAGAAGTTGCTTTTAAGGAAGCTACTTGGAGAGTATAAATAAGAGGCAAGGCTCTCTCATTTTATATCACACTTGAGAATATTGAATATCTATAGGTGAGTGAGGTAACCAAAGGGTATCTAAGCCAAATTTCAGAGGGAAGGTGAAGAAAAGAAGGTCGGAATTCAAAGGAGGATAAATTCTTTTGATGATGTTTTCTAAGGTATGTTATTTACAAGCCATCTCACCATTTTCGCAATAACATTTTTTATAGAATGATTCAGACTGTGAAACTGATAGGCCATTGAAGAAACATATCCAAGTATATGTGGTAAAAAATTCATCTTGTGGGTCATTGTATTTACACTCAATGGAAAATAGGGTTTGTGGCTAGTCCTTAAACTAGTCTAAAACAAGTGTGTCGGGTAAAAACGTCATAACTTCTTCACAACATATTCAAATTTAGTAAGACCAAATGTGTTGGTTAGAGTACATTCTATAGTATTTTTTGTAACATTTTCAGATTCATTCAACAAATATTCTGTGCGGGGCATGCTCTACAAGGT
>ML781132.1:14784-28960 GCA_009831015.1 Picea engelmannii | reverse complement strand
TATGGGAATGTGGTCATTCAATGTAAGGTGGACTAGGTCCACTATATTAATAAAGACCCACTATGGTAGTTGGATGTAATAAATGTGAGAAGGCTCTCTAGAAGGTTCCTAGGAGATAAGGAGAGATGTATAAAGAAGTGTAGGCAATGTAATGAAACATAGTGAAGAATATTGTGATTGTACAAGCAAGGATTGCTTGAGGAGTTTTATCCTTTCATAAGGATTAATATATGGTGTTGCCCTACCTTAAGGGTTTTCTCTATTTCTTGTGTTCATGTTATGGTGAATGGTTTATGGTTTATTCTTAGTATTATTGAAGTATATTTGCAGATCTGGTTTAGGTACTTAACATGATGTATGGGAATTATGTTGATTCCAATGAAGAAATAAATGAAGACATGGCCCGCAAGTTCATTCAAAGGATCCAGCAAGTGCACCAAGCAGTCAGAGAACAGTTGGAGAAGATTCAAGCACAGTATAAAGCTTGACATGAAAAACACAGGTTTGATCATCAGTTCCAGGCTGGAGACCAGGTATGGATTCACATCAGCAAGGAGTGGTTGAAGAGTGAAGGCAAGAAACTCAATCCCATAAGATATGGACACTTCACTATTTTGGAGAAAAGAGGTACTAATGCTTTTCGTTTAGATCTTCCACCTTATATGCAAATTTACTTAGTTGTAAACGTGGAAAATTTGAAACTTTTTTAGCCTCCCATGATCATGGATCAAGGTGAGGAAGTTTCATTTCCTTCAGTTGATGAGTTTTCTCTTGAGTACTTGGACGAGTTGAAGGAATATATCATCTTTGACAGAAGGACGAGGACTTCATGCAAGGGTAATGTTAATTATCTTTGAGTGGGATTAAAGAGAACACATCCAAGAAAAGCAAAGTGGATTGAGAAGGACAAGGTGAGGGAACTCTTCCCTCACTTATCTGTTGATTGATGAAATATTTTGGTGGTCCAAAACGCTCTCAGTGGGAAGGCATGATACAAAAAGGATCCAAAGAAGTCTCAGTATAACTCAACATTCGCAGAAGCAGCTCGAGAAGCTCAAAATGGCCTCAGCAGACAGAGAAAGGGAAAAAATTAAAAGTCCTCAAAACTCAGTGAAATTGAAATCATCGTGAAGAGCGTGTTGCAAGCTTTCCAACAGCATAAACAGCTCGTCAAATGGAGTTATGGATCAAAATATATTCGTGGTCAAAGTTTTGGTCAACCTAGCCCAGTCAGCAGGGATGAGTCAGCATCCGTACTGTTGACGTCAACATCAGTATGGATGACATCAGCATCCATAAACGATACATGGCACATGCAGAGGGAGACATGTGTCATGATGACATGACAGCACCAGAGGCTGCCACATGTCACTCATTTTTTACCTTTTCCGGTCAATCCGTGGATCAATGGAAAAGCACCACGTGGCAGTCTATACATCCACACGGAAAGTGACGTGGCAAGATGACTAGGTAAAAGTGACGTGTAGTGACTATGCACAGAGGTGACATGGGCCAATGAATGGTCGCCATGTGGCAGCAGGAAAATGCACAAGGACGCCCAACAACCGAATATTCAAAAAAAGGCAGGGTTGGTTGGTGCCAACCCCTAATCCGCCATATTAAACAGGTATCCTACCATATCTGGTTGGTTGAAACCACATACTTCCATATCTATCGCCATCTCCAGAGTTAGCAGGGGAATCCAACGGTTTACACTATATCAATATATATATATATAACAAATGGTGTATTAGAATGGGAGGTATGTGGGTTTGACCCCGGGACCTCCCCAAAAAATCGCCTTAATACATATCCACCAATCAATAGGCCAAACGGCCACATTGCTAACTTCGCCCGCATTTTTTATTTAAAAAATGGAATTTCGCCAATGCACAAGGGGAGGCAGGGCGCGCAACAGGTCGTACCAGGCATGAAAAATGATGCAGGAGTATAGTCATTAATGCAGATTGTAGGCACACAAATAGAGACGAGATTTTTTATGGGCCTAAGACTGCCAGACTCAGATCGATGTGTGGAGAAAGTCATTTTTGGGTAATTCGACACCACAAATTCAGTGGTGTTGTTTGTTTTCTGATCTGAGCAAATCTTCTGCAGCTTAACTCCAGAATGAGGTATACTTATGTATTTTTCCAAATTCTTTTGTTGAGTTAATAAAAAGGCCTACCCATTTGAGATCAGGACCCAGAGACCTAGTCCACCAGGGATGAACTCCGTTATTAAGTTTTTGTGTTCATATCTGATGCTTATGTCTCTTTCTCATTGAGATTTCCTTATTTATGGTTCATTTCAGGTTAGGCTCATTTAATACAATTCTTTAATAAGTCACATTGATGAAAATATCTTGGATCAGAAAAAATAGGCCCCTCTAGGCTAATTTGGATATTTTGGATGCAATGCTCATGTAGCGGTTGGTTAAAATTCACAAAAATAGATCAATTGATACAATATTAGTAGAGATTAGTATATATACCTTCTAGCAAAGGAAAATGTCTTACATGCCCACGAAGGAAACTAAAAGTGTCATTGAAGAAGACAAGTTAAGAGATAAACTTGAAGTTCACATAGATGAATGTACAATATTGAAGGAATCAAATGTTAATGTGGAAGAAGAAAAGACATTGCTAGAATTTCATGTGAAAGAAGATAAGGTATGTAAATAACTTGAAGTTTTCATGGAGGAACATAAGTTAGGGAACAAAGGTGAATTTCATGTAGGGGATAAGGAAACAACCAAACCCAAAGTTTGTGTAGCAAAATAAGGTAAAATAGATTTATCAAAATAGGTAATTTTTTAGAATGGGGAAGCATATGAAAATGGTGTGGGTATAGAACCTAAGGCACCAACTCGTTTGGATCCCTAAGAGCCTCTAGATGTTTAAAAGGATAAATGATGCGATGGAACTAATCTTGAATGAACTTATGAGTAAAAAAATCCTATAGATTGAGTGGAAGTTGTAACTTATGAATTAAAGGAAAGCATGTTACTCAAGCTATTGGAAAGAATAAAGAAATTTAATGATCGAGATTATGTTGAGAACAAAATGAGGTACGAACAAAACTATAGCATAGAACATAGAAATACAATGAAACCTAACTTCTATTAATGAATGAAATTGAAAAACATTGTAGAACAAAAACTGGATAGAATGGTGGTAGCTTATCTATGAACAGAAACAGATGTTGGTTGCACTCATTAACAAAGAATAATTACATCACACTACATTGCTTGCTCAAAGGACATCATTCACCTCTGTTACATATGAGACAGTGAGAGGAGAATAATTCCCATGACGCGTGTGGGATAAATTAATCTAAGTTTACAAAATGCCATAGGCATGTAAAAGACTAGGACTCCCCAGAGGTCACCCATCCCAGTACTACTCTAGCCCAAGCATGCTTAACTATGGATTTATAATGGGATCCAATGCATTAACGGTGTAGGCATGTACATATGATGGTTGTAATTAACAAATGGAGATGGAATTACATTACATTCCCCATCAAAAGGGTGAATATCATGGTTTATCAAAACCACAAGCTCGAAAAAGTTGATTCAATGGAAAAGGTGGATTGCCACCGAGATCCACCTAAATCATTCCTCCCCCCTTAGGAAGAAATGGTCCCAATTGCATCAAGTTCCCTTGGGAGATGGGGAAAATTTTGTTGAATATGAACCTCGATGAGTCACTTTCCTTGTTGAAGTAGTTGTCTTGCTTGTACTTGGCATTAGCTTGTTGAAGGATGTCATGAACCTATTGTTAGAGGTGTTGGATCCATTCAACAAATATGGATGTAGGATCTGCCTTGGTCTGAGTGTGGGAGGACTCTGTTGGTGAAGATGCAGTAGGGAGAACTATATCAATAGGGGCTAATGGTTAGAACCCCAAGCACACCCGAAAAGGGCTATGGCCAATAGAGTTATGTTGAACATATGGAAGATTCCCATTCTCTAGAAGGGAGTGTCTATATATTGGACCATTAGGTAAGGGAGCATTGGGAACCAAGTCAATGGAATGCTTGACTTGGTAGTGCAGAGGCACCCCTGTAGGTGAAAAAATATCTTTGTTCTCCTCTACAATCTTGTGGACCTTCTTTTTTTGTATAGAAAGGACTTGGGCGGAGGTTGTGGTGGTCATAGTAACCTTTTGTTTATCTTCTGATCAAATCATGAAGAGGGAAAACTTTGTTGTATGAGATATTACTTTGCATCATTGTTTTTTCGAGATCAATGAAATGGTAGTAGTCATAACTACCTCTAGTATTTTGTAGAGATGACCTCCCAGAGTAACATTGGCACTATGGGGTCAAGACTCATAAATAGCATGGTGTTGCCACATATATGGTTGTCCCAAAATAACATCACAGACTTCAAGTGGGGAAACATCACATAGTACCTCATCCTTGAAGGAAGGACTTGATGTCGTAGGATAGGCAGGACTATTTGTTGATGTATATGTCTCGTCTCGGGCTCAACCATTCGGTGGTGTATGGTTGGGGGTGTGGCATCATTGGAAGCTTCAATCTCTTCATGACATCGGCTAATATTATGTTATTCTGACTCCCACTGTCAACAATGAAATGCAGTGGGGTCTCCTTTACCCACATCTGTGAGTAGAAGAGGTGCTCCCCCTCCTCAGGTTCCTATGGTCCTTTTGGTTGTATTGTTGTGGTCGCGATGGTAGCAGTGGGTTTTGCATTGATTATTTGTTTCCATTTATTATGCTCTAAATTAGAGTCTAAATAAATTTATGATTCTTTTTCTTTGAGCTCAGTCACGAATGATTGTTTCAAGTGACATTCTCAGTTTTGTGTCAGGGGAATTTGTGGAACTCACACCACTTTCTGGTGTCCTTCTTTGACTTCCCATCACCCTTCTTAGTCGATGGATTGGATTGATTTTCTTGAGATTGAGTCTCCTTGATGTTTCCTTCGTTAGGGTTTCCTTTGCCATGCTTATGTTGTGGCATATTTGAAAACCCAAATTCTTGTTTACTCCATTGCTTGAATTTCTACTCGATTTTGATTTCATATCGATAAGCATCTCCCAGTGAGGAGATCTCGAAGAAATACATCTTTGTTTGGATGTACCTATGTATGCCACTATGGTACTTCAGAACCAGGTGTCGCTCAGAGTCTATGAAACCCAACTTTGAGCGTAATTTATGGAATATGTTAGTGTACTCCAACATAGGTTGGTCTCTATCCTATTGTAAAGTTGTCCATCTCATATGTTGGTCATCATAGCTTCCAATATGGTAGGAATCCTCCTTGATATCATCCACAAAGGTTGCCTAGGTGGGTTCTCTCCTTAATGGTGTATATTCATTTGTAGTGTACCTCTCCCAATAACCTTCCCACCAAGATCTAACATGGGGAAGGGATTTAAGGAGCACAAAGGTGATATTTTCATCATCGGAAAAAAGTTTGGACAAAGTAATAACCTTCTAGCATATTCAACCATTTTTCTAGAGCATCTGCAACTATTTGGCCTTCAAATAACGGAATATCAACATTGACTTGTACCTTGAAGGGTAGCATAGCTCCGAAATGGATGCTTGTCGAAGATGCCTCAACCACCATCAGTAGTCGTTGTAGGATATTAGCAAAGATGTCCATCTTCTTGTTCCTCTGTCGTACGATGGCTTCCTTGAGCGATGTCTTGAAAGGATCTACTACTCTGTCATCTCTCTTTTCTTCTGCCATGGGAGGTCACTTGGGCTAGCGAGAGAGGTTGTCCTCTAACGAAACTAGATCTAGACCCAACTCTATATACCTTAACCTCGTCGGGGACATGCCTCGAGAAATAACAAGGAGACGATTGCTCTAATACCACTGATCTAGTTTATGTTGAGAATGAAATGAGATACGAACAAAATTATAGCAAAGAACACAAAAATACAGTGAAAACCAACTTCTATTAATGAATAAAATAGAAAAACACTATAGAACACAAACTGGCTAGAATTGTGGTAGATTATCTCTTAAGAGAAAGAGATGTTGGCTACACTCAATCACAAATAAGAATTACATCACACTCCATTACATGTTCAAAGGACATCCTTCACCTCTATTTTATATGAGAGAGTGAGAGGAGAATAATTCCCATGATGCATGTGGGATAAATTGATCTAAGTTTACAAAATGGCATAGGCATGTAAAACACTAGGACTTCTCGGGAGGTCACCCATCCCAGTACTACTCTAGCCCAAGCGCACTTAACTACGGAGTTCTAATGGGATCCATTGCATTAACATTGTAGACATGTACATATGATGGTTATAATTAACAAATGGAGATGGCATTACATTAAATTCCCCATCAAAAGGGTGAATATCATGGTTTATCAAAACCACAGGCTCGAAAAATTTGATTCAGTGGAAAAGGTGGATGGCCACCGAGATCCACCGAGATCATTTAATATTCTTATAGTGGCAAAGAATGATCACCTTCTAGACTGATAAATGTGAACATTTGAACTTATTGGTTTCATATGAACAATTGTGTATTATTGTAGGTCACATAATTCATTAGGATTTGTTGTCCAAATTTTTTACTTTGGAAAATTTAAGAAAATAGTTAGGGCATAGAAAAAGGGTTTTTTTATTTTAGTGTCACACTATTCCATTGAACTCAATAGGAGGTCAAGATGAACATAATTCCATCAATGTAACTTATGGATACAATAAGTTTCCCAACATTCCATGGTTGTGTGGAAAGAGAATTCAATTATTTTGATGCACACTTCTTCACACAATTATCATAACATTTAATTGCAAAATTAAAGGTCGTGAAACCATTTTGTAAGTCCTTTTATAGGTAAGTCATATGGTTGAATCACGATTAGGCCACACAAATTTAATTTCATGGTTTCGAGCAAACCTCTTTCTACATCCACCTTACATCCTTCTTCTCTACCTTCTATGTTCTCCCACCTTAAAAAATAATTCCAAACAAATTTCGAATGGTTTCCAATATTATTGGATATCGACATTCTAATGGAAAAACCAACAATCTTGCCCATATCAATATTATAGAAGTTTGGGTTCTAAGCTTGGGACCCTTATACTTCATAGCCTTTACCTAGAACATTTCACATAAACAATATCAATGCATATAATGTGAGAAAAGATGCACTACACATTCAATCTAAACATATAAACAAGAGACTATATACATTGTAGATTTATTTTTTTAAGATATGATGTTGACATATACACTATTTAACTATCATATACACAATAGTTATTTCATATATTAAAAAATGATATACACAATAGTTATTTCATATATTAAAAAATGATAGATATCAATAACCAAATACCAAAAGGATGTTCCTATAAACATATGTAGAGATGCATGTGAAAAAAATGGAAATGTTTCATATCTTATAAAGTACTCATCAATGAACTACAAAATGAGTCATAAGACATATATAATAGAAAAGTACACTAGAACAAATCATGTAATTCTTTCGAAATAAAATCCTTGCATGCAAATGAAACTAAGAATAATGACTTTCAAATAGAGTTTAGTAAAATATTTGGTTGATCAATTCTTTCGAAATAAAATCCTTGCATGCAAATGAAACTAAGAATAATGACTTTCAAATAGAGTTTAGTAAAATATTTGGTTGATCCCATGGCTTAAAAAAAATCAATTTCGATATACAATGGAGATTGAATGCAATAAATTTTAGTTGACAAAACATAATCATGATCATCTGCATTTACATCAAAATCATAATCCAAATCACTCATATATACATCTACTTGATTTTCTTCCTTGAATTCCTCATATGTCAATAGTTTTCCCTAATAAACATCTAGGGAAATTGTGACATGCATTACATGTCACTCTTAGTCTCTTCATTAGGAACTCAAGTCTCTTCTTCAAATACTCTATCCTCATCTTCACCATATTCTTTCAATGTTCTTTATAATGTATTATATTTCCCATCAAGCATTATATCGACATATTACATCAATTTTCATTTTCAATAGTCTCTTCATTAGGAACTCAAGTCTCTTCTTCAAATACTCTATCCTCATCTTCACCATCTTCTTCCAATGTTCTTTATAATGTATTATATTTCCCATCAAGCATTATATCGACGTATTACATCAATTTTCATTTTCAATGAGACTATGTTTGAATGACATACGACCATCTTGGCATTTTTACATCATCAATTAGAAATGATTTCTTAATATTAAAAGGGGAAACATACAACTCATTAGTGTATGATAAAAATTGGTGTGTATTTATGTATAGAAATTTGTACTCGTGATATTTTTTGTTGGTTTGAACCATTTATATTCCAATAATATAGGACTACTTTCAGCATAATCAAATTGAATAATTTCTTGGATGAACCTAACATAAATTTCCTTCTCTATTTCATGGAGAAATTCAACATTGATATTATGATCACAATTTGCATCTCTTTTATTCTTTTTTCCCACTCTTAAATAACTACCATAGGCCCATATTCCACTAAAACTCTAAGCCCATATATTTGGAGATCTTGAAAGACTAATTTCATCCATTTTTTATATCTTGACCTTATTGTTGGGGATCATTGGTTGTTTCAACAATCCCTTCGTCAATTTTTGGAAAAGAATCACCTCCATTCAAATAATGAACTTTGTACTTTTGAGATGGATGTATCCTTATTCAAATATTTTCTTTATATTTATCACATACAATATAACCATACAAGATAGTAAGAATAATAATAATACAAATGTGTAAATGAAATTGAATAAATTAGTTATCAAGTGTAAAGAATATTTTCACTTGTGCCACTTATCCAATGAACATAGGTTTTGAAGAAAATAGGAATGTCTTGTAGTTTTTTCCTTGCATGATAAATTGAAGCAATGTGCATTGCCTTCTAATAATTCACCCTCAAGTCTCTCATCTTCATCATCATCCCATACACATCTATTGATATTATTAAAATATTTCATATATTATATGAAAAATCCAATGGCCTCTTGTAGTGAATATCCATTAAACATGTTATATTCTAGCTTTTCCATATTACACACAAATTTTTCAAAACCTTCTATGTCATTCTATAGAACATATCATTCTTACCAGGCCAAATTTATTTAGGTCATATTCTAAATGGATTAGAAAACACATAGAAATATTTGAAAGATTGTTAGTAGAATTTTTGTTCAAATGAACAAAGAACTTCAACAACCTACTCCCTCAAATTATCAAAGTTTGAAGGATTTAACACATGAAAACTCATTCTCTCAAATATTAGGATCAACCTTATAGTTTTCAATATTGGTCCCTTTTCCAAACTTGATATGACCACAACATGTAAAATATACTCGATTAAAACATGCTAGCCATGGGTCTTGAGGCCTCTTAAACATTTACTATTGGCTTGGATTCTAATATTACTACTTATATATCTAGCTAGGAATCAAATATGAGATATCAACATTCAGAATTGTGGATTTTGTTCCTCTATCCACACATACAGAAAACACCATGTTTTCTAATTTTTCCATCACCATATTTTTCAACCCAAATATTTCAACAATTCCATCACCATATTTTTTAACCCAGATATTTCAACAAATATTTAGTTCTTGAAAGTCTTGATGTGTTGAAACTACATCATATGTACCAAAAATATTTTCTATAATAGCATAAGCTAAAATGTTTTCACTACGCATAAATCCAATGGCATGCCTAATGGATATATGCTTAAAGCATGGAAATTTATAGATCATTTTACACCCCTTTCATTAGCTTGATCATGTATATGACCACAAATTATACCACCTTTGATAAACCACATTCTCTTTTGTTCTTCCTCAACAATATATTCACTTATTATTGCCAATGGAAATACACGTTTCTCCTCTTGACCATTAAAAAATCATTTTTGTTGACAATATGGATGTTCCAATTTAAATTAAGTATGATGTACAAAGTAAATACACTTATGAAAACTACTTGAGTGCCTCACAAAATCCTTCACAATGCAAGTAGGACATCCATTTTATCCATGAATGGCGAGACCAATCAATGTGTCATCTATCAAAATATCATGTATCACAAAAAGTAATGAAGCTCTTAAAATGAACTTGATTGAATCACCACCCCTTGAATATTGCATTGCTTCAATTCCTTTCCATAATTCTATTAACTTATCAAACAATGGATCTAATTAAACATCAATTGGATATGAAGTCCCACATTTCCTTCTTGGTATAATCAATGATAGCATTAAGAAAAACAACTTAGATGTTAGCCATGAAGACAAATTATAATTTGTTAAAAAGACCAGCCAAGTTGACCATTTAGTACTTTGATATGAGAATGGGTTCACCCGACTATGCTAAACGCAACCTTATACTATGATATTCTTGGCATAAATCAGGTCATATGTTGTCAAAGTCCATTCACAACTTAGAATTAGCCACTTGTCATTTTTTTTTTCTATTGGTGCTCTTATTTTGGGCATGCCAAGGAATATGTTCAACAATGTCTTGATACCTATACATTTAGAGTAATCATGGGTTAGTGGAAAGTGGAAAATAACCTTTCTTTGAATTGTACTAGATTTCAAATCCATTATATACCACCCTTATTTACACTTTGGTATTTTATTCTCACTTGTTATAATTTTGCAAAATAGTACCCAACCCTTCACACATGCTTGGATATTTTCATATGCTAAGCCTAGCTTAGTGATTTTTATCTTACACTTAAGTTAGTTGGAAATGTGGAGTCTAGTGGTAACAATCGTTGTAACGATGCTAATAACTCATCAACATTCTCATTTATCTATTTGCGAGTTAAGATTAAGAAGGATTGTTGTTTGTTATCCCCATTTTGTGGATAACTAAGGAGATTATGTCTCGAGGCCCTCAGGTTGCATATATGGAGTGTTGAGAGACTACATGACTGAAAATACCCTTTTGCATAGATGGAAAACCCACTCACCACTACATATGGTCTCAGTTTTGTAGATGGTATCCACCACACCAACTAGTTTTCGGAAGACAATGGGCCTTGCTCCATGAGGTACAAGTCATTATTATGGTGAGCATCATTTCAATATTTAATCCATTTCATTATGTTGTATCTTAGATTGCTCTAGATTTCATGATATATGCTTGGACATTATGAATTTTTCCCTGCTTCACCTTGGAGGAAGACATTGTGCCCTAGTAAGTGGTTTTCCTTGGGGATGGGTTTGCTACTGGGAAATCCCTTAATGAGCCATCGTATCGTTCCTGACCATACTTACCACTTTTCATCACTATTCCCCTCCATTTACTTATCTCTTTGGATTTTAGGGTGTATTGAACCAAGAAGGGGTTGTCCCTCATTCTATGGGAAGAAGGGGTTGAAGGCTCAGAGGGGTCGATGTTGGGTAAAAGATAAAATCCTTATATAAACCTTCCATATGTTCCACCCAAGGATCACCCAAGAAAGAAATGAAACAATTATATTTGAGTAAAGGGGACCCATAATATAATAAAGAATGCTTAAAAGGTTAGTTGAAGTATAGAAGGTCTCATCACGAGCCGACCTATCACGTCCATGAATATCTAGTGGTATAACATTACAATCATCTGGTCAACAAACCAGAGTAATGGTTCTTAGTTACATGGCTAGAAGAAAGGGGCTCTCATCACAAGCCATCCTTCTCATTTCCATTAGGTGTTTGTGGGTGACATTACCATCACCTGGTCACCATGCCAGGGCAGTGACCTTCAACCTCTCCTTATGCTATATTGAAAGAAAATAAAGAAAGAAAGATAAAAGGCAATTGATGGGCTTGGAAAAAGTGCATTGCGAACGAAGGTACCACACACCCTCTACAAAGGCACCCACGAATGAGACACTACGAACCCTTATATGTCATGAGCCCTATGCCCGTTGAGTCTTGGCCCCAACCACTTCATCCACTTTACATGGCTTAGAGAGGGATCTCTTGGAAACTCTCCTTGACCTAGGGAAAGATCTACCCAATAGGACACCTCGTCAACCCTCCCATATTCAATATTGACAAGTCGCACAATGTCTTTGAGATATTAATAGTTTGATATAGTGATATTTGATGCACATGCTTGGATGGCTTATTTATTGATTGGATTCACTTATCATGATGTTATGACTTGAGATCCTTGGAGGGCGTGCTCATTTGTCTTTGCAGGACCTAGTTGGTGGATAGTTTTGGGAGAACAAGCCTATCTTGGGCTTCCATGGGGCTACAAGCCCACAGGTTGGATGCTAGGGGCCCACCATCACGACAACACTAGTGATGTACAATAGGTAAAAAAAAAATTGCATTAGAAAATTAAATCGTCATAACCTAATTAATAACATCATAAGTGACACATCATCATAATTTAATAACGACACAATCAATGCATTAACATAATTAATAGCAATGCATAATCAACACATAAACTTAAAGAGCGATGTGATTCAACACATCATGGTCAACTGAAGAAAATACCAATGAATGATCAACCATGTCACTGAATAACAAAGAACTACCCACCCAACCTATCCTGCATGGTTAGGACCTCTAGAACACATAAGAAACGCTCAAGCCCGAGATTATCCGATCAATTTTGACCACTTAAGGTCTCAGGGTTGGCGAATGTTCTAAGGAACAAGGGGGTGTCTAATTCCCTTAATCAATCACAACTCATAACTCCATTCTAGATTATCAGTCATGCATCAACCTTATTTCATGGCATAAGAGTAATATAAGTACGAAATCAATCATACATCAATCATTATTTAATGGCGCAAGAGTAATCTAGTTACCCAATCAATCATTCTTAATCATCAATTGTCCATGGCGCGACAAAAAATTCTACTACAAAACATACATCAAGTAATTGACACAATTACCACCTACGATACATTCCAACAATAGTCCGACTATAATGACACATATCAATTTAATTGATGCAATTTCTCCTATGAAACATTCCAGCAATAGTCCAACTACAATTTACATACATCAATGTAAAAGACGCATTTACCACCTATGGAACATGACAAAAATAAAATAAGAAGAGAAACAACATGACAAGTTATAAGTCCCTTAAAGAGGCATGAATACAAGGAAGGCTTCAGTTTGAAAAACTTCTCCTAGACCCCACTTCCAAGTATGTAAGTAAACATTGGGCCACCTAAAAAGTAAAGGAGGTCATAATTTATTCCACTTCACTTAGAACATACTTCGAAGTGTGTAAATTCCAATCTTGCAAGTATCTTTTCCATCTATAAACTAATAGAATTCATTCATAAACATCATTTCTTCACAGCGCAAGCAATAATCTATGTGCTTAATCATCAATCTGCAATAATTAAGGGCAGTTTGAGTAAGAGAAGAAAACATAAGGATTTATAAAAACGACGGAAGCGATGTAAGATTCTTGTAATAGGTAGAGATCTATTTCACCCATCAAAAGAAACTTATACAGGTCAAGTTCAATCAAGTCAAGCAATCATTTAACAGTTACTTCGAGCCAAAGTAACTAGTACAAGTTTTCCTGTAGCCCAACTAAGTTCTTAATAATATGACATTTTCATTAGCAAAACGCATTAGGGCGTCACTATTGATTACATCATCCAAAGGCAAGGACCTAGGAGGAATTAAGAATTTCTTTTCAACAAAAAAACAAGCATTCGGTACTAAATTTAAAATCTAAACATAAGGTCCCATAAGAAAGTTCTCTTCTTGAGAAATCCTTAAGGATTTCAACTACTTTTGGATACCTTTTAAGAGGCAACTATTTCCACATAACCATCAAATAATAAGACATCAAGGTTCCATTGCATATCCTTTAAAGAATCCAAAAATCAACTTATTAAGCACCGGTAAGGCTTCATTAACCATTCTACCTACCCATTTGTAAGGAAATTAAGAAGACAACCCTTTTAAGCAATAAAATATTTTATATACATATAGCGCACATAATCTATTATAAAAACATAAGAACCTTTCCATTCCCTTTATGTGTCCTTATTTCAAAATTCTAAATGAGTAATACAAAATGCTTCATGCCAAGAATTACATTCTAAGGCAGGGAACTATAAGGAGTTCAGCCCAATAATTATGAATGGATAAGATAATTTAAGGGTTGTATGGCATATCCAT
>ML781132.1:0-13322 GCA_009831015.1 Picea engelmannii | reverse complement strand
ACCAAGTAGATCTTAACTAACTCCTAAGTGTCTAAATATCCTAACATATAAGAATAATTAAAGATGAACAGGTCCTATTAAATAATAGAGAGAGAGAACTCAATGTTAACTGGTGAATCCTTTTAAGGAACTAATGGAAGATCTAGCAAAAATACAAAGGCAATCTTGTCTTAAAGGGTCATTTAAGGTTAAGGGGGATCAATCTTAAGGGTTAAAGGAAGATTCGGATACCAGCACAATCCCAGACAAAACCTTGATCTCTACAGGACAGTTGGAAAACTTGCCACCGATTTACTGGACTTATTCACGGGTTATGAGCCCACTGATTTTTAAAAAGAGAATGAAAAGGGAGATCAGCGACCAAGGCATTCTTACTAGTCAACTTACCAAGCCCAAGCCCAAGGAGGTATCCCAAGGCACGCCCAACACCCATGAGGGAGCCACAGATCAGCGAGCGTACTACGCACCACCATAGGGGAGAGTTCATGGGATATGGTATTGCGCAGTCGTAGAGAAAAAATGTAAACTTTTAAGCACACCCAACTTTGAATGGTGGTCGGAAGGGGCGTCAAACTCGGGATCAAGGTAATCATGTTTGGAGACAGGGAATGATTTAGGATTTCTCCACAAAATTCTTTTACCCTCCCGCCAGGAAATTGACCGTTACACGGTGAGGACGACTACATGATTTGTTGGGTATCTGGCAGTTCGGAAGGATTTGGTTGACAACAATGTATCCTAGAGATCAAGAAAACAAGGATAGTGTTGATAGCCCTCACACAATCCCTTCCGAAAATCAATTACTTAAACATCAAAGAAAACGAGCTTCACATTTTCTTTCACAAAACTCAATAGACACGCAAAAGTTAAATTCGACAAGTATTAAAGGCAGTGAAGTTAAGGAGGTTCATCTTTTCTATGATGCGGAATAATTTAAGGCGCTCATGAGTCTGCTTAGTGTTCCGGTTGGGAAATAATTTTGTTTGCATACACCGAACAGTATCTAAAACATAGTAGTCAAGGGATTCCAACATTTCATTTGCATAAATCTGGCCAGGATAAATACCCAACTATAAAATCTCTCGGTAGCATTCGAATATACAATAACACCTTTGGGAGGTAACGAATATAGTGTTCATTCCATGAATTTTAAATCCAATTATTTTTATAAATAAATTTCAGAACATTTTCTCAAAGCATGCAAGCAAGATTCTAAAGTAGGAATTCATATTTAATTTTGGTGATGACAACATCCTTTTTCTCATATTTATGAGTTGAAATTAATGGCATCATCTCAATCGATTTAACAATATAACCTCATAAGCTTCAATAAAAATTTACACATTAGAAATCAGATTTACAATCACAGTTTGGGCAAAATTACAAGAACTCTACATTACAATAAATCTTAATACAATTACAATTTCAAACTCAAACAAATACCGTAACCGACGAAGTTGGGCTTGGAGATGTTCTTCGGAAATTGGCGATCCTTTCGCCCTCCCACTTGCTAATCGCAGAGACTTCACCGGTACCTCCCAACCAATGCTAGGGGTACGCTTCTTCCCCATTAGCCCCCCAAGCCGCTAAGGGGCCATGCACACAACCAGAAATACTCTAGCTCCGAGCTTGCCTCACAAGGTAGAGCCACCACTCTCTCTCAAGACGGGTATCCCAACTCTCACAAGTAAAACCAATCAAAAATATTTCGGCAGCATAACTTTACCGATAACCAGTGTGATCCCTTTTCCCTAGACCATTTTCTTTATAGGAGTTTCCTTAATGACACATTCCCCACTTGCACAATTAATTCACTTTTTAACTAAATAATTTAGAATTATTTCCCCCCTACACTTGTCACCCTCTCCTCAAGTTTCATAAGTAATTACATATTAGAATTTAATTAAAAGTCAAATTCCCTCACCCTTCCTAAAAGTGCTCCTTAATTCGCTCCTAGTAGTCTCTTTATTCCCCATATTCCCATTTAATGATTGACGCCTTGCTAAATCCGAGTTGAGTTAAAATAAGAATCTTCTTCTAGTTAGAATAGTGTTAACTAGACTCTAGATACCCTTCTATGCATACACATATTCTTCCATGCTTCATTCATTTCTTATCTTAAATTCCAATTTGGTATTTTCTGCACACATGTGTATTACATTAATTCTTTAGACTTATTTCATCTTTCTTAATTCCTTAAATTGATTTAGCTCGTTCCTATTTTTTATTTAATTAATAATTTTAGTTTAGTCTCTTTACAAAACTTAGACTTAAGCTTAAATTTGTTTTTGAAAAGGCTTAGACTCTTCTAAGGATTTATAATTAACAAATTACCCATTATTCATTCACATCTCACAAAGTCTAAATATTTTCAAGGTTTACCATTATTCTTCAAGGTTTTCTAGGCCACCTAGATTCATTGACTCAAGTTATATTAAAGCGATGTGCCCTTCAAGACGCACTATGTGCTCCAAGGGTGCCACTCGCCTTTGATTGGTTTTGGTAGTTGTCCAACCCTTGGAATCAGTACTCCATTCGGGCAACCTTGTGAGAGACTAAGGGATTCTAAGGAATAAAGACCCTCGCCTTATTGCGCGCCCCTTAGAAATATTCGTGAGCAACTGTCTCAGTCTTCCCTCACGACATCGTGGAGCTCTCGAACTAGGTAATCGTTAACCTACAATTCAAGCCACAACGGGAGTGCTAATAGGCTATGATAGGGACACTGCCACACCTCTCCCTCAATATATGGTTTATGTGCATGGCCCCTTTACTCCTTATGTGA
Organism: Picea engelmannii; assembly: GCA_009831015.1. Lineage (NCBI taxonomy): Eukaryota > Viridiplantae > Streptophyta > Pinopsida > Pinales > Pinaceae > Picea > Picea engelmannii. The sequence goes on along the minus strand of ML781132.1, from coordinate 10,537 downwards.
GTCATATTAGCAAGCATTCATCAGCTTTCATCCATCAACGAAACATTGTCAATGATCCATATATAAAATCATACTATAATCGATCATATGTCACATACGCATACATGAAATACTCAAACCAATACAATCCACTCCCTGACTCAATCTGGAGTCCAAGGAGGTCTATTGATGCCATCAGCATCCACAATCTATCAAGTTTCCTGCACACTCAGGAAAAACTCGTCAATAGCATATGTCACTACATATATCTCAAATAACATAAATCACAACCATCAACATCATCATAAAAATCCATATGTGAAACAAATAACCATGTAATATAACCGGATCACTTGCACACAAGTTCCCTCAAAGAATAAGTCGATAACATGTGCTCGTAAGAGAGGGATGTTACACATTATCCCTATGCCCATTGAGTCTTGGCCCCAACCACTTCATCCACTTTACATGGCTTAGAGAGGGATCTCTTGGAAACTCTCCTTGACCTAGGGAAAGATCTACCCAATAGGACACCTTGTTAACCCTCCCATATTCAATCTTGACAACTCGCACAATGTCTTTGAGTTGTTAATTGTTTGATATAGTGATATTTGATGCACATGATTGGATGGATTATTTATTGATTGGATTCACTTATCATGATGTTGTGACTTGAGATCCTTGGAGAGCGTGCTCATTTGTCTTTGCAGGACCTACTTTGGTGGACAGTTTTGGGAGAACAAGCCTAGCTTGGGCTTCCATGGGGCTAGAAGCCCACAGGTTGGATGCCAGGGGCCCACCGTCACGACAACACTAGTGATGTACAATAGGTAAAAAAAAAAATCGCATTAGAAAATTAAATCGTCACAACCTAATTAATAGCATCATACGTGACACGTCATCATAATTTAATAACGACATAATCAACGCATTGACATAATTAATAGTAACGCATAATAAACACATAAACTTAAAGAGCGATGTGATTCAACACATCACGGTCAACTGAATAAAATACCAATGAATGATCAACCATGTCACTGAATAACAAAGAACTACCCACCCAACCTATCTTGCATGGTTAGGACCTCTAGGACACATAAGAAACACTCAAGCCCAAGATTTATCCGATCGATTTTGACCACTTAAGGTCTCAGGGTTGGCAAATGTTCTAAGGAACAAGGAGGTGTCTAATTCCCTTAATCAATCACAACTCATAACTCCAGTCTAGATTATCAGTCATGCATCAACCTTATTTCATGGCGTAAGAGTAATATAAGTACTAAATCAATCATACATCAATCATTATTTAATGGCACAAGAGTAATCTAGTTACCCAATCAATCATTCTTAATCATCAATTATTCATGGTGCGACAGAAAATTCTACTACAAAACATACATCAAGTAATTGACACAATTACCACCTACGATACATTCCAACAACAGTCCGACTATAATGACACATATCAATTTAATTGACAAAATTTCTCCTATGAAACATTCCAACATTAGTCCAACTACAATTTGCATACATCAATGTAAGAGACGCATTTACCACCTATGGAACATGAAAAAAATAAAATAAGAAGAGAAACAACATGACAAGTTATAAGTCCCTTAAAGAGGCATGAATACAAGGAAGGGTTCAGTCTCAAAAACTTCTCCTAGACCCCACTTCCAAGTATATAAGTAAACATTGGGCCACCTAAAAAGTAAAGGAGGTCATAATTTCTTCCACTTCACTTAGAACATACTTTGAAGTGTGTAAATTCCAAGCTTGCAAGTATCTTTTCCATCTATAAACTAATAGAATTCATTCATAAACGTCATTTCTTCACAGCGCAAGGAATAATCTATATGATTAATCATCAATCCGCAATAATTAAGGGCAGTTTGAGTAAGAGAAGAAAACATAAGGATTTATAAAAACCATGGAAGTGACGTAAGATTATTGTAATAGGTAGAGATCTATTTCGCCCATCAAAAGAAACTTATACAGGTCAAGTTCATTCAAGTCAAGCAATCATTTAACAGTTACTTCGAGCCAAAGTAACTAGTACAAGTTTTCCTGTAGCCCAACTAAGTTCTTAATAATATGACATTTTCATTAGCAAAACACATTAGGGCATCACTATTGATTACATTATCCAAAGGCAAGGATCTAGGAGGAATTAAGAATTTCTTTTCAACAAACAACAAGCATTCGGTACTAAATTTAAAATCTAAACATAAGGTCCCATAAGAAAGTTCTCTTCTTGAGCAATCCTTAAGGATTTCAACTACTTTTGGATATCTTTTAAGAGGCAACTATTTCCACATAACCAACAAATACTAAGACATCAAGGTTCCATTGCATATCCTTTAAAGAATCCAAAAATCAACTTATTAAGCACCGGTAAGGCTTCATTAACCATTCTACCTACCCATTTGTAAGGAAATTAAGAATTCCACCCTTTTAAGCAATAAAATATTTTATATACATATAGCGCACATAATCTATTATAAAAACATAAGAACCTTTCCACTCCCTCTATGTGTACGTATTTCAAAATTCTAAATGAGTAATACAATTTACTTCATGCCAAGAATTACATTATAAGGCAGGGAAATATAAGGAGTTCAACCCAATAATTATGAATGGATAAGATAATTTAAGGGTTGTCTAGCACATCCATGTATAAGAATAATTAAAGATGAATAGGTCCTATTAAATAATAGAGAGAGAGAACTCAATGTTGACTGGTGAATCCATTTAAGGAACTAATGGAAGATCCAGCAAAAATACAAAGGCAATCTTGTCGTAAAGGGTCATTTAAGGTTAAGGGGGGTCGATCTTAAGGGTTAAAGGAATATTCGGATACCATCACAATCCCAGGTGAAACCTTGATCTCTACAGGACAGTTGGAAAACTCGCCACCGATTTACTGAGATTGTCCAAGGGTTATGAGCCCACCGATTTTTAAAAAGAGAATGCAAAGGGAGATCAACAACCAAGGCATTCTTACTAGTCGAATTACCAAGCCCAAGCCCAAGGAGGTAGCCCAAGGCACGTCCAACACCCATGAGGGAGCCACAGATCAGCGAGAGTACTACGCGCCACCATAGGAAAGAGTTCATGGGGTATGGTACTATGCAGTCGTAGGGAAAAAATGTAAACTTTTAAGCGCACCCAACTTTGAACGGTGGTCGGAAGGGGTGTCAAACTCGAGATCAAGGTAATTGTGTCTGGAGACAGGGAACGATTTAGGATTTCTCCACAAAATTCTTTTACCCTCCCGCCAGGAAATCGGTCGTTACACAGTGAGGACGACTACATGATTTGTTAGGTATCTGGCGGTTCGGAAGGATTTGGTTGACAACAAGGTATCCTAGAGATCAAGAAAACGAGGATAGTCTTGATAGTCCTCACACAATCCCTTCTGAAAATCAATTACTTAAACATTGAAGAAAACGAGCTTCACATTTTCTTTCACAAAACTCAACAGACACGCAAAAGTTAAATTCAACAAGTATTAAAGGCAGTGAAGTTAAGGAGGTTCGTCTTTTCTATGATGCAGAATAATTTAAGGCACTCATGAGTCTGCTCAAAGTTCCGGTTGGGAAATAATTTCGTTTGCATACACCGAACAGTGTCTAAAACATAGCAGTCAAGGGATTCCAACATTTCATTTGCATAAATCTGGCCAGGATAAATACCCAACTATAAAATCTCTCAGTAGCATTCGAATATAAGTAACACCTTCGGGAGTTAACGAATATAGTGTTCATTCCACGAATTTTAAATACGATTATTTTTATAAATAAATTTCAGAACATTTTATCAAAGCATGCAAGCAAGATTCTAAAGTAGGAATTCATATTTAATTTTGGCGATGACAACATCCTTTTTCTCATATTTCTGAGCTGAAATTAATGGCATAATCTCAAGCGATTTAACAATATCACCTCATAAGCTTCAGAAAAAATTTACACATTACAATCACATTTACAATCACAGTTTGGGCAAAATTACAAGAACTCTACATTACAATAAATCTTAATACAATTACAATTTCAAACTCAAACAAATAATGTAACCGATGAAGCTGGGCTTGGATATGTTCTTCGAAAATTGGCGATCCTTTCGCCCTCCCACTTGTTAATCGCAGAGACTTCACCGGTACCTCCTAGACAATGCTAGGGGTACACTTCTTCCCCCTTAGCCCCCCGAGCTGCAAAGGGGCCATGCACACAACCAGAAATACTCTGGCGTTGAGCTTTCCTCGCAAGGTAGAGCCACCACTCTCTCTCAAGATGGGTATCCCAACTCTCACAAGTAAAACCAGTCAAAAATATTTCGGCAGCATAACTTTACCAATAACCAATGTGATCCCTTTTCCCTCTAGACCATTTTCTTTATAGGAGTTTCCTTAATGACACATTCCCCACTTGCACAATTAATTCACTTTTTAACTAAATAAATTAGAATTATTTCACCCTTACACTTGCCACCCTCTCCTCAAGTTCCATAAGTAATTACATATTATAATTTAATTAAAAGTCAATTCCCTCACCCTTCCTAAAAGTGCTCCTTAATCCGCTCCTAGTAGTCTTTTTATTCCCCATATTCCCATTTAATGACTGACGCCTTGCTAAATCCAAGTTGAGTTAAAATAGGAATCGTCTTCTAGTTAGACTAGTGTTAACTAGACTCTAGATACCCTTCTATGTGTACACATATTCTTCCATGCTTTATTCCTTTCTTATCTTAAATTCCAATTTGGTATTTTCTGCACACATGTGTATTACATTAATTATTTAGACTTATTTCATCTTTCTTAATTCCTTAAATTGATTTAGCTCATTCCTATTTTTTATTTAATTAATAATTTCAGTTAAGTCTCTTTACAAAACTTAGACTTAAGCTTAAATTTGTTTTTGAAAAGACTTAGACTCTTATAGGGATTTATAATTAACAAATTACCCATTATTCATTCATATCTCACAAGGTCTAAATATTTTCAAGGTTTACCATTATTCTTCAAGGTTTTCTAGGCCACCTAGATTCATTGACTCAAGTTATATTTACATGATGTGCCCTTCAAGATGCACTCTATGCTCCAAGGGTGCCACTCGTCTTTGACTAGTTTTGGTAGTTGTCCAACCCTTGGAGTCAGTACTCCATTCGAGCAACCTTGTGAGAGACTAAGGGATTCTAAGGAATAAGGACCCTCACCTTATTTCACACCCCTTAGAAATCTTTGTGAGCAACTGTCTCAGTCTTCCCTCATGACATCGTGGACCTATCGAACTAGGTAATCGTTAACCTACAATTCAAGCCACAGCGGGAGTGCTAATAGGCTATGATAGGGACATTGCCACACCTCTCCCTCAATATTTAGTTTATGTGCATGGCCCCTTTACTCCTTATGTGAGTCATATTAGCAAGCATTCATCAGCCTTCATCCATCAACAAAACATTGTCAATGATCCATATATAAAATCATACTATAATCGATCATATGTCACATATTCATAAATGAAATATTTAAACCAATATAATCCACTCCCTAACTCAATCTGGAGTCCAAGGAAGTCTGTTGATGCCATCAACATCCACAATCTGTCAAGTTTCCTGCACACTCAGGGAAAACTCGTCAATAGAATATGTCAATACATATATCTCAAATAACATAAATCAGAACCATCAACATCATCATAAAAATCCATAAGTGAAACAAATAACCATGTACTATAACCGGATCACTTGCACGCAAGTGCCCTCAAAGAATAAGTCGATAACATGTGCTCTCAAGAGCGGGATGTTACACATTATCCCTATGCCCATTGAGTCTTGGCCCCAACCACTTCATCCACTTTACACAGCTTAAAGATGGATCTCTTGGAAACTCTCCTTGACCTGGGGAAAGAACTACCCAATAGGACACCTTGTTAACCCTCCCATATTCAAGCTTGACAACTCACACAATGTCTTTGAGTTGTTAATTGTTTGATATAGTGATCTTTAATGCACATGATTGGATGGATTATTTATTGATTGGATTCACTTATCATGATGTTATGAATTGAGATCCTTGGAGAGCGTGCTCATTTGTCTTTGCAGGACCTAGTTGGTGGATAGTTTTGGGAGAACAAGCCTAGCTTGGGCTTCCATGGGGCTACAAGCCCACGGGTTGGATGTCAGGGGGCCGCATGCCAGATGAGAAATATCAGACTTGGAAGGCCTTGATGATGCCTTGGACGACATAGCCCAGCCCTCACTTGCCAAATGATTTTCCCAGGAGGGGAAAAACATCCTCTTTTTTAGCATGACGACATGTGTGGGGGAATAGGGCATGTTGGTGAGATGATATTCTTTGGCACTTGGACATTTTGAGGGGTTTGAGGTATTGACCTTGAAGGAATACATTTGGATGCTTAACACGTGGCTTTGGCAAGCCTAGACACCCTCATCCTACACCAACGACTTGCTCCTAATGCCAAAACGTCCCCTAAAGGGATGAGATCCTTCTAAATTAGGGTTTTATTTTTGTAAAAGTGAAATTTTAAAGGAATTGTATAATATTATTTTGTAAAAGGGGGAAGATTAGGGTTGTTAACCCCTAATCTTGTGTTTTACCCTAATGTATGTGGACAAACTATGTTAGCTACATTTTGTATAAATAGAGATCATAAGATCTCATTTTAAACATAGCTCTCCATTGTGAGAGGCCATTGGACTAAAATTTGCGCTAGCTTTGAGCATTTTCTCTCTCTCTTTTCACTTGTCTTGGGTTTTTTTTTGCTATTGGTGGAAACGTGATGCGCTAGGCTTGAAATCTCTTTCTTTTGCATGTGGATGTTCTAAATCTTGGAGATAAGGGTTTTTTCAATGCTATTTATGAATTTGGTAAGAGAAATCTAAATTTATTGTCTAGTTATATTGCTTTAAATTCTATAATTTGTCACTTGGAAAAACCTTGGGAGAAGTATAAGGGCATACACCCTCCCCAAGATATTTTCATTTGTTTGTTTTGAAGGAGATTATTATGCAAAAGTTGCCTTGGAGAATTACAAGGGCGTACACCCTCCAAGGTATTATTGTTTTTGTTTGCAAAACCCTAGGAATTACAAGGGCATGCACCCCTAGGGAATTTGTAAGTCAAATATTTTATCCAAGCTGAAATTTTGTAAGGTCTATTGTTGTTCAAGGTGTTTTTTCCAAGAGAAATACAAGGGCGTATACCCTCTTGGCATAACCCTAAGGAGTCTAGCTATACTTGGGAACTACAAGGGCGTACACCCCCAAGGTTTTAGCTAAGCTTATTTGTCTTATTGACCCCATTTCCCAATAGTTCAAGGCACTGATCAATTTCAAGTTGCATTGGAGATATAAAACATTTGCCTCGACAAACGTGAAATTTCAACATTTACAAGCTTTCTCTTTTGGATAATGATCTTGATGCCTTGGGGGTTTTTCCTCCCATAGGGTGTTCCTTTTCTTCCAAAATTTCTCATTGTTGTACTAACTTTTTTTCTACAGCCATTAGGCTGAAGAAAATCACTAACCCTAGGTGGTAATATCTCACTAACTAGCCTCTAACTTTCCTCCATTTTCCAGCCACTAATTCCACTAACTAGGATGCATTGTTTAGTGTAGTTTTGGGGATTTTTCTATGGTTGATTTAGTTGTTGGATGTCATTGAATGATACAGCCATAAGGCTGATAATTTAATGCAGAAAATCATTTTATAAAAACTTGCTTTATTCAGTCTTAAAGTGTTATGCTCAAGTCATAATTGATTACTAAATTCATTGACGATATTGCCAATTGATCTCGTGCTTTATATGTTGATTTGGATACTTCTTTTGCTGATATAAACTGTCATCCACTGCTGCAAATTAGGGACAGAAAGCTTAACTTGTTGATCCATACTAACATATAGCATTGCAAGGCATCTCTTCTTGTGTTTTGGGCAGGTACAAGTGCACCGGCAACTATCTCTTCACTTGGTATCCATTTACCTCTCTTCACTTACCATCTCCAATCAATCATTTCTTCCATCACTTGAAATTGTTGGGTATGTGTTATATTCTTTGCATGTGTGTGTGTGGGTGTGTCAAATATGACAACTACGTCTGACAATCCCTCTGACAACTGCGTCTGGTTTTTTTTGGGGCGGATTTTGCTATTTTTAGTGGTTTTGTAAATTAATCCCGAATTAAGGGATTAGGGTTTTGTTATTTACGGAATACCTAAAAACATTGTATATATATTGTATGGTGAATGCTGAAATTTGATATAATGAATATAAGAAAGGTTTTCCTGGTTGAGGTTTTCCAGTATAAATCTATGTGTACTATGTGAATGAGCCATTGATTAATTTATGTTTTGCTTAAGAATCTATATGCATTGCTTTACTTAGCAGGTTTAAAACTTACATGTGGTATCAAAGCTCGTTTTTGGCTTCAGAGGGACGCCTTTGTTGTTGAGGGTTTGGATCGATCTTGATAGATCAAGTTTATCTTGGGTCTGTGATAAACCTGGGTTTAGTGGGAGATTTTGCAGTCGAGATTCGAGTATAGAAAGAGGAATGGCGAGCTCATCTAGAATCGTGATAGAGAAGTTCAATGGTAAAAACTTTGAGCTATGGAAACTCAAGATGGAGGACCTTCTTGTAGATAAAGAACAATGGATCGTTGTGGATATTAGTACACAACCTACTGGTACACCGTCTACTAGCACATAGGCTACTGGTACACAACCTACTAGTACACAAACTACTAGTACACCAGCTACTGGTATCTCGAAGGAAGATTGGGAGAAGTTGGATAGAAGAGCAAGGAGTACTATTCGACTCTGCCTGGAAAATTCGGTTTTGTTAAATGTCTTGGAAGAATCTAGAGCCAAGGAACTATGGGATAAGTTGGGGAATTTGTATCAATCAAAGTCCCTGGTAAACAAATTGTTTCTTCGAAAGAAGTTGTATCATCTTAGGATGGAAGATGGAGATTTTGTGACAGAACATCTAAATGCATTTAATACTCTGGTAAGTCAACTTGTCTATGTTAATATTACGATTGCAGAAGAAGATAAGTGTATTACTTTGTTATGTTCTTTGCCAGACTCTTGGGATAATTTGGTTGTAGCAATTGGTAGTACCACTCAATCTACATTGAAGTATGAGGATGCAGTTTCATCCTTGTTATCTGAAGAGATGAGGCGGAAAAGCATGGATAGTCATAGCACAGAAGCTTTATTTGTAAGAGGTCGTACCCAAGACAGGAATCTTGGTAAACCTTCGAGGGGAGATCTAAATCTACAGGTAGATCTAGGTCTCCAGGAAAATCTTTGAGGAAATGTTGGAAGTGTGGTAAAACAGGGCATTATAAGAAATATTGCAAGTCTAAGAAGCTTGATAAACCAAAGGGATCTAATAGTACCTCTTCCACAGAGACGAAAACCTCCACTGAAGAAGGAGGTGATGTTTACCTAGAATCTACAAGTACACATGTAGACCATGATGTATGGTTGATCGACTCAGGTGCGTCATACCATATGACTCCTCACAGGGAGTGGTTCTCTGAATATGAAAAATACAATGGTGGTGATGTATTCCTAGGAGATGACTCGACAGCAAAAATCTTGGGACATGGAAGGGTTAAGTTGTTGCTAAAAGATGGAAGGATTAGAACTCTCCCTGGGGTTTTGAACATTCCAAAACTAGCCAGGAGCCTAATATCTATAAGCAAGATGGATGATGTAGGAGTGGATACTGTATTTGGAAAGAACACTTGCAAGATGGTACGAGAAGCAATGGTGTTGATGAGGGGAGTTTGGTGTGGAACTCTGTACAAGTTGTTGGGAAGCACTTATACTAATGGGTGTAAAATTTATGTTGTCCCTGAACAGAGAAATAAAGAAGACAAGACCAATATTGTCCCTAGAAAGAAGACCATGTTGTGGCATCAAAGATTGAGACATATTGGAGAAAAGGGCCTTCGAACACTACATGGTAAAGGTATGGTTGAAGGTATGTCTAATTGCACTCTGGATTTTGATTTATGTAAACATTGCATTTATGGTAAACATAATCGAGTAAGATTCCCATCTAGTGCTACAAGAGCAAAGGGGATCTTAGAGTTGATACACAGTGATGTGTTTGGACCTATTCCTATTCCATCCCTAGGTAAATTTGTGTATTAAGTTTCATTCATAGATGATTTTTCAAGGAACACATGGATTTATTTTCTTAGAAAGAAATCTGAGGTATTTGATAAATTTAAAGAGTTTAAGKCTCTGGTAGAAAATCAGACAGAGAAGAAAATAAAGGTATTGAGAACAGATAATAGTGGAGAATTCTACGGAAATGAATTTAAAGAATTCTGTAAGAAGTGTGGTATAGAAAGGCAGAAGACTACTCCATACACTCCTCGGCAGAATGGAGTTGCAGAAAGGATGAACATGACACTGATGGAAAAAGCAAGGAGCATTCTCAGCGATGTCGGGTTAGGAAAAGAATTTTGGGCAGAGGCAGTGGGTACAACATGTTACCTAGTCAATCGATCGCCTTCAT
>ML781131.1:675267-710168 GCA_009831015.1 Picea engelmannii | reverse complement strand
AGATTTCTTAGCTCAAATCATTTCTCTTTGGTTTCCATACGAGACCTTAGGGCGGCCAACGGAGCCGTTAAACTCATCAGGGTGGTCCATTCCAAACGGCTTGGGTTATTAGACAACCCCGGACCGGTTCCACTCTCCCAGTTTACGGACGGTCAATTTCGCCTGTCAACACTATCCTACCGAGAGAAGAAAATTATTATCCATCAAAGTGCTCGGTATAGTTGGATAAGTGGGTACCTTTTCCATACAAGAGTTGATAAAGAGATTCGAAGGTGTATTAGAGAAGATGAGGTGTATGATCTATTGAAATCTTGTCATGATGGCCCTTGTGGAGGGCATTTTGTTGATAAGAGAACAACATACAAAATTCTCAGGATGGGATACTATTGGCCCTCACTCTTCAAAGATGCAAAGAAATATGTCAAGGCCTATGATATCTTCCAAAGAGTAGGCCAACCTAATCATAGAGATGAAATGCCATTAATCCCCCAGGTAGTACTTGAACCATTTGAAGGATGGGCCTTAGACTTCATAGGACCCATCAACCCTCCATCCAATCAAAAAGTTTATATACTGGTCTGGACAGACTACATGACTAAATGGATGGAAGCCAAGGCACTCCACAAAGCGACTGAAGAAGCAGTTATAGATTTCTTATTTAAAGACATCTTCACCAGATTTGGGATGCCAAGAGAATTAGTTACAGATGGAGGACCTCCTTTCAACTCTCATGGGTTCAAAGCCACCCTTCAGAAATATCATATTCAGCAGAGAATGACTACATCATACCATCCCCAAGCCAATGGATAGGTGGAAAGCACAAACAAACTAATAGAAGCCATTCTCACAAAAACAGTAAAGGAAAGTAGAAAAGATTGGTCCTACAGGCTCCTTGAAGCACTATGGGCCTACAGAACTACTTGGAGAAATACTACAGGATTTTCTCCCTATGAATTAGTCTATGGAAAGAGTGTTGTTTTTCCTATGGAATTTGAGATAAAAACCTTAAGGACTGCTTTAGTTGTCAACCTTGATCTTACCAATGCACAGACAGCCAGATTGCAGCAGCTTAATGAACTAGAGGAGAAAAGACTAGATGCCATTCAACAAATAACCATAATTCAACAGCAAAGATCACAATGGCATGACAAAAATATCAAGAACAAGCAGTTCCAAAAAGGTATTTGGGCCCTACTGTATGATTCCCAGTTCAAAGAATTTCAAGGGAAACTGCGTACAAGATGGCTTGGACCTTACGAAGTAGACACAGTTTTCCCCAACGGAATAGTAAGGCTCCTCACAATCGATGACTCCAGAACTCCATTACTTGTAAATGGTCATCGGCTCCGTCTGTACCAACAACCTATTTCTAAAGAAGATTTTAAGCCCACATGCATGGCTGATGCCCATTTTCTCTTCGTCGAGGGGGTTTCTACCCCCAATAGCAATTAATTCTTTTAAGTTAATTTTTCTTTAGTATTAGATTAGATTAGATTTTGTTTACTAATAATCCCTGTCAAGAAATACCATGCTACAATCGATTTTTGCAGATTCCCGATCGAAGTACAACCACTGGGAGAGGACGATCCTACTTCAAAGAGACAAGCTTTCACGATGTTGAAACACCATTGTTCATCACTATTGACCTTCACGATGCTGAAACACCACCGTTCAACACTTTTGACTTTCTTCTGATGCTGAAACACCACCGTTCAACACTCTTGACTTGCCTCCGATGCTGAACCACCACCGTTCCGCACTTTTGACTTTTCTCTGTTGCCGAAACACCATTGTCAACAATCCGCCCCCTTTCCTTCATTACTGAAACACCAAACTCACACCTTTTTCCCACTTTTTCCCACTTTCTCCCATTCCCTCACCATCCTTCACCGACGAAACAACTTCGTCCAGCAATTGTTTCGCCTTTTCTTTTCCGTTGCTGAAACACCATTGTCAACAACCCTTCATCATTTTCCCTGATGATGAAACACCGTCGTTCAACACTTTTGACTTTCCTCTGATGCTGAAACACCATTGTTCAACACTTTCGACTTTTTCCTGATGCTGAAACACCACTGTTCAGCACTTTTTACTTTTTCCCGATGTTGAAACACCACTGTTCAACACTTTTGACTTTTTCCCAATGCTGAAACACCATTGTTCAGCACTTTCGACTTTTTCCCGATGCTGAAACACCACCAATCAACACTTTTGACTTTCTTCCGATACTGAAACACCATTCCTCAATAGTTCTTCATCTACAAAAATTGTTTCGTTCTTCTCTGTTGCTGAAACACCAGTCTTTCACCATCGTCTGTCAGCAAGCTTCTACGCCCTTAGATTATAGTTTGTCCTTCTAGTCAGCAAACCATCGACACAATTTATCTAATTAGATCAAAGGTCTCCGCCACGACAGGAATACCATGGACATGCATGCTATCTTTTTTGCAGAACGAATCAAACGGTAAGGCGAGGTACGTAAATATTATGTAATTCAGATAGGCTATAGTTAATGAGAAAGATTCTAAGTCATTATGACCATTCAAGTGCAATCATTACGAGTCGCACTTAACGGGAGGGGAAGTACACATCAAATCCGCGATACCATCATTTCACCCGATTTCACCACCGCAATCCCCATTTCATCACCTTTTCGTGCATTTAACCACTATTCCCGCATATAGTCCCTCGGAAAACTCACTTTGTGCCAGAGATGATACACAAACTCTCGACGCTGTATCTTACTAAGCTAGTAGCCATGGGAGGAGTTGTCATACGAACTGAGCTTGCCACCACAGCACTGCTCGAACACTATCCAACAACATATCAAATCTTCCAGCAGGCAGGGTGGCTTAATTACTTCCTTAGACTTCAAGGATATAATGAACAACAAGTCCTACAGTTCGCCCGAAATCTTCAGGAGAACCATTCTGTCGTCGCAGGTGTCCAAATATCTGTAACGGAAGAAGACATAGCAGAGGTCTCAGGCCTTCCTAGCGACGACACTCAAATGTTCAGCCGAAAGCATATCATTAGGAATGTTCAACAGAGCTTCTTCCTGCCCGGGGAACGAATTGAATTGAAATGCAGGGGTGTTCAGCTCAGCTCATTGCCACCCCCATGGCCGGAGGTCGCAAGATTCATCAATCACTACCTGAACTGCGAATTTCGATATCAGGTAGTCTACCAGCACAACTTTCTTCTACTTTCTCATTTAAGGCATAACAGACGGGTCAATATTCCCTATTATTTGCTGGGCTGTTTGAAAAATATGGCACATTACTGTAGAAAGTCCAAAGATCCAACCCTGTCACTTACCCACCACCGTCTTTTTCAATTACTCATCCACAGGGGTTTTGACCAACAAAACCGTCCACTAAATAACCCACCCATAAACCCCCAACCAGCTGTCGAAATTCCTCAGGAGCAGCAACCGCAAAACCCCCCAGACTCCCCTGAAGTACCCAATATCCTGCCCACAGAACCAACCAGTCCAGTCAATTCCCCTACCCTACCAAATCCACCGCATACCTTACCAGAGTCATCCACTCCCGCCCTTCATATTCTCATTGATGACTCTGAACCAGATAATTTCGCCTGCCCCATCATTAAAGAAAGACCCTCACGAAAACAAAAACAAATTCCCCCCTTTCCACCCTTCTTGCAGAAAAAGTGACCAAGAGCCTCAACGAGGCCACCCTTTATGACCACTACCCTAGATCCCCCACCAATTCGACTGATACCCCGTACACCTCCAACCGCCCCAATCCCGGGATCTTTGCCTATTCCAACCACGGGCACTGAAACACAAGAACCAGATGCCCAAGATAGTGTAACACCATCTGTCTCACATAAAGTAGTTGAAACACAAGAACCAGCTACCCACTCAGTGGCTGAAACACAAAAAACAACAACGACTGAAACACAAGAACCAACCGTTGATATTGACATGGAGTTACAGGAACCAGATGCCCAGACATCATTTGTTTCAAATAAAGTAGCTGAAACACAAGAAACAACTACCCATCCAGTGGCTAAAACACAAGAACCAGACACTGACTTTGAAATTAAATTACAGGAATCAGAGGCCCAGAATGTTGCAACACTGCCCTCCTCAAGCCAAGTAGCTGAAAAACCAGCTACCCAATCAGTGGCTGAAACACAAGAACCAACCATTGATACTGAAATTGATATACAGGAATTAGAGGTCGAGGGTGCTGCAACACTATTCTCCTTACACCAAGAGGCTGAAACACAAGCATCAGCTGCCATTCCTGTAGCTACTCCACAAGAACCAGCTAATGAGGCTATGACTGCCACACAAGAACCAGTGATCTCTCAATCCGAACCAACAATGGTCGTTGTCTTGGAAGAAAATGAGTTTTTAAAGTCTCAATTGGAAGCATATCAGCAAGAATTAGCCAGGGCAAGGGAAGTATATGAAAAAGAACTAAATTTTTACACCTTAGCTCGAACAACAACCTTGTCAGAGAAAACTACAGAGAGCTTGTGTAAAGAATATATGTGTTGCCAATGTGGAGATATTTACTATCAAGCAGGCTATAAGGTAATTCAAGTCCCAGTGCCAGGAGCAACCCCTATTCCTTCACCTTTTGTAGCCAAGGCAGAACCTGCTGCAACACAAGAACCAGCAGGCCCTCCCAAGCTTAAGACTGAACCTGCTGCAACACAAGAACCAGCAGGCCCTCCCAAGCTTAAGACTGAGCCTTGTATTGAAAAAAACGAAGCCCCTACCTTTGTCAACAAGGTTGTACAGACAGTGCCTATGGAGGAATTCACACCCCCCAACCAGATCAATATCCCCACTTCCAGGGAACAATCCACTCAAACCTTACCTCATCCCACTACTTCCAACGCTGAAACACAGACTCAGCTATGGGATTAGCACGCAAAAATACAAAAATGAAAGAAAGAGTATGCTGAAACTCAAGCCAAAAACCTGCAAGTGCACAAACAAATCTGGATCAACCATACTTACTCAAATTGGGAAGCATTAGAACATACACGCCAGGAAGCTCGTGAGCTTAAGAATAAGAACAAAGAATTGAAAGGCAGATTGGTCCTGGTATTTGATTTGGTGCAGAATCTACTGGCCACAAGAAAGCCATCTTGCAACTACTCCTTATTCCTTATGGAGAGACTCACATGGTTTCAGATCAAGTCCATTATAGAAGGTAAACCCCATGGAGTAATACAACCAACATATTTTGTCAAAACTTTTGTAGTTGCCTCTATCAGGGATCAACACCTCCTCTGTCAGGCATACTTTCATAATGAGTCTATTCCAGAAAACATGTTGCTAAACATAAATCCCCTTGTTGGGGATATCCAAATTCGAGCATTTACTTCCTTTCTCTCTAATCAGATTTTGTGGAAAGATGACTTTTTGGATGCTAAGCACAATGAAGATAATCGCCTCCTCTGGATTAGACCAGAACCACAGAAGGCAACCACTTTTATCACATAATATTATGAGTTCTTAAAACAACCAGGGGTGACTAAACATGTTTAGCAGCTACAATCAGAAGTGCTCCAGGATTATGAGCACCTCATCAGATCCATAGAGATTCCTTCCCTCCAGGCCAATAACTTGTTTTGGTAGCAATCCACGGAGAAGAGACAACATCATAATCCTTTTGGTCCTGCCAACCTAGAAGTAGCAATTTCCAGGATACCCAACTACATCCAGTGTGTTAGACATTGTGCTGAAAATTGGATAGGGTACCGGTTTTATTTTCCCATTCTCTGGTTGCCAATAGAAAGGTACCAAGTCAGTTACAAGCTGCCTAAGAAGGCAGAAACAACAACATGACAAAGATTACAGCAGGTGCAAGGGTTCAGAACACCAACGGACAATACCTCCCACAGTTACTGCTTGAGTAACTTACATGATCAGAGTCGGTATGCAGACTATGATTCAGAGTGAGTTGCCTGAGGACACGCAACACCTTGAGTTGGGGGGGATGTTAGGATCACACAATGTACCTTTTTGCCTATACTTTTTTCCACTATTATACTCTTGATCACCCATATTTAGACTCATACTATCACTTTAACAGATCATCCCAAAGGTATACAACGTCCCTTCTCATTACTATACGTTTAATCTGTTTTTCATAATATTTTACATCACTCTCATACTTGACCATTGATTAGAAATGCATAAGTGTTCAAAAATGTAGATTAGCATTTGAGGCCTATTGCTGAAACACAGAACTGTCCAAGGTCGTTGTTGCTGAAACACAGAACTGATGCTGAAACACAGAGCTGTCATATAGTTCGAGGTCATTGATGCTGAAACACAGAGTTGTCATACAGCTCGAGGTCGCAAATGCTGAAACACGGAGCTGTTACACAGTCCAGAGTTGCAGATGCTGAAACACAGAGGAAACCGCCAGGACCGACGATGCTGAAACACAAAGGAAGTCGTTACAATCAGCAGTCAACAAAGCACTAACCGTCACTCCTACACAATGTCGACACAGTCAAGAGCGCAATTCACGTGGCTGAAACAACCCGCGAATTGCGATGCTTAAACAACATCAGCAACAATGAGAAGAAGTTGTTACACCAGCCGTAACAACAATACCTCATTCAGCTCCTGTAATAGCATTATGTTGCGCGAGACTAGGAGATCCTATGCTCATTTAGAAAGTAAATCCGACTAAAGATAGGACTCAGATACACATTGTAATTTATTGTATCGAAGGGGTTCCCTCTTTAAATAAGAGGAAATCATCATTCGAGGGATCCAAGTTTTATGTATTGAAAATCTTCAGAGCGAGGGACGTACTTCATTTTCAGACTGTAATATGATAGTTTGATAGATGAATAAAAGACTTCTTTGAGTATCCGTCTCTAGCTTTCTCGTTTCAGGGGAATCTTGTGAGAAGGGAGGGCCCGCCTTCTTCACAAGATTCACCCGTTAGTTTTAGAAGTGTGTTAGTACAATTTATATTTATGCTTTGATTAACTTTTGTTGAAACACTACTTTTAATGAATTCCGCTTTTACACTACTGAACTCTGTCTTAGTTTATTGAATGAAATTCGTAATTCTTTTTATTAGCAATATTGTGTGATGATTTTATGAGGCTAGCCAGAGATTGGGTTAAGGGTTCCTGCTCAGAAAGGAAGGGATCGGAACATCCTATTCTCTGTAGATTTCAATTACTTCTGCAAGTGTGCTAGTCAGAGATTGGGTTAAGGGTTCCTACTCAGAAAGGAAGGAATCATAACATCCTGTTCTCTGTAGATTTCAATTTACTTCTGCAAGTGTGCTAGCCGGAGATTGGGGTAAGGGTTCCTGCTTAGAAAGGAAGGAATCAAAACATCCTGTTCTCTGTAGATTTCAATTTACTTCTGCAAGTGTGCTAGCCAGAGATTGGGTTAAGGGTTCCTGCTCAGAAAGAAAGGAATCAGAACATCCTGTTCTCTGTAGATTTCAATTACTTCTGCAAGTGTGCTAGCCAGAGATTGGGTTAAGGGTTCCTGCTCAGAAAGGAAGGAATCAGAACATCTTGTTCTCTGTAGATTTCTTTATTTCTGCAAGTGTACTAGCCAGAGACTGGGTCAAGGGTCCCTGCTTAGAAAGGAAGGGATTAGACTATCATGTTCTCTGTGATTATCAATCCCACAAATGTGCTAATCAGAAATAGGGCTAAAGGTTCCTGCTTAGAAAGGAAGGAATTGGATGGCCTTATTCTCTGCTAGATAGAGTTAATTTCCTCTGCATTACTGTTTTCATGAAAGAGTGTTAATCAGAAACAAAGTACTGAAGTCTCTGTTGAGAGTAAGGGTCATGTTCTCTGGTTGCTGAATAGTTGTTCTTTCCTGTTGCAAGTATTATTTTAATGTAATCAAGGATTCTTAGATTAATCTTTAAGATCTGTAATAGGGAGTTTTCTTTCCTGTGATTTAATTCAGAACTTCAGTTCATTCAAAGAAAGTGTGATTAGTATAAGTTTCTTTACTACAACTCTAAGTTGCTTTTGGAATTGAGCATATATAGTGCGTGGTTATCTTTGAAATAAAAAGACTTCGCTGGGTTGAAAATTTATGTATCACTTGATTGTTTGAATCAATTAAGCAATTATAGTGACCAATAGATATAAACACACCTTATAGTCACATAGGAGAGAGAAAGTAGTACTGGAAAGAAAGTTCCAAAATCAATGGAATGATACTAAGACGACAAGGGAGATAGAGAAGCTTACAAATTCTTCATCATAACTTTGCACCTTGGTTGTCCCCCTCATCCATGATCCTAAAGGTGAATTTATACCATCCTCAAGGGGTTGAGGTGGTTGAATTCCATTATGTATGGGATCAAGGGAGGTTAGGAATTATCCCAACCAAAAAACCCCTCCCGAAAAAGTGGAATTATTTTATTTTTCACATTTTTTTAGGGAGTTGACGAGTTGAAAACTATCAAGGTGCAAATATTCACGGTTTGTACACTGGTGACTCGCAGATGGAAACAAAAATATTTTTTTATAGATGAGTTTGATGAAAAAGGATGAAATTTAGATGTGCAAGCTAGGGAAAAGGACTAAGCCATCTCACAAATGCATTTGCTATGGAAAATTGTGGTATAACATTGAGGCAACATTGTTTCTGGCATCGACTATGTTATATACATCAAACGATTGATGTGGGGATGCGTGAGATTGTAGTGGTGTAGCCTCAGTGGAATACGTTTTTTGTGCTACAACATGGACAAATAGTGGGTGGCATACTGGTGCAAACACTATGGATGAGATGGGATGGAAAAGGTGTTGGGGATGGGAAGCGATAAACCCCCATGAATTGTATGAATGATGGTAAAAATATTGGGGTGGAAAGTAGTATCCTAAGAAACAGGGCAAGGTGCCCAGGGACTAGACTTTGTTTATAACCAAGGACAAATGATGGCATGAATGTCTATAGTAGTAGTGAATGGAATGGTTGTGGTACAAATGACCTGAAAATGAATGAACCAACCTACATATATACTTATTAATACAAGTGTGAAAGTCAAACAAAACAATATAACAAATTTCACATTTAAATAAGATCTAACTTGACACATGATACATATGAAGGTGGTGATATTCCCATCCTAGGTGGACATGGTTCATCATTGTATGATACTGCAACTGGTAGAAACACAATGTAAAACTATATTTGATTTCTCATAAACAACCTATAGAAACAAAACAACTATCTTACAGATGTAGATGAATAGTAGTAGATCAATGAGATTTCTAGTGAATAAGAAAACCATTGTGGTGAATATATAAAAATTACTTTATACGTAGGTATGTGGTTCATTGAATGAGAAGGTTACTGCTACTAATACATCAGTGATGGAAACTAACATTGATGTATCTACTAGAATTGAGGATCTACTATTCGAGCATAGAAACTACAAACATCATAAAATTAGATATAGAAAACAATCTCTCTCTCTATATATACACACACATATACATATAATCAATAAGAACATAGATATGGTCAAGATACTAACCTCCCCCATGAAAATATTATGTCTAGTGGCCTTTCTTGGCCCATAACAAGTTTGCTTGCAGCTCGAGCATCAATGAAGGTCACAAAAATGCTTAGTTTGTCCATGTGCCCTCTACTGGATGGACTCTATTACAGGGCTTGAAGGACTAGCCCCTCTCCCAACATCACATGTAGGTATATCATGTTGAGATAATGCTATAATGTCATTGTGTTGAACCAGGCTCCGAATGAAGGTGGATATGGATTGTTGTGTCTAATTGATTATTTCTCTAATGAGAGGATGTTGAGCAAGGGGGTTAGTTATTCACCTAGGAGGATGGGGACCTAACACTCATTCATGCCTAGCATTTTCTCTATCATGTGAGGACCTATGACCCACGTATTAGAATTCACCAATGTCAAATTAGTTGACATGGAAACCTAACATAAACTTTGTCCATAAGTTCTAGAGGAAATATAAAGGCACGTCTCTATTATTGCAGATAGGTTTATCAAAAATCATAAAGCACCTTTCCTTCTAATTCTGTAAAATGGTTGGTAGGTGCACTATTCCATACAAATGTCTCTCTTTGTGTCTGATTACTATGCTTCAGTTATAGGATCAATTAACATTGTTATCAACTATAGTTTTTTAATGTTTAGTTCTCTATCTTGGTTTTTATCTATCCCAATCATGTAAAATTGATATGTTATGTAATAAAAAATATTACTTAATTGGCCTTGGGAAATTGTAATGGAAGATATAACAATGTCCAAGGAATTGACGAGTGACAATCATGAGGGCCCTCTAGTACTTTAGAATTCCCAAACAAGAGTTCTAAGAAACCTGAACCCTTCATCAATTTCCATGTTTATATTTTTCGGTTGTGGATTGGGGTTTGGTGTTGCTTCCTGTGGTGGTGAGGGTTTTGGGTTTTATCTAGGATCCATGTTCATTAAATTTGTTGCAATTTAATAATGGAAAATATAATTTAGGTTTATTTTTTAAACATTTGAAAAAATAAGAAATTAAAAAAATGAAATTGGACCCAAATACATACCTGGAATCAGCCACAGATGATGCCAGGAGAGTATTGACGCTATGCTATTAAATACAAGGCATCAGTTTTCTCAACATCCCTTGAGAACGCATGACACAATCAATCTATTTGTTAAATAAACCATGTGTTCCCCATTTTCGAGCTATATGCATAGGAATGCATGTGTGTTCCTAAGAATGAACATGCACTTTTAAGAGCGGTGCAATTTTTGTTGAGGAGATGACTTGGCCTCCTCCATGGTGGTTGGGGGAAAGTCGATCGTGTTGCAGCAGGGATGCATACATGTTTCTAGAAACATCCATGCATTCCTACATGAGTGTGTTCATGATCATCCTGTTGCCACGTTTTTGTCCTCCAACTTTGCGTGGGCACCCATAAGTAAATATAAATTAAAATTAAAATAGGATTAGAGATAGGATTAAAGGAAGTGGGGAGGGGGGCATGGGAGATATGGGATTGGATAGGAAGGTAAACAAAGAGGAGGAGGACGAATAAAATGAGAGGATAGGACTCAAGAGGAATAGGATGATACTGAAGAGGAATAGAAATGAAGGTAAGATGAAAAATGTAACCTAGAAATTAGGGGAGGATAAGAGAGAGGGAAAAATGTTTAATGGCTTATACGATGGATAGTAGGCTTCCATGAGTAATCTATATGGATCTCATTGACCATCCACCTCTTCGACTGAATCACGATTTTGAGCCTGTGTTTTTGATAAACCATGATATTCACCCTTTTGATGGGGAATGGAATGTAATGTCATCTTCATTTCTTAATTACAGACATCATTTAATGATTTCCTAGTGGTGTTGTGTGCATGCCTACAACATAGCGTTAATGCAGCGGATCCCATTAGAACTCCGTAGTTAAGCGTGCTCAGGATAGAGTAGTACTAGGATGGGTGATCGTCTGGGAAGTTCTATTGTTTTACATGCCTATGACATTTTATAAACTTAGTCCAATTTATCCCACATGCATCATGGGAATTGTTCTCCTCTCACTCTCTCATATATAATTGAGGTGAAGTAGGTCCTTTAAGCATGCAATGGAGTGTGATGTAAATCTTCTTATGAATGAAGCATTTTTTAGAGATAAGCTACCCCATTTTTCCAGTTTGTGTTCTACAATGTTTTTCTATCTTATTCAGTAATAGAAGTTGGGTTTCACTGTATTTCTCTGTTCTCTTCTATATTTTTGTGTATTTCATTGTTATATCTAGTTTATATTTCTTCCTTCATGTCGTTCTCAAAATAATCTAGATGAGAGAAGTCTTCTCCTTGTCATTTCTTAGAGCAGGTCCCCGACGAGGTCAAAGTATAGAGATTTGGGTCTCGGGAGATCCTTTCAAGATGTTGCTCGAGGAATCCCTCGTTCGACAAACTGTCGATGAATCTTCAACAAACAACCATTTCATAGGTGTGATACCCTTCAAGGTACAAATCAATTTTGATATCCCCTTATTTGAAGGCCAGATAGATGTATATGCTCTAGAAAAATGGTTGAATATGCTAGATGGTTATTACTATGTCCAAATTTTTTCGATAGTGAAAAGATCACCTTCGTTCTCCTTAAATCCCTCCCCCATGTCAGAGCTTGGTGGGAAGGTTACTAGGAGAGGTACACCACGGGTGAATCTACACTATTTGGGAGAGAACCCACTTGGGCAGCCTTTGTAGATTCCCTAAAGGAGGAGTTATACCCTGTCGGAAACTATGATGACCAATACATGAGATGGACAACTCTGCGTCAGAAAAGAGACTAGATGGTGCCAGAGTTCACCAACATCTTTCATACGTTGTGGTCAAAGCTAGGTATCAAGACTCTGAACAACACCTGCTTTTGAAGTACTGCAGTGGTCTACATAGGTAGATCCAAACATAAATGGATTTCTTGGACATCTCCTCACCGGGAGTTTCTTATTGATATGCAGTCGAAATTGAGCAAAAAATCAAGAAGTAGAGTAAGTGGGAGAAGCATGGACAGAGCAAGGAAGGCCAATCTCAAAAGAGCCAGTCCCAGATACAGGAAAAAAAGGGTAACGAGAAGTCTAGGAAACACACTGAAAAGTCGTGTGAGTTACATAATAGCCCTTATCACAATGTTCATGAATGTCGCTTAATACAGTCATTGTTGACCGAGCTCAAAGACAAAGATTTGAACCACGACTTGGACCTTGATTAAGAAAATAATAAAATGAGACATGTCATTGATGCAGAACCCACTGCTATGGTCGCAACTACAACAATCCAACCAGAAGAGGATCCTGAGGAGGGGGAGCGACTCTTCCATTCACAGATGTGGGTGAAGGGGAGCCCACTGCATTTTATTGTTGATAGAAGAAGCCAAAAGAACATCATCTCAGCAGAGGTTGTCAAGCAGTTGGATTTTCCAACAACACCATGCTCGCAGCCATACAACATCGGGTGGTTTCGTCAGGGTCAAGATCTTCATGTGATCCATCAGTGTCGCATGTCCTACAACATCAAGCCCTTCAAGGATGAGGTATTGTGTGATGTTTCCCCACTGGAAGTTTGTGATTCTCTATTAGGCCAACCATATATGTAGAGATGTCATGCTTTTTATGAGTTTCGACCCCGTAGCGTCATTGTTACTCTGGGTGGTCAGCTATACCAGATACCATAGATAGTTCTGATTACTGTCCCACCAAAACAATGCCACAAAGTAATCTCGCATAATGCAAATTTTATCCTCTTCACAATCCGATCAGAAGGAGAATAGAAGGACACTGCAACCACTGCAACATGAAACCAAGACCTTTCTATCCAATAGAAGCAGATCGACAATATTGTAGATGAGTACCAAAATGTTCTTGTTGCACCTACGGGGGTGCCTCTACACTACCTAGTCAAGAAAGGTTATAACAAAACCCTTCATACTCTTCATGCTGCATCTTCACCGATAGATTTCTCCCACACTCAGGTAGATCATGCAGCTAGATTGGTTGAATGGATCCAAGCCGTCCATCAACAGGCTTGTAACATCCTTCAACAAGCTAAGAAGGAAAACTTCTTCAGCAAGGAAAGCAACGCATCAAGCTTTAGATTTAGCAGAAGTCTCCCAATCTCCCAAGGTAACTTGACGCAATGGGGACCATTGCTTCCTAAGGGGGGAGAAATGATCCAGATGGATCTCAATGGCCATCCACCTCTTCTACTGAATCACCATTTTGAGTATGTGGTTTTGATAAACCATGATATTCAACCTTTTGATGGGTAATGGAATGTAATGTCATCTTCATTTGTTAATTACAGACATCATTTAATGATTTCCTAGTGGTCTTATGTACATGCCTACAACAAAGCGTTAATGCAGCAGATCCAATTAGAACTTTGCAGTTAAGCACGCTCAGGATAAAATAGTACTGGGATGGGTGACCGCCCGCGAAATCCTAGTGTTTTACATGCCTATGGCAGTTTATAAACTTAGTCCAATTTAGCCCACATGCATCATGAGAATTGTTCTCCTCTCTCTCTCATATATAATTGAGGTGAAGGAGACCCTTTAAGCATGTGATGGAGAAATTTATGAAGTGGGTGGATGAAGGCATAAATCTATTTTCTGTTGTTTAAAATTCATTTTTGAATACAAAAATGATCAACTCAAATCTGTAAATATCCCCAAAAATATCATAAAAAAACCACAACGACCTCAACAAGGTTCCTTTTAAGGAATGATCCTCCTTTATGGAGCCTCATGCTGAAGTAAGTTTGAGGATTTGTTCAGGGTTAAGTGCACAAAAAAGGACGGTTTGGAAGTGTTTCCATATAACACCGAAACGACACACAGTCAAATAGAGATGGGCGGAGATCCCGCCACGGCAATCATGCAATGATCCATCCATTACCGTCCTGGCTGGCTTAACCAACCTTGTTTTAAGGAAAAAAATCGAGTAGACCCATGCCCAGCGACAATTCAAAACCATTGTGGAGCGTGTAATTTTCAACTCGAACTTTTAAGAAGGGCAAAGTCAAAATCTATAACGATATTATTATGTTTTTATTGGTTGCGTAACGTGTCCTGATTTTAACCGGGAATAGTGGGACAAATTTAATGAAAACTAAAAATTCTCTTAAATTCGATATATATTTCCACATTATTAATTAGAATTTTGGCCAAAGTTTCGATTCATTTTACAAAACATTGGACCCAATGAATGGATCCCAATAAAACAACTCAAAGAAAAGGTTTAATCTCACTCCTTTAAATAATACCCGTTTGAGATCATCCCCTCCATCTCGAACTCGCTCCTAATAATACCCTATTTCTAAGATCGATCCCTCTATCTACTGAGCTGTTTTGCTTGCTCTATCTACTGACCTGTTTTGCTTGCTCAGAATAAGTGGGAAGGAAAAAAATATGGGCAACTATGCGTGCTGCATGGAGTGGGCATGAAGGAGGAGGAAACCATCGAGCTGGTTAGCTCAGACGGCACCGTTCAAATGCTTCAAAAACCCCTCCGAGCCATTTAGTCTGCCACTCGCAGTAGTTGTAAATCTGGCAGAAGAGTCCCGCACTTTCTCCAAACGACCAACTGGAGGTGGGAAGCAAGTATTTCCTTTTGCCATATCAATTTTTCCAGTCTGAGTTAACGCTCGTATTGCTGGCTTCCTTCATATCGCCACAGCCCTCAGCCTTCAGAATATCAGCCTCTCTGCGCAGTATCGAACGTCCGTCTGCTTTCTGCCGGCCGTTTGAGATAGAGAAGAGCGACGTGGGCGGAGTCCGTGGAGTTTATTACAAAGCTTATGGAAGGCCGGAGGCCTAACGTTGATGAATGTGATAGGCATGCGGTGGGCAGCTATTCTGCAGATGACAAGCATAGACTTTGCAATACTCGGGAATTGCAGAATGATTATGAGCGGTTGGTCACGTCCAGAAGCAAACGCTGGAGACCGAAGCTTGAGACTATCAAGGAAAAGGAGAAGAAGGGTATTTGCCAAAAGCTGATCTTCGAGATTAAGAGATTTGGCTTAGCATGTATTGACCAGTTGACCTGTTATGATAATGATGTTTGAATACGACGGGGGAGTCGGCATCCATTATCCACGATGTGAAAGTTCCGTTACATCGTGGATGTCCATAATGAGATATTTTCTCACTGCCTTCTTTTCGTTCAGGATCACTGCCTTCTTTTCGTTCAGGATCACTGCCTTCTTTTCCTTTTCTCAAAATCATCAGTGTGTATTTTCTCAAAATCATCAGTGTGAATTGGGGTTAGTACACTTACTCTTAATTTATAATAGTAACACTCTACATCTTTTTTACCTACTACTAAATCATTCTGGTTTTTGGATTATGTCTGTGTTTTGTCTTTACATATGGAGGATGTCTCTTACTATTTCCTATCAGTGTTTATTATGTCAGAGAAGGAACTATCATGTATTACTGTTTTTGCTGTTTATGTTTATGAGAGGAGGTTGTTTTGTATTACAGGTTCTGTTGTTTATGTTTTTGTGATGAGGTTGTTTTTATATTACTTTAACAGGTTGAACAGGTAGGAACTCTATGTAATTTTTTGTTCAAGTAGATTTTGAGAACACTATTATTAGTAAGGAGTATATCTATTGGAAATGAGCATATTTATTGATCTTTTAACCATAAATTTCAATATTATGGTTATCAATTGAAGGTGTTGGAATATTCTTAGTAGTCCCTCAAAATTAATGAATGAGATGTCATATTCATATTTTTCTAATATTTTTGAATGCATCAATTAACCTTAACCTGTTTACTTTTTAACATTTACTTAATATGATTAAGAAATTACTGTATAACCATTTAATTACCAAAACAAATAATTAACAAACAAACATAATTAAAATTAAAAATTTATTTCACTATTAACTCTTTTGTATTATATTATTAAATTTACATTTTAGGCACGTTTGCAGTATCTACCATAAGCAGCCGCCATATTGGCAAGCAGTTTCATATTCTGGCGAGCATAATGAAGGAAATCGTGGCTAGCTTAAAATTTCGTCGTTAGTCTTTTCATTGGACTCTGCAATTACTTCAGGCATTAGCGATTATGTGGGAGTTCCTTTGAAGCCACGTCCTTCCAGTGCTGTTCTCCTCGGCATATCTTGAACCGAAAATGAAATGAAACTTGCAAGTTTGTTTCTCGAGTTATGGAGGATCCGGGTACCTTTCACAATTATTTGGGACAGAGATTAGCAATTATGTGGGAGTTCACTTCATTTGTAAAGAATATCTTTTAAACCACGTCCTTCCAGTGCTGCTCTCCTCTCCATATCTTGGACCGAAAATAAAATGTGACTGCCACAATATTTTACACAGAGCGAATGCAGATTTCATTACAATTATCTTATCAATCTTCACTTCTACGACAGTGTATTCAACTACACTACCTCCTGAATAATTCATGTCGTGGAGTTGTATTGAGTGGCGCCCCCACACCTTTCCTCTACCAATCTTCACAGCCATTACAAAAATCAAAACTCACTGTTCAGAAGTGCTGAGAAGCAAAGCATTTAGTGGGCATCTATCTATTATCCACAATATTCAGACTTTCAAGACAAAATAAATCATAACACAAATTAATGACTAGCAACATGGAAATAGTATTGAAACTTGCACGTTCATGTCCAGAGCTATGCAGGATGGGGTACCTTATCAAATTGAGAAGTAGAGATTGGGGTTAAGGTTATTAGAATTAGGGTTAATGTATTAATTAATAATACATTAATTATTAATAAGGAATTAATAGGGTTAGGGTTATACTAGCACAGTCACAATGAATGTTAATAGTATATTTTATTAATTCTAATTAAGGTTTATATTAAAGTTTATAAATTAATTATATTTTTCTAGGTTCATCAGTCACACTCACATTTATGTGGCTGTGCTTGTATCTAATATAATGAGATTTTTTTTACTGGAACAACACTCTACAACAAAAAATAAATGGTTCAATAAATCCATAATACAAAACTATCACAAGCATGAATTAATATAAGAAAATTACTCCTTTAAATTGATAGGAAAGAAACCAAAAAATTAATAGTTCAATAAATCCATAATACAAAACCACAACAAATAAATTAACATAAGAAAATTACTCCCTTAAATTGATAGGAGAAAAACCTAATTTAATTAATCTAAATACAAAAGAATAAACTACATGAAGGATCCTCTCAAATAGGCTCAATATGAGAAATGTCTTGAATTAGTTTATAGGAGTGAAATTTAACAACTAAAAACCTATGGTATAATAAATTCATAATATAAAACCACATATTACAACTCATTCCATGTAAAAAAAACCACCATGGTTAAAGAATGCATACTTATTGTTGTGATGCATTAGTATCATAAGAAGTATCAATATTCATATTTGTCACTACATTGGCCGAAGCCACCTTTTATTCTTCACCAATGGTCATGGGGTTATAGGTTTCTTCAATGAGCTTAATTTGCACTCAATGCTTCTCAATGTCATGGAAGATCACTAGAGATCCGAAAGAATCCTCACTCACCCTTTGACATGGAAAGAACAAAAATCCTACTTAAAATTACTATAGTACCAATTTCGATGTGCTCTCCATTGATCCCTTTATATTTTGATTGGAAATATGGGATTATTTTTCAACTTTCATATACTCTTTGTTAGTAAGGGGATTCTAATACTCCTAGACCATTTCATTTGAAGGTTATCAATTAATAGTATCAAAATTTCACACCTAAGCACAATCTCGAGCATACTTAACAAAATTTAAGTTAAATTAAGAAATGAAAGTTTAAAAGATAAAAGAAGTAAAATATAAGGAAAATGGGCAATATGTAGGAAACTCAAAGACATTATTAGGAATAGAGACCAAAAAAATAATAATAAATAGGAATTTGGGAAACTCTAGATCCTTTCTTGGAACATCCTAGAGAAAAGGGTATTTATTAAGTTGGATTTTGAGTGAAATTCATTTTATATTTCCAGTTGAAATTTGGGAGCATGAAGAATCTAAGGTACCTAACATAGAAGGTTTGTATTGTGGTTAGTATGTTGGAGGTGTAGCTTGTTACATAGAAAAAAAATATTTCTCCTCAAATTTAGATTCATAAGAAAGACTCTCTCAATCAATACATATGGATGGAAATATCATATATTAATGCTAAGAATATTTATAACATTGCAATTTTTTATTTCATGACTACTAATTCTACCTTTTATAAGAAAAATAAAATAAAAAAGAACCATCCCTACAAAAACTTAGAACAAGATATCTATAGTCTCATAAATGAAGGTAGTATCTTCCTTCTAAGAGACTTTAATGCTAGAACTACAAATAACCAATCTATTCTTTTAAGTAATTATTCCAACCCTATTCATCTATGGTTAGACGAGGACTTTGATTTAGCTTACAAAGACAAAATAGATTTGAAGACTTGACTAAGAATTTGTTTGTTACCAAGTTTATCAAGCTCTATAGTTCTCACGATCTAATAATTTGCAATGGTCTTATGAAGTGGATTAAATTTAATTAGATGACTTATATCCATGGGTTGAACAATAGTGTCATATACTATGTGATGTTTGATGTCACTGCATATAAACAAACAATAAATTTTGATCTTTTAAAAAACCATGAGCCTAAATATAATCATAAACCTTTAACCCTCACTCTAATCTTTGTCATGCACAAAAGATTCATTGAAGAGAACACTCATAACCAAAGGTAGTTTATTTTTGACAAAAAAAAAACTAATATTTTCTTAAATGACTTAGATAGTGAATTAAATATCCTATCATATAAGAACAATATTGAAGACCTATATCAAAATTTTACAACAACCCTCTCTACTTACATTAAAAAATTATCTATCAAGGTAATATTCAAAAAGAAAAATAATGCAACCATGTTATGAACCAATGCCTTAAGAATGATAAAAATTGAATGAGTAATAGTCCACTTCGAGGGGGGAATCTCATTTTACAATGTATTCAATTTACAAGATGAGATGAGATGAGCCTAAGACTAGGTATCCTTGGTATGCATATATGAGACAAATGGTACAATTATAATGAAATGGTACAATGAAGGGTTCTAGACTACATATAGATATAATACTAGACCTGTAATAATTCAATATCTAGGGTTTAATGAGGTGTTTTGTACTTAACATTGGGCTTTGTCTAGGTCTTAACATGCCCCTCCCCTTCAAACAATTGTTTTCCTCAACACTTGACTAACTATAGGTGTTTCTACATGAACAAATCATCTCTTCCACTTGTATGTTCTTTTAATGAGGTAATATGCAATAATTGATTAATTTTTTAGCTTCTTAATCTTTGTTTCAAGGATTATTTTTGGTTCTAATATGATTTTTCCTTCTTCATTCGTATTTGGTAAAATAGTTTGGATTGAGATATTTTCAGTGATTACCTTCTTTATGCAAGAAACATGGAAGACCAGATGTACACATGAAGATGGAGGAAACTCCAATTTGTAAGCCATACTTCCAATCCTTTGCAACAATTTATAGGGGCCATAATATTTGGTTGCTAATTTATTGTCCTTCTTTTGTTTCTTGAGGGACACCTGTTTATATGGTTGTAGCCTCAAAAATACCCTATCCCACACTTCAAATTCCCTTTCACAGGGATGTGGGTCTTCTTGTTTCATCCTATTTTTTGGCATAACTAAGTTCTTATTCAATAGTTTGAGAATATCTTATTGATACCCTATGTGGTCCTCTACTACCTGAACCTTTGTAGTGTCTTTCATGCATGATGTGATGGGTGGAGGATAATATCCATAAACTGCTAGAAATTGGGACATTTTTTTATGAAGTATGGGAGGATGTGTTGTACCACCATTCTGCCAAGGGAAACCATTTAACCCATGGTGTCTTTTTATCATATACAAAGAAATGAATATATCTAGACATTTATTCACAATCTCAATTTTCCTATGATATTGAGGATGGAAAGATGAGATATGATCCAATTTAGTACCCAAATAAGAAAATGGTTATGTTAGCGACCTAACCCCTCATGTAGGTAGAATAATATATTTTGATGTAATAAAGGTCAATATTAATAAGGCCTAGCAATAAGGAAGAATAATTCGAATGTAAGAAGACCTAATAGAAGCTTCCACTTCTAGAAGTATCTTCCTCTAGATGGTTCTTTTGATAGACATATTTAGTATAAATAGGAGTTGAGGGTATGAGAACCGTTGTCTTGGATATTATTGTAATAGAGATTTTCTCCGCTGGAGGTTTCCCCCTCGAAGAGGCAAGTGAACATTGCTCTCAGTAATCTAATTGCTCTTTCTAGTATTATTCTGGTATCATTTTGGTATTATTGTGTAGTTGTTCTAGTTATATTGTTCCTCATCTTCCATTTCTAGATATTTATTTCTATTCTGCATACTTTTTATATATGGAATATTACAAGTGGTATCAGAGCACTTTCCTCGGCAGAAAATTGTGGGTTATTTTTTTTTCAAGGTAGAGACATATTCTGACGTCTTTAAGCTACAAAGATATATCCTTACATGGATAAACCCACGGTCGGGGATTCATACACGTAGGAAATACAAGTGGTACTTAAGCGCACATATGTTGGCCACCCTTGTAACCCTTGTTGGTACCCCTTCGAGTGGTAATGCATCAGAAAACACCTATATATAGATCGACCTAGATTTCCTAAAGCCATATTTAGATAAACCATTCGATTTCCTGACTACTATAGTGCCACCAAGAACAAAACTGAAGAAGATACTCTCTAGTACCTGGGTAGTCAGGTAGTACAGCTAAGGGAATGGTCTAGCCTCCGTAGTTGATTCCCTGAGATATTGGGCCAAGTACTACTGTTGGACCTCGCACGTATATCTGAGAGCTATAGCACAGGGAAAACCCTTGGAGATGGAAACAAAAAAAAAAAAACATACAAGATCTATTGATGTGCAACTGTGTCTCCTGCATTCGAGTTGCCAAATCATTACACATTTCTTCCTAATTAAGCATTTGGGCATTTCATCACTGCAATATCCTTCATACCAGAGTATAACTCTGTAGGTGTAAAAAAAAAAAAAAGTTTGGATTTTGTTGCACCATTATTTGAGACCTATTCCATTGGATTTATCTCTTCTCCCTTATCACATTCATACCTATAATTTTTCATAAAAAAAATTGACCCCACCCACCCCTTTTCGGTTCCCTCGTCATCACGGCCGATACCTTTAGCCAAGACTTGGAAGCTCCCTTCAATACCTTGCAATATAATTTCATAGAGACCAAACAAGAAGTGAGACTACTCAGTGCCAATATTTCCACCATCAATAAAAACATGCATTCCTCCATTGTCGCCTCAATTGAGGAACTTAAAGAAGACCTCAAACAAGACATTACTACCCAACTTGAATCTGTCTCTTCCATGATCTGCACCCGGATGCATATCCCTACAGATCCCATTTATTTGACCCACCTTTGAATACTGAAGCTCAAACTTCCTCTCATTCCCATAATTTTCATCCCCATCACTTTCAGCGTGAACTACGCCTTCCGTGTGTGGATGTGACCAAATTTTATGGCTCAAATCCCACTGGTTCGGTAACTCAAATGGAACATTATTTCTCTTTGTATGACATTACAAATGACTTGGCCAAACTCTGGTATGGTGTTCTCCATCTAGATCAAGAACGTTGGCAATGGTGGAAATGGAGAAAAAATGCCCATCAAGGGTATGTTGCTTGGACACACTTTGTGGCAGAGGTTTATGAACGCTTTGACACTGACACCAACCATTTAGCTTGTTTAAAAAATTTGAAACAATTTGGCACAGTGGAAGACTTTATAGCTGCTTTTGAGCCACTGGATTTTCGTATAGAGGGCATGTCTGATGCTTTTTTTCGAGAATGTTTTATTAGTGTCCTCAAGGATGAGATTCATGCCCATGTCCTCAAGGATCAGCCTCAGATTTGGGTGGAGGATACTAAATGAGATAAGGAAGCACAACAGGTTGTCTCTTCTCAAAACTGGAAACCCTCCTTTATTCCTCGCACTAAACTAGTAAATCCCACTCCTCCTTATACTCCACTAAAGATCCAAAAATTGACCAGGGCCGAAATGGCTGAATGCCAACTCAAAGGCCTTTGTTATAATTGTGCTCAAAAATATTTTATAGGACAAAAGTGTAAGGAAAAAAAGATTTGTATGGCCATCTTGGAGGATGTTTCGGAAGGGGATGTTGAATATCCCCTTGTGTCTGGGTCACCTGAACCCACTGACATAAACCCTCCCTCAGACCCTCCCGAAGTAGAACCACTCGTTTCCCTAAATTCTCTCACTGGCTTCTCTTCTCCCCAAACCCTCAAACAAATTGGCTACATCAAGCGTAGGAAGGTCATCATTCTTGTTGATAGTGGAAGCACCCATAATTTTATTCATCACCGCTTTGCCCAAGAATCTAATTACTATATCCATGCAGTCAATAATTTCCAAATCATGATTTCCAATGGTGGGTCCATGAAATGTGGAGAGCATTGTGAAAATGTGTGTCTCCAAATTGTTGACTAACACCTGAAATATCATATGTTTGCTATCGACATGGGTGGTTGTGAAATTGTGTTGGGTGCAGATTGGCTAAGGACTTTCGGTCCCATTCTCATGGATTTTAAGGAATTAATCATGCAATTCAACTAGGAGGGCCAACAATATAAGTTCCAAGTCATCATCGTTGGTTCCCCTGAAATCATTAGTTCCCATCATATGGAAAATATTCTCAAAAAGGGTCATTCGAGCGTTATTTCTGAACTCCATGCCATACAAGAAACTGAGACACCCTTTGTGTTGTAGGACATCCAATCCATCCTCTCTAAACATAAAGTGGTTTTTTCCACTCCCTATGGAATCCCTCCTTCTCGTGGTGTTCATGATCATTCCATTCCCCTTGTCCCAGGAAGCCTTCCTTCCAATATCCTTCCCTATCATCACCCCTTTTCCCAAAAAAATGAAATTGAGAAAATGGTTTAATAACTACTTAACGCATGTGTTATCCTCCCTAGTACGAGCCCCTACTCTTCTCTTGTAGTCATGGTCATGAAGAAGGGATTTTCTTGGTGCATGTGTCTTGACTTTTGTGCCATCAATAAACTCACCATTAAAGACAAATTTCCTATTCTTGTCATTAATGACCTCTTGGATGAATTGAGTGGCACCCAGTTCTTTACTAAACTTGATCTTCATTATGGCTACCACCAGATCTGTATGAAAGAGGAAAACATTCCTAAGACTATCTTTAGAACTCATGAGGGCCACTATGAGTTTTTTTTTCATGCCCTTTGTCTTGTGTAATTATCCCTCCACTTTCCAAAGCCTCATGAATCATGTCATTCATCCTTTTCTTCGTCATTTTGTCTTAGTTTTCTTTGATGATATCCTCATCTATAGAAAAACATGGACAAACCATCTTTCTCATGTGGATCGAGTTCTCCATCTACTCTCTTAGCACCAAATTTTCCTAAAACAATCTAAATGTCCTTTTAGCGCCTCAGAAGTTGAGTACTTTGTTCATCTTGTTGGCAAGGATGGCGTCAGGGTGGATCCTAAAAAGATTAAAGCTATGCAAGACTGGCCTCACCCAAAGACTCTCAAAATATTGCATGGATGTTTGGGCTTAATAGGTTCTTATCACAAGTTTGTTAAGAATTATGGAAATATTGTGGCCCCTCTCACTGCACTCAAAAAAAATTGATGCTGACGCACGCTCCCTCCACAACCCGCAGGTCGAAAGGTCCATGTCAACACATGATCTTTACCTTAACGTTGGCCCGAAGAGCTTTAGAATGGCTCTTCTATTTCCCTTTCGGGAAATCTGCACCCACAATCAATTTCAAGGATTCCCCCTTTTGCTTCTGGAAATCGGACTTCGCACTTTCGCAAATCCATTGGTCACGCGCTTGTCTCTCAAATCTCCGAAACCTGGAAATAGTCAATGCTGACCCTTCCTCTTTCTCTTTCGGACTTTTCCTTATCGCAATTTCGGCGGTCTAAGTATCCAAAAACTTGTTCCCATGATTCTCGAAACCCGATGTTCCGAAATTTTGACACGCTCACAAGGTTGACTTTTCAATGCCCCTTTACTCCTTCGGGACTTCGGACTTCTCTCTATCGCGAATCCTAATGCAAATGTTTCGGGACTTCACCCCATGAAACCCCAAAACGGTCGACTGAATTGACTTCTTTATCGAGAGTGTGCCACCTGTCCACTCGCTAACTCCTCTATGGCCCACCCAATTCTTTTAGCTTTCTGGACTTCGCGTTTTGTGATTTCTTGATTCCTGTTGCCAAGTTTACGGAACTTCAACTCTCGAGATCCCGATATAGGTATCCACATGTAAATCCAACGGCCCTTGTGGCTTGGATCTATAGTCCTACTCCTCATGAGCTTTAGAAACCTTATGAATACTTGCGGTAACTCCCTTTCCCTCCGTGAGATCTAACGTCACAAAAATTCGCGAATTCTCTACAGAGAATTCCGACCGTCCGTTCTTTCTCTGAGAATCTGTCCTCCTGCGGCCCCTCGTTGCTACACTTTCCATCAACCTCTTGAGGTACTTGTCTCATGCCTTCCTTCAACTCCTTGAAGGTTCAAGTCCTTCTGAGCTTTCCACGGCTCTTCATCTTTTAGAAAAACCCTTGCACGCACTCCTTTGCGGTAGACTTTCAAGCACTTCCAAGTGTTGAAATCCTTCGACTCTGCGCACACCTACAGCAGTAGTCTCTCAATACTTCACTCAGGTCCACAACCCTGAGACTTCACTCAGCCTGCGCACTCCTTGCACGACTCCTGTGCCAAACTGCACTTCTGTGGAAATGAGAACAAAAGATTTCTCTCCTGAGCTTTCAGAGACACACCTCTGAACACCTTGTTGATGCACTCCTTGCGGAAAATTCAACTGCACTCCTTATAGGAACTCTTGCTCAGATAGAGAAACAATTGAAACTCATTCCTTTTCCCTTTCCTCTCATATTTCAAACATTCAACAAGAAATCATTCATATATAGCATAAAAGAAATTGCATGACAAAAAGAGTAAAAACATTCATGAGCATAACATTCAAAGGTGCATACACAGAGAATATATGGACACCATGAGCCTGAATCACAACTTTCTTGTATTAATCCATAACTTCTGTACATGGAGTCTGCTACATAACTCTCTTCTTCTCCTCTATGCTCTTCATACACTAATGTTACAATACACAATGAGGGTGTCTATATCCCGTTTCCCTCTTGCGCTCTAAAACTGTCTAATCTACACATTCAATTGTACCTACTTGCATTAACTACCATAAATGCCTCCTACCTACTAAGGACGAGAGAAAATCGCTCAAGGTCCGGTTACATTTTACAAGTATGGTTCTTCTTAATGGCTTCATTTAAGATTGCACAATAACTTCAAGGTGATTTCAAAATTTGTGCTGGGCACTTTTCCAGCTGTCCGTTGTCTCCGCACTGACTCGCTTGAGATGCTCCTGCATCATACACCCTCAATTGAAACTTTTCATGGGCTCCTATCCATGAGCTCATGCACGGTGTGTCCATTCCTCTTTATCTCTGCTTCATTCTCCCAGCTGGCATCTTCAACTGGATGTTTCTTCCATTTGATCAGATACTCAAAGTATTTCTTTTTCCTGGTCTTCTTACTCACTCTTTTATCTAGTATGCGCTCCATTTGCAGTTTATCTGCAACTGGCATCTGCGTTTTCCACTAGATTATTGGCTGTTCATTTCTTGTCCCTGCTTCCTCAGCTTTATATGGGTACAAATCTGAGATATTGAATATCAGAGAAATTTCGATCCCATTGGGTAATTCAATCTCGTAAGCATTCGCCCCAAATTTCTTCAAGACCTTACATGGTCCGATTTTCTTCATCTTTAGCTTATTATATGTTCCTCTTGGGAACCTTTCCTTCCTTAAATGTGCCAGAATCAAGTCACCAACTTCAAATTGAAGTTGTCTCTTGTGTTGATCGGCTCTGCGCTTATATTCCTGGCTTGAACTCTACAATCGCTCCTTCACCTGGCTGTGAAGTTCCTTCATCACCTCTGTGAATTCTTCTACACTAGCGCTCCTAGTTGAAATATGTTTTGAATCCCTCATATCAAAAATTCCTCTTGGCTGCATGCCATAGAAAACTTTGAAATGGAGTTTGCCCTGTGCTTCTGTTGACTGAGTTGTTATAAGAAAATTCTTCCTGTGGTAATATGTTGTCCCACTAGCTGTGGTGTTCTGTCACCAGGCTTCTCAGCAAGTCTCCCAGACTTTTGTTTGCCACTTTTTTCCGTCCATCCGTTTGAGGATGATAAGATGACCTAAACGACAAGTTAGTTCTCAGCTTCTTCCATAAGGTACTCCAAAAGTGCCCTATGAACTTGGTGTCTCGATCCGAAACTATGCTTCTTGGTAAGCCATGAAGTCGAATGACTTCTTTGAAAAACAGATTTGCAATGTGAGTTGCGTCATTGGTCTTCTGACATGGAATGAAGTGTGCCATCTTGGAAAATCTATCCACCACCACAAAGATTGAGTCAAATCCTCTTTGCATTCTTGGCAATCCCAATATGAAATCCATGCTAATTGCATCCCATGGCCTTTCTGGTATGGGCAATGGTTGATAAAACCCCGCATTCTGTCTTCGTCCCTTTGAATGCTGGAAAATTCTGCATCTATCTATGAATCTCTTGATGTCTGCTTGCATTCCCGACCAAAAATATGACTCATTCAACTTTGCAAACGTCTTGTCATGACCAAAGTGTCTTGCCAATCCTCCACTGTGCTTCTCCTTCAGCAGATTCTCCCTCATGGAGCATTTCTAAATACACAATTGATTACCTTTAAACAATAATCCTTCCTGGATCATGTACTCTATCCATTGGCTTCTATCTCTAAGAATTGGATTCTCTGCTGCTTCATACGCCTCCTTAAAATTTGGATCATCTCTATACATGTCCCTGAGATCATCAAAACCCACGTTTTGACTTTGAACTACTGCAATAGAAAACACTTCCTGCTCAAAGCATCAACAACTTTGTTAGCAGTACCAGA
Organism: Picea engelmannii; assembly: GCA_009831015.1. Taxonomy (NCBI): domain Eukaryota; kingdom Viridiplantae; phylum Streptophyta; class Pinopsida; order Pinales; family Pinaceae; genus Picea; species Picea engelmannii. The sequence continues at coordinate 682,506 of ML781131.1, read as the reverse complement.
AATATGTTTAATCACAAAAGTGAAATTCTGCATGTACTCAACCCATTTAGAATGTCTCTGATTCAACTTTTCCTGTTGAGTCACAAACTGCAATGCATGATTGTCACTGTATAAGACAAACTCTTTTGGGATCAAGTAATGCCTCCATTTCTTCAATGCCTGGATAATAGCATAAAACTCCTTATCGTAAGTGGAGTACTTCACTTTCGCTTCATTCATCTTCTCCCTGAAGTATTCTATCAGCCTGTCTTCCTGACTCAAGACTGCACCTATTTCAAATCCACTTGCATCGCATTTCACTTGAAATGTTTTTCGGAAATCCGGTAACACCAGAACTGGTTGTTCCGTAATCTTTCTCTTCAACAGATTAAAACTTTTCTCAGCCTCTTCTTTCCAGCGAAAAGACTTATGTCTTTTCTTCACTGTATCCATCATCGCTGCACTAATTCCACTAAAATTCCTGATGAACTTTCGGTAGAAACTATCCAATCTGTGAAAAATTCTCACCTCAAAGATATTCTTCAGTGATGGTCAATTCTTGATTACCTCCACCTTATCTGGGTCCATCCTCAACTCATCTACAAAAATAACAAACCTCAAATAAATGAGCTTTGTCTTCATGAATGAGGATTTCTTCATGTTTATCAACAACTTCTCCTGCTGCAATCTCTACATCACTGTAGCCAAATGTTTCAGATGCTCTGCCACTGTTTTACTGAAAACCAGTATGTCATCTAAATACACAATGACAAATTTTCCGATGAACTCCCTCAGGACTTCGTTCATCAACCTCATGAAGGTACTCAACAGATTTTTTAAGCCAAATGACATAACAAGCCATTCATACAACCCTTCGTTGGTTTTGAATGCTGTCTTCCACTCATCACCTTCTCTCATGCAGATTTGATGATAACCGCTTTTCAAATCAATCTTTGAAAAGTATTTTTCTCCACTCAAACAATCCATCAGATCATCCATCCTTGGCAATGGAAATCTGTACCTGATGGTTATCTTGTTAATCTCCCTTGAGTCAGTACACATCCTCCAGCCTCCATCTTTCTTCGGACTGAGTACTGTCAGAACATCACATGGAATCAAGCTTTCCCTGACCAACCCTTTGTCCAAAAACTCCTGGACTTTCCTCTTAACCTCTTCATTCTCTTGTGTCGTCAATCTGTACGCGGCTTTGTTTGGCAAACTGGCTCTTGGTATGATCCGAAATCGGATTTAGAAGCTTGTCAGGGCATGAAAAATGCTCAAAAATGAAAGTGCTCGGAATCTGACGAAACCAACACCATTGTGTCCATCTCGTCTTCCTGATTCCGGTGGTATAATTTTTTTGTCAAATGGAGTCCGTATGGAGAAGATATCGCATTTTGTCCGCCAAGCCAAACAGACAAAAATTTTGGGATGCTGACTGTACCTGTCCGTACAATCCGTACAGGACACGTGTAAGTCCGTACAATGAAACGTGGCAGGTCCGTACGATGACATGTGGCAGGTTCCGTACAGGACACGTGGCGGCTCCAGGGAGTGCCACGTGTCAAGCTAATTTGGCATTTTTGGCACGTAGTTGGACCAATCCTGAAGTGACACATGTCACCACTGGAAGGGTGACACGTGGCACGAGATGATGTCATCATCGTACGGTAGATGACGTGGCACAAATGATTGGGACGTATGACGCGCTGATGTGGCAGGTGATGTGGGTGAATCAGCGATGGACACGTGGCATCTTCTGGTTTGATGACGTGAACGAATCATCGGTCGACACGTGGCATGCATCGATTGGATGTGAGGGTGCCATGTGGCCCAATCACGGGCTGCCACATGGCACCCCGGGTTTAGCCAATGAGGGCTATGTTAAAAAATTTTGGGGCTCGGGGGATTCGAACCCCAGACCTCCTCCACACTACGCCTTCGCAGCAAGCCTCTGACCAACAGGCCACACGGTGGTTCGTGTTAGCATTGTGGGAAAATTTGTATTTAAATTGAGTGGTGGTTTGGTTTGGGCCACGACCGGGCCGGGGCTAAGCCCCAGCCCTTGGTCACGCGTCGTTCCGCATATGACTATAGCCTTTGTTATAATGAGCGGGAGTTTTAAATGGTCACGGTTTGTATGGTGGTTACAACAATTGTATAAGCCACGGTTAAATCCAGTTACAAACGGTTATATGAATAGCCCGTGGGTCATATGTAATATGCCAATGTGACCAGTGCTGCGCGCGAAAGGGTGTTAGCAGGCCAACGCTTAGCCTTTGGCTAGCACTTGGCCCTATTGTACCATGTGACCTTATTTTAGGTGCACGCGCCCAACGGAGGGGGCTTAAGCCCATGTATAACTATATTATATAGTTAAAGTGGGTTTTTATAACCACTTTTGCTATTTTTAATGTAATTAACTCATTTTTGGGAGTTATTGGGCATTTTTTAGAGCCTAAATTCGTGGAGGAAGTTGGAGATGGACAACTAACTTCCCCACTATTTAACCAAGGCCATTTTGAGGCCAAGGGGACAGCTTTTGGTGAGCAATTCAGAGCAGAGATGCTGAGGCAAAGCCAAGTCAAAGCCAGTTTGAGGTAGGAAAGTTGTTGAGGAGGAGATGTTGTCGGACCGTTTCTGAGAGCTCGGGACATCCGTTTTAGGTGCCGTTTTTTGTGTATGGTTCCAGAGATCTGGGAGAACAAGACTAGATCAGTGTAGAGACCATTCAGAATTGTAAATATGTACTATTAAGATTTCAAACAAAAATAAAGAAGCCTCCCCCACAAAGAAAAGGCCCAGAGACGTAGGCAAAGTTGTGCCGAACTCCGTTATCAACCTGTGCATTATGGTTTGTTGTTTCTCATTGTTTTTCTGATCTGAAAATATGTTAATGGCTGTATAATTCATTTTCATTTCTCGTTCTTTCACTAAGTTTCCCAATGGTCAATTAATGCATGCAAAGTTAAAAAAAAAAAACTCAACCATAAGTCATTCGAAAAATCCTGACGGATCAATTGGTATCAGAGCTAGTTGACGTTTGGAATTGAGTTTTTCATGTTAGCCAGGGAAGAACACATCTCAAGGAGGAAAATGGAATCTACAGGAGGACTTTCTCAAGATGAGAAGGAGTTCAGAGATTCGGTGTTTGCCATGGCCGAGATGGTGAAGGTGTTGTATGAAGACTACTTGGAACGAAAGAGAACGGTTCAAGTGAAAGCTTCAAAGAACAACAAAGGAAAAGAAGCATTGAAGGAAGTGCCTTCTACATCTATTTCAGACAACATATCTGAGGTATGCAGTGAAGGTTACTCATCAAATTTTCCTCATACTCATCAAGTTGGTTTTGGTGAATTCGAAAAACACAAAAAAGGTGTAGGTTTGAGAATACTAACCAAGATGGGTTATGAAAAAGGAAAGGACCTTGGATGTAGAGGTCAAGGCATTGTAAATCCTATTGAGGTTGAGGAAAGGCCTCGATACTTAGGATTGGGATATGACAAAGGGGACCTTGGAGAGTCTTCCAAGAAAGGTTCCAAAACTTCGGAAGCAAGTGATGCTTCAAATGGCCAACTTAAAACATTGCGATAAAACTTCACAAAGGGAAATGGCGCATCACTTCAGGGTTGTGGTAGTGAATGCAAGTCGTCTCCAAAGAAAAGTGAAGATCAACATGGAAGGTATAATGTTCATGTTTTTATTAATTCTCCTTTTGATTATAACAAGCATAATCAAGTAAACCGAAACTTGTGGAAACTTTATCCATGTGCTTATTGTCATTCACCTAAGCATTGTGTTGCCAAGTGTTGGAAGAGACAAACTTTGTATAGGAAATCTATGTCATCCAAGAAGGAAATGCGACATAAAGGCTCAAGTCCACAACGGAAGAAGGAGAAGGTTAAGCAGGTCTGGATGCCAAAAACTCATTGCACGTTCTGCAACAACAGTGGACATCAAAAGGCTAGCTGTTGGAAGCTTAATCCAGAGCTTCGTCCCAGGAAGGACAAAAGGAATTTGCATGTACCCACGAAGGAGGAAGGATTACCGACGAAGCGAGAGGAACATCGTGAAGGAAAGAAACCAGCCACTTGGTTCTGCCAGAAGTGGATGTCTCAACTTCAGTGTATTTTGCTTCCATTAATGTAATCGGATCCAGAGCAAGCCGGGTGGCCTATCCCAAGCTTGTTGAGTGGTCAGTAACCTTTTGGGGACCAAAAGGTCTTCTTGTTGGGAGGTGTGATCCAAAATCGGATTTAGAAGCTTGTCAGGGCATGAAAAATGCTCAAAAATGAAAGTGCTCGGAATCTGACGAAACCAACACCATTGCGTCCGTCTTGTCTTCCTGATTCTGGTGGTATAATTTTTTTGTCAAACGGAGTCCGTATGGAGAAGATATCACATTCTGTCCGCCAAGCCAAACAGGCAAAAATTTTGGGATGCTGACTGTACCTGTCCGTACAGTCAGTTAGGACACGTGTCAGTCTGTACGATGACACGTGGAAGGTCCATACAATGACATGTGGCAGGTTCTGTACATGACACGTGGTGGCTCCAGGGAGTGCCATGTGTCAGGCTGATTTGGCATTTTTGGCGTGCAATTGGACCAATCCTAAAGTGACACATGTCACCACTGGAAGGGTGACACGTGGCACGAGATGATGTCAGCATCGTATGGCAGATGACATGGCATGGATGACTGGGAAGTACGGCATGCTGACGTGGCAGGTGATGTGGGCGAATCAGCGATGGACACGTGGCATCTTCTGGTTGGATGACGTGAACGAATCATCGGTCGACACGTGGCATGCATCGATTGGATGTGAGGGTTCCATGTGGCCCAATCACGGGCTGCCATGTGGCACCCCGAGTTTAGCCAATGAGGGCTATGTTAAAAGTTTTTGGGGCTTGAGGGATTCGAACCCCGGACCTCCTCCACACTACACCTTCGCAGCAAGCCTCTGACCAACAGGCCACACGGTGGTTCGTGTTAGCATTGCGGGCAAATTTGTATTTAAATTGAGTGGTGGTTTGGTTTGGGCCGCGACCGGGCCGGGGCTAAGCCCCAGCCCTTGGTCGCGCGTCGTTCCGCATATGACTATAGCCTTTGTTATAATGCGCAGGAGTTTTAAATGGGCACGGTTTGTATGGTGGTTACAACGGTTGTATAAGCCACGGTTAAATCCGATTACAAACGGTTATATGAATAGCCCGTGGGTCATATGTAATATGCCAATGTGACCAGTGCTGTGCGCGAAAGGGTGTTAGCAGGCCAGCGCTTAGCCTTTGGCTAGCGCTTGGCCCTATTGTACCATGTGACCTTATTTTAGGTGTGCGCGCCCAGCGAAGGGGGCTTAAGCCCATGTATAACTATATTATATAGTTAAAGTGGGTTTTTATAACCACTTTTGTTATTTTTAATGTAATTAACTCATTTTTGGGAGTTATTGGGCATTTTTTAGAGCCTAAATTCGTGGAGGAAGTTGGAGATTGACAACTAACTTCCCCACTATTTAACCAAGGCCATTTTTAGGCCAAGGGGACAGCTTTTGGTGAGCAATTCAGAGCATAGATGCTGAGGCAAAGCCAAGTGAAAGCCAGTTTGAGGCAGGAAAGCTGTTGAGGAGGAGATGCTGTCGGACCGTTTCTGAGAGATCGGGACATCTGTTTCAGGTGTCATTTTTTGTGTATGGTTCCAGAGATATGGGCGAACAAGACTAGATTAGTCTAGAGACAATTCGACATTGTAAAGATGTACTATTAATCTTTCGAACAGAAATAAAGAAGCCTCCCCCACAGAGAAAAGGCACGGAGACGTAGGCAAAGTTGTGTCGAACTCCGTTATCAACCTGTTCATTATGGTTTGTTGTTTCTCATTGTTTTTCATATCTACAAATATGTTAATGGCTGTATAATTCATTTTCTTTTCTTGTTCTTTCGCTAAGTTTCCCAATGGTCAATTAATGCATGCAAAGTTAAAAAAAAAAAAATCAACCATAAGTCATTCGAAAAATCATGATGGATCATGGTATGAGATCAATGTGATGACTCACACTTCTAATCGGTGGCAACGAATGAGGTAATTCATCCACTACTATGTCAACAAACTCTTCCCACAGTTCCTGAACTTCTTCTGGTAAATCATCCACCCTTGTGCTGGTCAAAACAATCTTCGGTTTCCTGACCATAATGAATTGTGGTTCTTCCTTCTTCTTAACCTCTGTAAGAAGTTCCTTCCCACTCATGAGAAGTACAGTGTTGCTTACTTCAGGCTTCACCTCCTTATCCTTGATTGAAAGCAACATGTGAGTCCTCCCATTCTTCTCTAGGGTGTATGTGTTCATTCTCCCATCATGAATCACATTTTTGTCATATTGCCATGGTCTACCCAGCAATAGATGACAAACATCCATAGGAATGACATCACATAATATCTTATCATGATATCCTCCTATCTTAAATTCAACTAAACATTGTTTAGTGACAGTTACTTGATGTCCTTTCTGTAGCCACGAAACTCTGTATGGGCTTTGATGATCAATTGTCTCCATCTCCAGCTTTTATACCATATCCGTAGAAATGAGATTATTTGTGCTACCACTGTCCACAATGACCTTGCATACCCTATCCTTGGTTTTGCAAGCAATCCGGAAAATTCTGGTCCTTTGGACTGAACTCTCCACCTCCTTCTCTGGTGTCAAAAGGACTTTTCACATCATTAGTGATCTTCCTCCTTCAGCATACTCTGCCTCAACATCTCGCCTCTGTGCCTCGGCGATGTGAGTTTCTCCACTTTATTTCTATTTATATAGACACTCGTAAGACTTGTGCCCATTCTTCCCGCATGTGAAGCATGTTATTACTCCACCTCTTCCTCTTCCTCTACCTCTAGGACGAGGAAAAGTGTTGTTGTCAGCATAACCTCCTCTCTGCTCAGTATGCTGCCCTCGCTATGAGGTTCCACTTCTCTCAGTTCGAGTCAAAGGTTTCTTCTAGTCCTCCTTGGGCTTCTGATATTTATCCTGGGCAACTGATTTGCCTCTGGGCTGACTTCTACCTTGGCCTCTCTGACCCTGCTTTCGACTCAGCTTCTCTTCAGCTTTTAGAGCCATATGTAATGCAGGAGCATCACTCACTAAATCAAGCGAGCCAGCGCGTGGGGGTAAAGGAACAGCTGGAGAGCGCCAGCATTCAAATTTTGGGAACATTGAACTTGACTGCGCCAAACATTAATATCTGATGTGATGAAGCGCATTTGTA